>JASTWF010000060.1:1091903-1266659 GCA_030390025.1 Squalus acanthias
TTTTTTTTTTCTTTTTATATAACTATAAAAACTCTTACTATCTGTTTTTATATTTTTTGCTAATTTACTTTCATAATCTATCTTCCCTTTCTTAATCAATCTTTTTGTTATTTTTGCTGCCTTTTAAAGTTTTCCCAATCCTCTGTCCTCCCACTAGATTTCGCTACCTTATATGCCCTTGTTTTTAGTCGAATACTATCCTTAATTTCTTTACTTAGCCACGGATGACTGTCCTTTCTTTTACACCCTTTTCTTTTCAGTGGAATATATTTTTTTGGAAGTTGTAAAATAACTCCTTGAATGTACACCACTGATCATGTGTCGTCTTACCCTTTAATCTATTTTCCCAATCCACTCTACTCAATTCCGCTCGCATACCTTCATAGTCTCCTTTATTCAAGCTTAGCACGCTTGTTTGAGATCCAACCTTCTCACCCTCTAATTGAATATGGAATTCAACCATGTTATGGTCACTCATTCCAAGGGGATCCTTTACTAGGACATTTTTAATTAATCCTGTCTCGTTACACAGGACCAGATCTAAGGTTGCTTGCCCCCTGGTCGGTTCAGTTACATACTGCTCAAGAAACCCATCCCTAATACACTCAATGAACTCATCCTCAAGGCAGCCCTGCCCCATTTGATTTGTCCAATTAATATGATAGTTAAAATCCCCCATAATTATAGATGTTCCCTTATTACATGCCTCAACTATTTCCTGATTGATACTCCGTCCAACAGAGTTGCAACTGTTCGGAGGCCTATAGACTACGCCCACTAGTGTTTTTTTCCCCTTATTATTCCTTATCTCCACCCAAACTGTTTCATTATCATGATTTTTTGACCCAATATCATTACTCTGTATTACAGTGATTCCTTCCTTTATTAACATAGCCACCCCACCTCCCCTTCCTTCCTGCCTGTCCTTCCTGATCGTTAAATAACCTGGTATGTTTAATTCCCAGGCATTGTCACCCTGCAGCCATGTTTCTGTAATGGCCACAATATCATAACCATATGTAGTTATTTGTGCCATTAACTCGTCTATTTTGTTACGAATGCTACGTGCATTCAGATAGAGAACTTTCAAATATGCTTTGTATATCTTTTCTTAAATATGGAAACCAAAACTGTACGCAGTACTCCAGGTGTGGCCTCACCAGTACCCTGTTTAGCTGAAGCAAGACTTCCCTGCTTTTATACTCCATCCCCCTTGCAATAAAAGCCAAGATTCCATTGGCCTTCCTGATCACCTGCTGTACCTGCATACTAACCTTCTGTGTTTCATGCACAGATATTTAATCTCCTCTCACAGCTCATGTACACTCTGACGCAAGAAAACTACTAGGCACTTGGTCTAAGCGTTAAACAAAGCTTTAATCAACTGTTTTTCAACATGGAGGTCCAGTTGTGTCCTTCACTAGTTCCTGTTGAGGAATGTCCTAAGCAAGCTGGGCCCATGCCCGAGTATTTACACTCTCCCTGGACAGCGGCACCAGCAGGCCGCCCAGTATTATTTCTTAAGTCATTTCCACATGAATGACAAGATTCATGTCACACGCCAGCCTAACATATTCCGCTATTCAATTAGATTATGGCTGAGCTATACCTCAACTCCAATTACCCGCCTCTGTACCATATCCTTCAATACAAGGAAGACATACTTGCTCTCGAGGCAGTACAAAGAAGGTTCACTCGGTTAATCCCGGGGATGAGGGGATGGACATATGAGGAGAGGTTGGGTAGATTGGGACTCTACTCATTGGAGTTCAGAAGAATGAGAGGCGATCTTATTGAAACATATAAGATTGTGAAGGGGTTGGATCGGGTGGATGCGGGGAGGATGTTCCCGATGATGGGTGAAACTAGAACTAGGGGGCATAGTCTTAGAATAAGGGGCTGCTCTTTCAAAACTGAGATGAGAAGGAACTACTTCACTCAGAGGGTGGTAGGTCCATGGAATATGCTGCCCCAAAAAGCTGTAGAAGCCACATCATTACATAAATTTAAAACAGAAATAGACAGTTTCCTAGAAGTAAAGGGAATTAAGGGTTACGGGGAGCGGGCAGGAATTTGGACAGGAGTCTAGGTTCGGATCGGTCATGGCCCTGTGGGTAGTGGAGCGGGCCCAGGGGCCGTGTAGCCTGATCCTGCTCCTATTTCGTGTGTCCAATTCTGTTAGGTTCAGGAGATGGTTCTGTGATAGTAGATTGGCGGTTAGGATCAGATCAGCCATGATCTTATTGAATGGCGGAGCAGGCTCGAGGGGCCAATTGGCCTACTCCTGCTCCTATTTCTTATGTTCTTATGTCTAATACCTTTAACCTCACAAAAATCTATCAATCTCAGTCTTGAAAATTTGAATTGACCGAGCATCAACAGCCCTTTTTTTTTTTTATTCGTTCATGGGATCTGGGCGTCGCTGGCAAGGCCAGCATTTATTGCCCAACCCTAACTTGCCCTCGAGAAGGTGTGTGGTGAGCCGCCTTCTTGAACCGCTGCAGTCCGTGTGGTGAAGGTACTCCCACGGTGCTGTTAGGGGAGGGAGTTCCAGGGTTTTGACCCAGCGGCGACGAAGGAAGGAAGAAATCCGAGCGTGCATCGACTAGGATCGAGAGCTGGGGGGGGAGGTTGAAAGCCCAGCAGCACTTTAAACCTGATTGAGATGGGGACAGCTATTATCAGGAGCAGTCAGGGGATTCCTCTGTTCTGATTTACGTTGAAGGGCATTGGTTCTCTCTCCGGAGAACATTTACTGGAGTGGAGAGATATAATTAGGCACAAGCCTACTTTCTCATCAGACCAGACGATTGCCCAGTGACTGGCTCACATTCCGGTTGTGTTCAGTGGCATGTTTTGTGATGCGAAAAATTATTATTTCCGACTTGCAAAAAATGAGTTCGTGTTTGAAAACGAGCGGAGCTGGGGAAAAGGAGACCGTTTGCATCGATTCACCCGAGTTCAAACCCATCTCAAATTGTAAAACCCTCAGGAAGTGTATTAACGAACGAAGAAAAAAATGGTATTTTGATCTGCATTTTAAAAAAGACACGTCTAGTGACAATGAGTTGGCAAATGCGCTTTCTAACCCTCATCCAAACCACTGACCCCAAACACTAACCCCAGTCACTAAGCCTAACATGCTAACCCTCAGCCCAAACCACCAACAAATATAAACAACTAGTGTTTATAGAAACATAGAAGATAGGAGCAGGAGTAGGCCATTCGGCCCCTCGAGCCTGCTCCGCCATTCAATACGATCATGGCTGATCATCCAAACTCAGTACTCTGTCCCTGCTTTCGCCCCATATCCCTTGATCCCTTTAGCCTTAAGAAATATATCTATCTCCTTCTTGAATATATTTAATGAATTGGCCTCAACTGCCTTCTGTGGTAGAGAATTCCACAGGTTCACCACTCTCTGGGTGAAGAAATTCCTCCTCATCTCTGTCCTAAATGGCTTACCCCTTATCCTTAGACTGTGACCCCTGGTTCTGGACTCCCCGACCATCGGGAACATCCCTCCTGCATCTAGTCTGTCTAGTCCTGTTAGAATTTTATAAGTTTCAATGAGATCCCCTCTCATTCTTCTAAACTCCAGCGAATACAAGCCCAATCGACCCAATCTCTCTTCATACATCATTCCTGCCATCCCAGGTATCAGCCTTGTGAATCTTCGCTGAACTCCTTCCATGGCAAGAACATCCTTCCTCAGATAAGGCGACCAAAACTGCACACAGTACTCAAGATGTGGTCTCACCAAGGCCCTGTACAACTGCAGCAAGACATCCTTGTTCCTGTACTCAAACCCTCTCGCTATGAAGGCCAACATACCATTTGCCTTCTGAACCGCCTGCTGCACCTGCATGCTCACCTTCAGCGACTGGTGCACAAGGACACCCAGGTCTCGTTGCACTTCCCCTTCTCCCTATCTATTGCCATTCAGATAATAATCTGCCTTTCTGTTTTTGACACCAAAGTGGATAACCTCGCATTTATCCACGTTATATTGCATCTGCCACGCTTCTGCCCAATCACCCAACCTGTCCAAATCATCCTGGAGTTAAATTAGGACTGTGGGCTAAGTTACAGTAATGACCTAAAGCATACAACTAAATTTAATAAATTAAACAAGGTTATTACCTAGATTAAAAACTATTAATAGACAATTGAGTATTGCAAAACTTGGAAACCTAATTAGTTAAATAAAATACTATAGAGATGGCAGGGCAGGCGATGTGTTGCAGCTGTAGGATGTGGGAGCTGGTGGACCCCAGTGTGATCCACAGCGACCACATCTGCAGTAAGTGTCGGCGGCTCGAGGAACTTCGGCTCAGAGTTGATGAGCTGGAGTCCGAGCTTCGGACACTGCCATACATCAGGGAGGGAGAAAGTTACCTGGACACTTTGTTCCGGGAGGCAGTCACACCCCTTAGGTTAAATACTTCAGATTTGGTCCGTGGTCAGGGACAGGAGGTTGTGACTAATAGTGAGGCAGGTATGGGGATCCAGAAGGTAGCATTGGAGGAGCCTCAGCCTTTGCACTTGTCCAACAGGTATGAGGTTCTTGCAGAGGCTGGGTATTCCGCAGCGAGTGTCTCACCTCCTGACTCCCCAAAGCCTTTCCACCATCGACAAGTCACAAGTCAGGAGTGTGATGGAATACTCTGCACTTGCCTGGATGAGTGCAGCTCCAACAACACTCAAGAAGCTCGACACCATCCAGGACAAAGCAGCCCGCTTGATTGGCACCCCATCCACCACCTTAAACATTCACTCCCTCCACCACCGGCGTACCGTGGCTGCAGTGTGTACCATCTACAAGATGCACTGCAGCAACTCGCCAAGGCTTCTTCGGCAGCACCTCCCAAACCCGCGACCTCTTCCACCTAGAAGGACAAGGGCAGCAGGCGCATGGGAACACCACCACCTCCAAGTTCCCCTCTGAGTCACACACCATCCGGACTTAGAAGTATATCGCCGATCCTTCATCGTCGCTGGGTCAAAATCCTGGAACTCACTCCCTAACAGCGCTGTGGGAGTACCTTCACCACACGGACTGCAGCGGTTCAAGAAGGCGGCTCACCACCACCTTCTCAAGGGCAATTAGGGATGGCCAATAAAGGTTGGCCTTGCCAGCGACGCCCACATTCCATAAACAAATTTTTAAAAAGCCTGTGTGGACGAGAGCAGGGACTGCAGGGAGGATGAGCAAACTGACCACAGCACCATGGTACAGGGGGCCATTCAAGTTGGGGGAGTGAAAAGGAATGTAGTAGTGGTAGGCGGCAGTATAGTTAGGGGGATAGATACTGTTCTCTGCAGCAGAGAGCGTGAATCCCGAAGGCTGTGTTGCCTGCCCAGTGCCAGGGTTAAGGACATCTCCTCAGGGGCTGGAGAGGAACTTGGGAGTGGGAGGGGGAGGATCCAGTTGTCGTGGCCCACGTAGGTACCAACGACATAGGTAGGACTAAGAAAGAGGTTCTGCTGAGGGAGTATGAGCAGCTAGGGGCTAAATTAAAAAGCAGAACCACAAAAGGTAATAATCTCTGGATTACTACCTGAGTCACGAGAAAAGTGGCATAGGGTCAATAAGATCAGGGAGTTGAATGCGTGGCTCAAGGATTGGTGTGGGAGAAATGGGTTTCGATTCGTGGGGCACTGACACCAGTACTGGGGAAAGAGGGACATAGTGTTCTCGGAAACTGTCCCGAATGCATTCCATGAACTCGTCCTCCAGACTACCTTTGCCAATTTGATGCGCCCAGTCGATATGAAGATTAAAGTCACCCAAGATTATTGCATTACCTTTGTTGCAAGCTCCGACTATTTCTTGATTGATATTCTGTCCAACGGTATAGCTACTATTAGGGGGCCTACATACTTCTCCTACTGGTGTTTTCTGCCTCTTGTTATTCCTTTGTTGGCCTTTATTGCAAGGGGGATTGAGTAGAAAAGTCGGGAAGTCTTCCTACAACTGTACAGGGCGTTGGTGAGACCACATCTTGAGTACTGCGTACAGTTTTGGTCTCCTTATTTAAGGAGGGATATACTTGCATTGGAGGCAGTTCAGAGAAGGTTCGCGAGGTTGATTCCGGAGATGAAGGGGTTGTCTTATGAGGAAAGGTTGAGCAGGTTGGGCCTATACTCAGTGGAGTTTAGAAGAATGAGAGGTGATCTTATTGAGACATAAAAGATTCTGAAGGGGTTTGACAGGGTAGATGCTGAGAGGATGTTTCCCCTCGTGGGGGAATCTAGAACTAGGGGGCACAGTTTCAGAATAAGGGGTGGCCCATTTAAGACAGAGATGAGGAGGAATTTCTTCTCTCAGAGGGTCGTGAATCTTTGGAATTTTCTACCCCAGAGAGCTGTGGAGGCGGAGTCATTGAATGTATTCAAGGCGGAGATAGACAGATTTTTGAACTACAAGAGTGTCAAGGGTTATGGGGAGCGGGCAGGAAAGTGGAGTTGAGGCCAAGATCAGATCAGCCATGATCTTATTGAATGGCGGAGCAGGCTCGAGGGGCCGAATGGCCGACTCCTACTTATGTTCTTATAACTCCAATTCCAAAGCCCCAACACCCTAACCGTAACTCTCAATCATGACCCCAACCCCCGATCCCAACCACAAATAGCAGAGGCTCTCACCATCATTTTCCAATCCTCTCTGGCTACAGGTGTGGTACTGGAGGACTTCTAACGTTGTACCGTTGTTTAAAAGGGGAGAAAGGGATAGACCAAGTAATTACAGGCCAGTCAGCCTAACCTCTGTGGTGGGCAAATTATTGGAAAAAATTCTGAGGGACCGTATTAATCGCCATTTAGAAAGGCACGGATTAATCAAGGGCAGTCAGCATGGATTTGTTAAGGGAAGGTCGTGCCTGACTAACTTGATTGAATTTGTTGAGGAGGTAACAAGGAGGGTCGATGAGGGTAGCGCGTTTGATGTAGTCTACATGGATTATAGCAAGGCTTTTGACAAGGTCCCACATGGCAGACTGGTCAGAAAAGTAAAAGCCCATGGGATCCAAGGGAAAGTGGTAAGTTGGATCCAAAACTGGCTCAGTGACTGGAAGCAAAGGGTAATGGTCGACGGATGTTTTTGTGACTGGAAGGCTGTTTCCAGTGGGGTTCCACAGGGCTCAGTACTCGGTCCCTTGCTTTTTGTGGTATATAAGAAACGATTCATACTGCAATGTCGGGGGCGTGATTAAGAAGTTTGCAGATGATACTAAAATTGGCCGTGTGGTTGATAATGAAGAAGAAAGCTGCAGACTGCAGGAAGATATCAATGCACTGGTCAGGTGGGCAGATAAGTGGCAAATGGAATTCAATCAGGAGAAGTGTGAGGTAATGCATTCGGGGAGGGCTAACATGGCAAGGGAATACACAATAAATGGTAGGACACTGAGAAGTGCAGAGGATCAGAGGGACCTTGGAGTGCATGTCCACAGGTCCCTGAAGGTAGCAGGACAGGTAGAAACATAGAAGATAGGAGCAGGAGTAGGCCATTCGGCCCCTCGAGCCTGCTCCGCCATTCGATGAGATCATGGCTGATTATCCAAATTCAGTACCCTGTACCTGCTTTCTCCCCATATCCCTTGATACCTTTAGCCTTAAGAAATATATCTAACTCCTTCTTGAATATATTTACTGACTTGGCCTCAACTGCCTTCTGTGGTAGAGAATACCACAGGTTCACCACTCTCTGGGTGAAGAAATTCCTCCTCATCTCAGTCCTAAATGGCTTACCCCTTATCTTTAGACTGTGACCTCTTGTTCTGGACTCACCCGCCATCGGGAACATCCTTCCTGCATCCAGTCTGTCTAGCCCTGTTAGAATTTTATAAGTTTCAATGAGATCTCCTCTCATTCTTCTAAACTCCACTGAGTATAAGCCCAATCGACCCAATCTCTCCTCGTACATCATTCCTGCCATCCCAGGTATCAGTCTGGTGAATCTTCGCTGCACACCCTCCATGGCAAGAACATCCTTCCTCAGATAAGGAGACCAAAACTGCACACAATACTCAAGGTGTGGTCTCACCAAGGCCCTGTACAGCTGCAGCAAGACATCCCAGGTAGATAAGGAGGTCAAGAAGGCCTATGGGATACTTGCCTTTATTAGTCGAGGCATAGAATATAAGAGCAGGGAGGTTATGCTTGAACTGTATAAAACACTAGTTAGGCCACAGCTAGAATACTGCGTGCAGTTCTGGTCACCACATTACAGGAAAGACATGATTGCACTAGAGAGGGTACAGAGGAGATTTACAAGGATGTTGCCGGGAGTAGAGAATCTTAGCTATGAGGAAAGACTGGATAGGCTGGGTCTGTTTTCCTTGGAACAGAGGAGGCTGAGGGGAGACCTTATTGAGGTGTATAAAATTATGAGGGGCCTAGATAAAGTGGATAGAAAGGACCTATTTCCCTTAGCAGAGGGGTCAAAAACCAGGGGGCACAGATTTGAAGAAATTGGTAGAAGGATTAGAGGGGAGTTGAGGAGAAATGTTTTCACCCAGAGGGCAGTGGGAGTCTGGAACTCACTGCCTGAAAGGGTGGTAGAGGCAGAAACCCTCATTACATTTAATAACTTAAATAAAGGCAATTACAAAGGTATGAAGACAGAGTTGGCTAAAGTGGACTGGGAAAATAGATTACAGGGTAAGACGGTTGATAAGCAGTGGCAGACATTTAAGGAGATATTTCATAACTCTCAGCAAAGATATATTCCACTGAGAAAGAAAGACTCTACGAGAAGGATGAACCATCCGTGGCTAACTAAAGAAGTTAAGGATGGTGTCAAATTGAAAACAAAGGCATACAATGATGCGAAGATTAGTGATAGGCCAGAGGATTGGGAAATTTTTAGAAACCAGCAAAGGACGACTAAAAAAATAAGAGAGAAGATAGATTATGAGGGTAAACTAGCAAGAAATATAAAAACAGACAATAAGAGCTTCTACAGGTATATAAAAAGGAAGAGAGTAGCTGAAGTAAACGTTGGTCCCTTAGAGGATGAGACTGGGGAATTAATAATGGGAAACAGGGAAATGGCAGAGACTTTGAACAAATATTTTGTATCGGTCTTCACGGTAGAAGACACTAAAAGTATCCCAATAATAATAGATAATCAAGGGGCTGTAGAGAGGGAGGAACTTAAAACAATCACTATCACTAGAGAAAAAGTACTAGGCAAACTTATGGGACTAAAGGTGGACAAGTCCCCTGGACCTGATGGCCTACATCCTAGGGTCTTAAAAGAAGTGGCTGCAGAGATAGTGGATGCATTGGTTGTAATCTACCAAAATTCCCTGGATTCAGGAGAGGTCCCAGCAGATTGTAAAACCGCAAATGTAACGCCCCTATTCAAGAAAGGAGGCAGACAGAAAGCAGGCAACTAGACCAGTTAGCCTAACATCTGTCATTGGGGAAGTGCTGGAGTCCATCATTAAGGAAGTAGTAGCAGGGATATTTAGAAAATCATAATACAGTCAAGCAGAGTCAGCATGGTTTTATGAAAGGGAAATCATGTTTGACAAATTTGCTAGAGTTCTTTGACGATGTAACGAGCAGGGTGGATAAAGGGGAACCAGTAGATGTAGTGCATTTGGATTTCCAGAAGGCATTCGATAAGATGCCACACAAAAGGTTACTGCACAAGATAAGAGCTCATGGGGTTGGGGGTAATAGATTAGCATGGATAGAGGATTGGCTAACTAACAGAAAACAGAGAGTCGGGATAAATGGGTCATTTTCCGGTTGGCAAACTGTAACTAGTGGGATGCCACAGGGATCAGTGCTGGGGCCTCAGCTGTTTACAATCTATATTCATGGATGAAGGGACCGAGTGTACTGTAGCCACATTTGCTGATGATACAAAGATAGGTGGGTTCGCAAGTTGTGAAGAGGATGCAAAGAATCTGCAAAGGGATATAGATAGGTTAAGTGAGTGGGCAAAAATTTGGCAGATGGAGTATAATGTGGGAAAATGTGAGGTTATCCACTTTGGTAGGAAAAATAAAAAAGCAAATTATTATTTAAATGGAGAGACACTACAAAATGCTGAGGTACAGAGGGATCTGGGGATCCTTGTACATGAATCACAAAATGTTAGCATGCAGATACAGCAAGTAATTAGGAAGGGAAATGGAATGTTGGCCTTTATTGCAGAGGGAATGGAGTATAAAAGTTGGGAAGTCCTGTTACAACTGTACAGGGCGTTGGTGAGACCACTGCGTACAGTTTTGGTCTCCTTATTTAAGGAGGGATATAGTTGCATTGGAGGCAGTTCAGAGAAGGTTCACGAGGTTGATTCTGGAGATGAAGGGGTTGTCTTATGAAGAAAGGTTGAGCAGGTTGGGCCTATACTCATTGGAGTTTAGAAGAATGAGAGGGGATCTTATTGAAACATATAAGATTCTGAGGGGGCTCGACAAGGTAGATGCAGAGAGGATGTTTCTCCTCGTGGGGGGGAATGTGGAACCAGGGGGCATAATATCAGATTAAGGGGTCGCCCTTTTAAATCGGAAATGAGGAGGAATTTCTTCTCTCAGAGGGTGGTGAATCTTTGGAATTCTCTTCCCCAGAGAGCTGGGGAGGCTGGGTCATCGAATATATTTAAGGTGGAGATAGACAGATTTTTGAACGATAAGGAAGTCGAGGGTTATGGGGAGCGGGCAGGAAAGTGGAGTTGAGGCCAAGACCAGATCAGCCATGATCTTATTGAATTGCAGAGCAGGCTCGAGGGGCCAAATGGCCTGCTTCCTGTTCCTACACCTTATGTTAAAAAGTACTTGGATATGCACTTGAAGTGCAGTACCCTACAGGGCTACAGACCAAGAGCTGAAAGTGGGATGAGGCTCTATTTCAGCCGGCACAGACATAATGCGCTGAATGGCCTCCTTCTATGCTTCAAACCTCTATGATTCTAACCCCTAATCCTAACCACCAACACCCAACCGCCTGACCCCTAGGGGTAGAGTTTCTGCTTTGAGTGCAATCGGCGAAACATAGAAGATAGGAGCAGGAGTAGGCCATTCGGCCCCTCTAGCCTGCTCCGCCATTCGATGAGATCATGGCTGATCATCCAAACTCAGTACCCTGTCCTGCTTTCCTCCCCATATCCCTTGATCCCTTTAGCCTTAAGAAATATATCCAACTCCTTCTTGAATATATTTAATGAATTGGCCTCAACTGCCTTCTGTGGTAGAGAATTCCACAGGTTCACCACTCTCTGGGTGAAGAAATTCCTCCTCATCTCAGTCCTAAATGGCTTACCCCTTATCCTTAGACTGTGACCTCTGGTTCTGGACTCCCCCGCCATCGGGAACATCCTTCCTGCATCTAGTCTGTCTAGTATCTGTTAGAATTTTATAAGTTTCAATGAGATCCCCTCTCATTCTTCTAAACTCTAGCGAATATAAGCCTAATCGACCCAATCTCTCTCATATGTCATTCCTGCCATCCCAGGTATCAGTCTGGTGAATCTTCGCTGCACTCCCTCCATGGCAAGAACATCCTTCCACAGATAAGGCGACCAAAACTGCACACAATACTCAAGGTGTGGTCTCACCAAGGCCCTGTACAACTGCAACAAGACATCTTTGCTCCTGAACGCGAATCCTCTCGCTATGAAGGCCAACATACCATTTGCCTTCTTAACCGCCTGCTGCACCTGCCATGCTTACCTTCAGCGACTGGTGCACAAGGACACCCAGGTCTCGTTGCACTTCCCCCTTCTCCCAATCTATTGCCGTTCAGATAATAATCTGCCTTCCTGTTTTTGCCACCAAAGTGGATAACCTTGCATTTATCCACATTATACTGCATCTGCCATGCATCTGCCCAATCACCCAACCTGTCCAAATCATACTGGAGTTTTGAAAGGTGTTTTCCCCCCCCCCCGCCATCTCGAGTTTCCGTTTATACTTATTTTGCATTTCACCAAATGCAGAATCGGTCATGAACCGGCGCAAACGGTAATCAAAACGTAACTTGAAAAAAAAATGCAGCTTAAAAAAAATTCCTTGATAGATTTAAGAGGGTGCTGTTTGATTAGTACAGTTGAAAATGGATTTGTCACAAAAAAAATAAGCCTTTTTAATCCGAGTGTCGAGTCCAGCACCTGTGAGTAACTGGATTTTAAATGACTGAAAATTACTTTAAAAAAAAATACAGAACCATTTGCTGGTAATATTGGTGAACATAGATACATAGATACATAGAAGATAGGAGCAGGAGTAGGCCATCCGGCCCTTCGAGCCTGCTCCGCCATTTAATGAGATCATGGCTGATCCTCCAATTCAGTATCCCGTCCCCGCCTTCTCTCCGTAACCCTTAACCCCTTTTGCCTGTAGAAATATATCTAATTCCCTCTTAAATATATTTAATGAGCTGGCGTACACTGCCCTCTGTGGCAATGAGTTCCACAGGTTCACCACTCTCTGAGTGAAGAAATTCCCCCTCATTTCTGTCCTAAATGGTTTAGCCCTTATCCTTAAATTATGTCCTCTAGTTCTGTTCTCACCCGCCAAGGGAAACATTCCTTCTGCATCTAGTCTGTCTAGACCTGTCAGAATTTTATACACTTCTATGAGGTCCCCTCTCAATCTTCTAAACTCCAGTGTGTACATCCCTAAACTACATAGTCTCTCCTCATAGGTCAATCCCGCCATTCCTGGTATCAGCCTGGTGAATCGCCGCTGCACCCCCTCCATGGCAAGAACATCTTTCCTCAGATGAGGCGACCAAAACTGTACACAGTACTCGAGGTGTGGTCTCACCAGTGCCCTGTACAGCTGCAGCAAGGTATCCCTGTTCCTGTATTCCAACCCTTTTGCTATGAAGGCCAGCATACTGTTTGCCTTCTTGACCGCCTGTTGCACCTGCATGCTCGCCTTCAGTGACTGGTGTACAAGAACACCCAGGTCTCTCTGTACTTCCCCCTCTCCCAATTTATTGCCATTTAAATAATAATTTGCCCTCCCGTTCCTGCACCCAAGGTGGATAACTTCGCACTTGTCCACATTATAGTGCATCTGCCATTTATCCGCCCAATCACCCAGTCTGTCCAAATCGCTCTGGAGCTTCCTGGTCTCCTCCTCTGAGCCCACCCCCCCTCCTAGTTTAGTGTCGTCTGCAAATTTGGAAATGCTGCATCCGACTCCCTGATCCAGGTCATTAATGTAAATTGTGAATTGTGAACAGTAGACAGTTTCTTAGCAAATTAAAAAAAATTAGATTTAAAAGCTTTTAAAACGTGTTTATTAGTGTCCTTGTGCCAAAAAGAACTGGCTTAATTTTAAGAGCCCCCTCGAAGACCCACAAATGAGCGCAATTAGCGGAAACTCGCCATGGTGCAGCAGGCGGTTAAGAAGGCAAATGGTATGTTGGCCTTCATAGCGAGAGGGTTTGAGTACAGGAACAGGGATGTCCTGCTGCAGTTGTACAGGGCCTTGGTGAGACCACACCTTGAGTACTGTGTGCAGTTTTGGTCGCCTTATCTGAGGAAGGATGTTCTTGCCATGGAAGGAGTTCAGCGAAGATTCACAAGGCTGATACCTGGGATGGCAGGAATGACGTATGAAGAGAGATTGAGTCGATTGGGCTTGTATTCGCTAGAGTTTAGAAGAATGAGAGGGGATCTCATCGAAACTTATAAAATTCTGACAGGACAGGACAGGACAAACTAGATGCAGGAAGGATGTTCCCGATGGCGGGGGAGTCCAGAACCAGGGGTCACAGTCTAAAGATAAGGGGTAAGCCATTTAGGACAGAGATGAGGAGGAATTTCTTCACCCAGAGAGTGGTGAACCTGTGGAATTCTCTACCACAGAAGGCAGTAGAGGCCAATTCATTAAATAGATTCAAGAAGGAGTTGGATATATTTCTTAAGGCTAAAGGGATCAAGGGATATGGGGAGAAGGCAGGGACAGGGTACTGAGTTTGGATGATCAGCCATGATCTCATCGAATGGCAGAGCAGGCTCGAGGGGCCGAATGGCCTACTCCTGCTCCTATCTTCTATGTTTCTATGATTTCGCCCTGGAGAGGTGGCCAGTTTTTGTGGGCGGAGCCTGCTTCTAGCGCGATGCTTTTTAAACTAGCGCAAACTCGAGTTGCGCGGAACGTAATTTGCGCTTAAAATTCTGCGATCTTCGAACGGAAACACACCAGGCCCTAGTCACGAACTCCAACTCCTAACCACAAACTCCAACCCCCTCCTAACCCCAACTCCCAATCCTGACCCCCTATTAGCTCCGAACTACTAAATCGCGTGGTCAACAGTCGCCCCCCCCCCACCCCCAATTTATGATTTTAAAATGTTAATGGTAGTATTGAGATTTGTGCATATTTTCTATTTATAAATAAGCACGCTGGTTGTGCTCAGGGCTCCTGACTGGCTCGAGGCCCCAGTGTAATTGCAGGGTCCTAAGCACCATCGCCACACGACTGCAGACTTTCGAGGAGAGAGCCCAGCACCGCCTTCTCGGGGCAACCAGGGGTGGGCAATAAATGCCGGCCTTGCCAGCGACGCCCGCAATATTGAGAACACATGAAAAGACGACCGCTTGATTGCGACAGTTCTGCGCCCACTTCACACTCACCTGTGGGGACAAGGCGGCGAGATTCTCGGTGCTGGTCACATTCAGGAGGAGGTGGAGAGATTGGGGGCTGCGATGAGGATGGGTTGGCATGGCGACGCCCATTATACAGTGGCCAGGGATTGGTTCACTGTTGCTAGCTTACATGATGTCACAGAGCTCAGGCACGGCATCATGAAAATGCCACTGCCTTGTGACATCACCCATAGAAACATAGAAGATAGGAGCAGGAGTAGGCCATTCGGCCCCTCGAGCCTGCTCCGCCATTCGATGAGATCATGGCTGATCATCCAAACTCAGTACCCTGTCCCTGCTTTCTCCCCATATCCCTTGATCCCTTTAGCCTTAAGAAATATATCGATCTCCTTCTTGAATATATTTAATGAATTGGCCTCAACTGCCTTCTGTGGTAGAGAATTCCACAGGTTCACCACTCTCTGGGTGAAGAAATTCCTCCTCATCTCAGTCCTAAATGGCTTACCCCTTATCCTTAGACTGTGACCCCTGGTTCTGGACTCCCCCGCCATCGGGAACATCCTTCCTGCATCTAGTCTGTCTAGTATCTGTTAGAATTTTATAAGTTTCGATGAGATCCCCTCTCATTCTTCTAAACTCTAGCGAGTATAAGCCTAATCGACCCAATCTCTCTTCATACGTCATTCCTGCCATCCCAGGTATCAGTCTGGTAAATCTTCGCTGCACTCCCTCCATGGCAAGAACATCCTTCCTCAGATAAGGTGACCAAAACTGCACACAATACTCAAGGTGTGGTCTCACCAAGGCCCTGTACAACTGCAGCAAGACATCCTTGCTCCTGTACTCGAATCCTCTCGCTATGAAGGCCAACATACCATTTGCCTTCTTAACCGCCTGCTGCACCTGCATGCTTACCTTCAGCGACTGGTGCACAAGGACACCCAGGTCTCGTTGCACTTCCCCTTTTCCCAATCTATTGCCGTTCAGATAATAATCTGTCTTCCTGTTTTTGCCACCAAAGTGGATAACCTCGCATTTATCCACATTATACTGCATCTGCCATGCATCTGCCCAATCACCCAACCTGTCCAAATCATACTGGAGTTTCTCTGCATCCTCCTCACAGCACACACGCCCACCCAGCTTTGTGTTGTCTGCAAACTTGGAGATATTACATCTAGTTCCCTCGTCTAGATCATTAATATATATTGTGAATAGCTGGGGTCCAAGGACCGATCCCTGCGGTACCCCACTAGTCACTGCCTGCCACTCGGAAAAAGACCCGTTTATCCCAACTCTTTGCTTCCTGTCTGCCAACCAGTTCTCTATCCAAGTCAGTACCTTACCCCCAATCCCATGTGCTTTAACTTTGCACGCTAATCTCTTATGCGGGACCTTATCGAAAGCCTTCTGAAAGTCCAAATACACCACATCCACTGGTTCTCCCTTATCTATTCTACCAGTGTTACATCCTCAAAAAATTCCATACTGCGGTGCCCCCAGCAACCAGCTTCCCTGACGACTGCTCATTATGGGCTGGACGGAGAGGGCAACAGGAGGGGGTATCAGCCTGTGTGATGGCAGGGAAGAGGCACGATCTCAAATTCTCCCTTACCCAGAACAGAATCACATTGGACAAGGGCATCTTGTAAAGATTATTAGCCCCGCCACTGCTTCTGTCTTGTCAAGCAATCTGCCCGACATCAGTAACTTGCATCAACGTCTGTGAAGCTTCTCGACATGTTCGTTCGAAGGAAAGGCTTGTATTTCGACAGCGCCTTTCACCACCCCAGGATGTCCCAAAGCGCTTTACAGCAACGAAGCACTTTTCTTGAATTGTAGTCACTGCTGTAACGTACTGGGAAATGCCGCAGCCAATTTTATGCAGGGCAAGATCCCACAAACAGCAAAGCGATAGTCTGGTTTTTTTTTTTAAGTGATGTTGGTTAAATATTGGCCGCAGGATACCGGGGAGAACTCGCTTTGCTCTTCTTCCAATAGTGGCCGTGGGATCTTTTACGCCCACCTGGAGAGGAGGGGGGGGGGGGGCAGACGGGGCCCTGGGTTTAACGTCTCGTCCGAAAGACGGCACCTCCGACGGTGCAGCGCTCCCTCAGCACTTGCACGGGAGCGTCAGCCCTGGATTTTGTGCTGGAGTCCCCGGAGTGGGACTTGAACCCCACAACCTGCTGACTCAGGGGCTGAGAGTGCTGGCTCTGAGCCAAGGCTGACACCTTGCCAAAGGCACTAGATGAATGCAATTTGTTATTCTGAATGAATCCCCTCATAGGGATTCCAACCCTGGGCCTGTACAGCTCGGTGCTGTGACATGCTCTTCCTGCACTATGTGGGAAAATATGTATTTAATTGGTCTGACATTTCTTTGTTCCCCATTATAAGTTAGCCTGATTCTGACTGCAAGGGACCCATGCTTGATTTCACTCATCTTTTTCTCTTCACACATCTACAAAAGCTTTTACAGTCAGTTTTTATGTTCCCTGCAAGCTTCCTCTCGTATTCTATTTTCCCCTTCTTAATTAATCCCTTTGTCAAATCCTAAACTGCTCCCAATCCTCAGGGTTACTGCTTTTTCTGGCCAATTTATATGTCCTCTCCTTGGATCTTATGCTATCCTTAATTTCCCTTGTTAGCCACGGTTGAGTCACTCTTTTGTGTTTTATTCTTATGCCAAACTCCTCCTTAACTAAGGATAAGGGGTAAGCCATTTAGGACAGAAATGAGGAAGAATTTCTTCACCCAGAGAGTGGTGAACCTGTGGAATTCTCTACCACAGAAGGCAGTTGAGGCCAATTCATTAAATATATTCAAGAAGGAGTTAGATATATTTCTTAAAGCTAAAGGTATCAAGGGATATGGGGAGAAAGCAGGGACAGGGTACTGAATTTGGATGATCAGCCATGATCTCATCGAATGGCGGAGCAGGCTCGAGGGGCCGAATGGCCTACTCCTGCTCCTATCTTCTATGTTTCTATGTTTCCAGCCCTACACTACAATCCTCTGAGATCTGTCCATTCCTTCAATTCTGACCTCTTATGCAACCCCGATTTCCTTCGCCCCCCCATCAATGGCGGCCGTGCCTTCAGCACTCTTTACAAAAACTCTACTACTGCATCTGAAAATGCTTTACAACATTTTTTTTTCCCAATCCTACCAGTTTTCACCGCCCTTTGAGAGTTGGGGTAAATTTTCATTAAAAAAATCCCGTGTCTGGCGATTAATTCGCGAGAGTTGACATTACTGGTGAAGCATGAGCAAATGGAGTGGGTAGAGTGGCACCATGTCCAGTGTGCACTGGGGTACCCGGAGGTCTGGTTGAATTGTTTCTAGACCATAAGCTCTGGAATTCTCTCCCTAAACCTCTCCTCCCCCCGCCCCCCTCCGCTCTCACTCTCCTCCTATGAGACCCTCCTTATAACCTACAGGGGAAAAATTCAGTATCGCCCCGTTTGGGGCGCCATTATCGGACGGGCGCAAAGATTAGCGCCTGGCGCTAATTATCGCCTCCGACTGCAAACTTGACTTTTATCGCCCCTGGAGGTGATTGGAGCGCTAAATCAGGCGCTACACGTCTGTCTTAAGGCGCAAAGGCCGAGGAGCGAGGCGCTACCTCAGAGCGCTGGCGAAGCTCATGTGATGTCAGTCAGCAATGGAACACAGACACAATGGCACGGGCCAGTTCTTAAAGGGGATGGTTAATCTTGCTTTCCACCCACATCCTGCTCATTGCAGCCTTGAATCTCGGCCTGGACAGACCTGTACATCAAATCTGCTGGAAAGAACAATGGAGAGTACCAGGCAAAGAGCTCAGAGTGCAGCCCCCACAGTCTCTTCTAAATCGATACAAGGAAGGTCAAATCAAAAAGAACCTGCAAAGTGCTGCTCAGTACCCAAAACTCCTTCACACAGCATTGAATCTCTCCAGAAGTCTCTCTCTCTCTCTCTCTCTCTCTCTCTCAGAATGCGTGGTTCAAAAATGTCGCCAACAAAAAAAGGCAGGAAGCGGTCGCCTTTAAATAGCGCTCCCCCAGTCCCTTCCTGACTGCAAAACGCTCCCCTCAACCTGTCGTTGCTAGCGGCAGGCGGTAAGGCAGGGGGCGCCACTCAATATCCGCTCCGGGGCGCTATTGGGACGTTGCGCACTCGACTGACGTCACGATCTGCCGGCGCAGGAGATCATGGCGGTAGTGTTTAGCGCCGCCGCAAAATGTCGAGTTAATTTCGCGAGCGGCGCAAACATCGCCGCGCCCGGGCGCTAGTTGCTTTGCGCCCCATTAGCGCCCTCTTAAGGCACTAACGGGAGGCGCAACCAACTGAATCTTTCACCCTACCTCTTTGACCAAGCTATCGGTCACCTGTCCCAATGTCTCCTTCGGTGGCTCGGGGGCAAGTTTTGCCTGAGAATGCTCCTGTGAAGCACCTTGGGACGCTTTGAAAATGTTAAAGGCGCTCTTCAAATGCAAGTAGCCGTTCTAATCCAAGTCTAAGTCACCGCCGTGTGTCTCCAGGGCCATTCAGGCACGGACAAGACAGCGGAAGAGAGGCAGGCAGCCGGAGCGACCCCCCCACCTTCACGGGTCGCGTCCATCCTGGGCCTAAAGATGGACACCTTGGCCAGGCCCAGGAGCAGACTCACATAGAAACATAGAAGATAGGAGCAGGAGTAGGCCATTCGGCCCCTCGAGCCTGCTCCGCCATTCGATGAGATCATGGCTGATCATCCAAACTCAGTACCCTGTCCCTGCTTTCTCCCCATATCCCTTGATACCTTTAGCCTTAAGAAATATATCTAACTCATTCTTGAATATATTTAATGACTTGGCCTCAACTGCCTTCTGTGGTAGAGAATTCCACAGGTTCACCACTCTCTGGGTGAAGAAATTCTTCCTCATCTCTGTCCTAAATGGCTTACCCCTTATCCTTAGATTATGACCCCTGGTTCTGGACTCCCCCGCCATCGGGAACATTCTTCCTGCATCTCGTTTGTCCAGACCTGTCAGAATTTTATATGTTTCGATGAGATCCCCTCTCATTCTTCTAAACTCCAGCGAGTATAAGCCCAATCGACCCAATCTCTCCTCATATGTCATTCCTGCCATCCCAGGTATCAGCCTTGTGAATCTTCGCTGAACTCCCTCCATGGCAAGAACATCCTTCCTCAGATAAGGCGACCAAAACTGCACACAGTACTCAAGGTGTGGTCTCACCAAGGCGCTGTACAACTGCAGCAGGACATCCCTGTTCCTATACTCGAACCCTTTCGCTATGAGAATGTCCACAGACTTTCCCTCCCCCCCTTCCACACAGGGTGGTTCAAGATCAGGAGCGTTGGACTGAAGTGCAACCCAAGATTGAAGAGCAGCCCCTTTAACTAACTAAATAGGGGCTGCAACCTCTCGCGCTCCGAGAACGTGATGTACAGGCTCCTCCAGGCCACAAAAGCTGCAAACGGCCTGGGCGCCCGTGAAATAGCTTAAAAATAGGTTGCGAGGTACTGTTCCGCGCAACACTCTCCAGCCCAGATGGCCGACGGCGAAGGGGAGGACTCCCGCGTAGAAGAGCCATCCAACTGGGGGACCCCCCCAGCCTCTGCCGGAAGGCAAGGCGGCTGGCTAGGATGTTCTTGCCATGGAAGGAGTTCAGCGAAGATTCACAAGGCTGATACCTGGGATGGCAGGAATGGCATATGAGGAGAGATTGGGTCGAATGGGCTTATACTCGCTGGAGTAAAGAAGAATGAGAGGGGATCTCATCGAAACATATAAAATTCTGACAGGTCTGGACAGACTAGATGCAGGAAGGATGTTCCCGATGGTCGGGAGAGTCCAGAACCAGGGGTCACAGTCTAAGGATAACGTGTAAGCCATTTAGGACTGAGATGAGCAAGAATTTCTTCACCCAGAGAGTGGTGAACCTGTGGAATTCTCTACCACAGAAGGCAGTTGAGGCCAAGTCATTAAATATATTCAGGAATGAGTTAGATATATTTCTTGAAGCTAAAGGGATCAAGGGATATGGGGAGAAGGCAGGTACAGGGTACTGAGTTTGGATGATCAGCCATGATCTCATCGAATGGCGCAGCAGGCTCGAGGGGCCGAATGGCCTACTCCTGCTCCTATCTTCTATGTTTCTATGGGAGTGGAGGGCGCACAGGAGCAGCCCGCACAGGAAATTTGCGAGGGACGGCTCAGGTTGTGGGGCAGAGGCTCCCGATGGAAGAATTGGTGGCCTCGAGCTGATGAGAAATTCCGTCCGATTGCGGGGGAAGGGGGGAGGGGGGGGGGAGGAAGATTGGACGGGATCGCTCCACCCACTCGAGCCTCCTCAACACACCTGGTGGAATCGGGGCCGAGCGCAGCTTTCAACAACAACTTATATTTACACAGCGCCTTCAGCGCAACAGAGCATCCCAAGGATCGCCACAAGGGGCTCATCAAAAAAAGAAAATTTGACACCGAGCCACATGGGGAGATGTTGGGGCAGATGAAGCAAAAGCTTGGTCCAAGAGGTGGGTTTTAAGGCGTGTCTTAAAGGAGGAGAGAGAAGTGGAGAGGCGGAGCGATGTAGGGAGGGGAATTCCAGAGCTTAGGGCCCGGGCAACGGAAGGCACGGCCGCCAATGGTGGAGCGATTAAAATCGGGGATGTTCACAAAGGCCAGAATGGGCGGAGGGCAGAGGTCTAGGGGGGATTATAGGGCTGGAGGAGATTACAGAGATAAGGAGGGGGGGGGGCGAGGCCAGGGAGGGATTTGAAAACAAGGATGAGGATTTTTAAAATCGAGGCGTTGCTTTCAGAGCCTGGATAGCTTCATCCGCGGGCCCGACGTCGCATCAGGACAACACTTAGAACGTAAGAATTAGGAGCAGGAGTCGGCCATTCGGCCTCTCGAACCTGCTCCGCCATTCAATAAGATCTTGGCTGATCTTCTACCTCAACTCCACTTTCCTGCCCGATCCCCATATCCCTTGATTCCCTTCATATTCAAAAATCTATCGATCTCTGTCTTGAATAAACACCTTGCTAAGGCCATCCCCACGCCTCCACTACTCGCCTTCAAGCAGCCGCCTAACCTCAAAAGTACCATCGTTCGCAGCAAATTACCCAGCTGTCAGGAGAACAGCGACCACGACACCACACAACCCTGCCACGGCAACCTCTGCAAGACATGCCAGATCATGGACACAGATACCGTCATCACACGCGAGGACACTACCCACCAGGTACATGGTACATACTCATGTGACTCGGCCAACGTTGTCGACCTGATACGCTGCAGGAAAGGATGCCCCAGAGCATGGTACATCGGCGAGACCATGCAGACACTGAGACAACGTATGAACGGACACCGCGCAACAATCGCCAGGCAGGATGGTTGCCTCCCAGTCGGGGAACACTTCAGCAGTCAAGGGCATTCAGCCTCGGATCTGCGGGTAAGCGTTCTCCAAGGCGGCCTTCGGGATACACGACAACGCAAAATCATCGAGCAGAAACTGATAGCCAAGTTCCGCACTCATGAGGACGGCCTCAATAGGGATATCGGGTTCATGTCACGCTACAGAACGTGACTTGACATCGTTGTCTGTCTTTCCAGTTTTTCAAAAAACAAACCCAAATGGAGAGGATATGCAGACAGCAGGTTTTGACACGTTGGACCCCCTGGGACACATCTCATTGTCTTGGCTGTGTTCTTGGTGTGTCTTTGATGTAGGGAAAGATTGTATCTCTGCATTTTTTCTGTGTTTATATTCTGTGAATTTTTGTAGATTCACTCATAGTAACTTTACCTGAAGAAGGGGCGATCGATAGCTCCGAAAGCTTGTAATTTTAAATAAATCTGTTGGACTATAACCTGGTGTTGTGCGACTTCTCATTTTTGTCCACCCCAGTCCAACGCCCGCATCTTGAATATACTCAACGACTGAGCCTCCACAGCCCTCTGGGGTAGAGAATTCCAAAGATTCACCACCCTCTGAGTGAAGAAATTTCTCCTCATCTCGGTCCTAAATGGCCGACACCCTTATTCTGAGATTGTGACCCCCTGGTTCTAGACTCCCCCAGCCAGGGGGAAACATCCTCCCTGCATCTACCCTGTCAGGCCCCGTTAAGAATTTTGTCCGTATCAATGAGATCACCTCTCATTCTTCCGGCCACATCCAACCCGCTCCCCCTCCACATCGAGTACATCCCTGACTCTGGTTACCATGGTAGCCTGGGCCTTCCCCCACCGCCCCGGCCCGGCCACACGTTCCCCAAACCCGGCCACGCGGAGATGTTGGTTCCAGAGTAGTGGCTCCAGTGCGAGTCACAGAGTTGCCAACTCTGCTTGAACTTATTCCTGGCAGTTTTATCCCGTGACCACACACCTCCAACCACGGTACAGCACAGAGGGAGGCCATTCGGCCCATCGGGCCTGTGCTGGCTCTTTGAAAGAGCGCTCCCAATTCGTCCCGCGCTCCTCGCTCTTTCCCCGCGGCCCTGAAAATTTTTCCACCAAGTATTTATCCAATTCCCTTTGGAAAGTTACTATTGAATCTGCTACCCTTTCAGGCAGTGCATTCCAGATCACAACAGCACAGAACGACATCGAATGCACATCAGAAAAACAGGCCATTCCGCCCAACCGGTCTGTGCCGGTGTTTATGCTCCACCCGAGCCTCCTCCAACCCAACTTCATCTCACCATATCAGCACATCACAATGGGCCAGAAATTCGGCCCTTGCCGGGTGAGCACGCGCTGTGTACTCACCCGTAAGGCCTCCTGAAGTGCCGGTTTCCTGCATGCACTGCGCATGCGCGGGAAACCGGAACTTCCGGTCTGGTGAAGGGAGGGGTTTCGAGGTGAACCGCGTGCGCGGGAGAGGCTGCGCGCACGCAGCAAACTTAGGGGTTTTTTCAGGTTTCTCCGGGAGGGTAAGTATGGAAGAAGCTGCGCTTTTAAAAAGGAGGCGCAGGACCCGTTTTTAACAAGGTAAGTGATTAATTAATTACAATTTAAAAACATTTTCAACAGGTTTATCTTTTTGAGATACTTTAAAGAAAGGTAAGTTTATTTTTAGCACTCTTAAAAAGTATTTTAAGTTTTTCAAAAATTTTAATTTTTGTTTAAAGTAGTTAATTTATTTAACTTATAGTTATTTTAAAAATGTGATGTTTTTTTTTTAAATTTATTTGAAGTTTAGGTGTTGTTTTGGGGCCGGTTTCAATTCATAGATTTGACAGGTCTTCCTGTCAAATCTATGAATGAAAGATGGTCTGCTGCCATTGGCTCTCCATGGCCCACGTGATCCCAGGGGACGCATCGCACTAACTACGCCCCTGGGACACACAAGCACTGCGCGCCGGCAGCTGCAGGAGGCCCAGGAGCTGAAGTCCCCGTGGGCCCAGAGGTCAACGGCAGGCGCGGTAGGTAGGTGCGCGCGCGGTCCTTGCACCCGCGGGAAGCCAGGGAGCCGAATTTCTGGGCCGATATAACGGCCTGGAGTTTCCGCTCGGTTGCGCCGTGTGTTTTTGTTTTTAACCCCGAGCGCAATTCGCCCGAAATCGGCCAAACCAGCGCAGAAGATCGCGGAGTTTTAAGCGCAAGTCGAGCTCCTGAGATCTTTTTGCGCCAATTTAAAACACACGGCGCTAGAAGCCGGCCCCGTCCACAAAAACCGGTCGCCAATGTTCCCATCGAACGCTGCGTGGAGGTCCCGCGCAGGCCGGTCGCCGGCTTTTAAATGGGGAAAAACAGAGAGCACGGGCGATAATTTGAATGGGCCGCGCACCCAAAAAACAGGAACGTTGCTGGTCAACTTCCCCCACCGCGCCCCCAACCGCAGATCGAATTAATCACCATGGCGAGTTTCCACTAATTACGCTCGTTTGCGGCACTTCGAGGAGGCTCTTAAAATTAAGGGGTTTTTTTCGACGCAAGGACACTAATTGGCACCTTTTCGGCTGTCAGCTGTGGCTCAGTGGGTAGCACACTCGCCTCGGAGTCAGAAGGTTGTGGGTTCAAGTCCCACTCCAGGGACTTGTGCACATAAAGCTAGGCTGACACTCCAGTGCAGTACTGAGGGAGTGCCGCACTGTCGGAGGAGCCGGTTTTTTTAAAAATTCGTTTTATGGGATGTGGGCGTCGCTGGCAAGGCCAGCATTTATTGCCCATCCCTAATTGCCCCTCGAGAAGGTGGTGGTGAGCCGCCTTCTTGAACCGCTGCAGTCCGTGTGGTGAGGGTGCTCCCACAGTGCTGTTAGGGAGGGGCGTTCCAGGATTTTGACCCAGCGACGATGAAGGAACGGCCGATATATTTCCAAGTCCGGATGGTGTGTGTGACTTGGAGAGGGAACTTGGAGGTGGTGGTGTTCCCACGCGCCTGCTGCCCTTGTCCTTCTAGGTGGAAGAGGCGGCGGGTTTGGGAGGTGCTGTCTTTCGGATGAGACGTTAAACCGAGGGCCCCGTCTGCCCTCTCAGGCGGACGTAAAAGATCCCACGGCCACTATTGAAAGAAGAGCAGGGGGAGTTATCCCCGGTGTCCTGGGGCCAACAGTTATTTCTCAACCAACATAACAAAAACAGATTATCTGGTCATTATCCAATCGCTGTTTGTGGGAGCTTGCTGTGCGCAAATTGGCTGCCGCGTTTCCCACATTACAACAGTGACTACACTCCAAAAGTACTTCATTGGCTGTAAAGCGCTTTGGGACGTCCGGTGGTCGTGAATGGCGCTATAGAAATGCAAGTCTTTTATTTAAAAGCGCTTAAATGAATTGACTACTGTACACCAATGAAGCTGTTAAATGGTCTGTATAGTTTTTTAAAAAGTCATTTGCAGTTATTTAAAATCGGGTTACTCACAGGTGGTGGACCAGACGCTCTGATTAAAAATGCTTCTTTTTTTTGGTCAGAAACCCATTTTCAGATGTGTTGATAAAACGTTCCCCCGTAATTTTTCGGGGGGGATGGCCGTGCGGCCCATTCACAAGTCCGCGCGCGCGGGGGCGGGGGGTTTTCAATTGAAAAGCTGGCCCACCGGCTGCGCGAGACCCCCTGGAGTGCTGCCCGGCTTAAAGGCAACATTGGCACCAAGTGACCGCTTGTAAATAGATCGAGGAATGTGTTTGGATGCAGAACATTATTTTTTTTTAAATTACGTTCTAAAACGTTGCCCGATTGTGCTGGTTCACGGCAGCTTTTACGCTCGACGATATGCAAATGAGTTTGAGCGGGAACTCGAGGGGGGGGGGGGGGGGGGGAGAATAAAAAACCACTTCTGAACACCAGCACCATTTTGAGCGCCATTTGCACCCGGATCGCTGTCTTTGCTCACAGCGGTGGCCTGGAGGTGAATAAGAACATAAGAAGTAGGAACAGGAGTAGGCCATACGGCCCCTCGGGCCTGCTCCGTCATTCAATAGGATCATGGCTGATCCGAACCTAGATTCACGTCTACTTCCCTGCCCGCTCCCCATAACCCTTCATTCCCTTATCAGCTAGGAAACTGTCTATCTCCGTTTTAAATTGATTTAATGTCGCAGCTTCCACAGCTCTCTGAGGTAGCAAATTCCATAGATTTACCACCCTCTGAGTGAAGAAGTTTCTCCTCATCTCAGTTTTGAAACGGCAGCCCCTTATTCTAAGATGATGCCCCCTAGTTCTAGTCTCACCCATCAGTGGAAACATCCTCCCCGCCTCCACCCCATCGAGCCCCCTCACAATCTTATATGTTTCGATAAGATGGCCTCTCATTCTTCTGAATTCCAATGAGTAGAGGCCCAACCTACTCAACCTTTCCTCATAAGTCAACCCCCTCATCTCCGGAATCAACCGAGTGAACCTTCTCTGAACTGCCTCTAGAATCTTTCATTCCTGGGAGAATCCAGGGCAACCCGAGCGAGTCAGTGTCACAGAATCACAGAATCCCCACAGTGCAGATAGAGGCCATTTCGGCCCATCGAGCCTGCACCGACACATATCCCACCCTATCCCCGTAACCCCACGTATTTAATCCCCCCCCCTAACACTAAGGGTCAATTTATCATAGCCAAATCAACCTAACCCGCACATCTTTGGACTGTGGGAGGAAACCGGAGCACCCGGAGGAAACCCACGCAGACACGGGGAGAATGTGCAAACTCCACACAGACAGTCACCCGAGGCCGGATTCGAACCCGGGTCCCTGGCGCTGTGAGGCAACAGTGCTAACCACTATGCCACCGTGTTGCACCATGTCATCAGGAGAGAAAATGGTGAGAAAGCCCCCCCGTGTGCAGGGTGAGAGTCAAATCACGGATTTTTCTCTCCTGGTCACTGGGACCCTGAAGCCCCGCTCACTAGAGGAGAGGCTGTATGAATTGAATGATACAATTTTAAAGGGGCTGCAGGAACAGGGAGGCCTGGGGGGTGTTCAAATCTTTGAAGAAATTGGTCAGATTTTTTTTTTTTTAAATGCCAATTGTTGATGTGATTGCCTCATGTCTGGAACTAGAGGCTTTCACACAATTTACACCAACCAGAATTTCACCGCGGGCATAATAAAAGTCTTGTTTTAATAGGTTAATTAACCTCAATAGAATCATAGAAATTTACAGCACGGAAGGAGGCCATTTCGGCCCAACGTGTCCGCGCCGGCCGACAATGAGCTATCCAGCCTAATCCCACTTCGCAGCTCTTGGTCCGTAGCCCTGTCGGTTCTCTAAGTGCACATCCCAGCACTTTTTAAACGTGGTGAGGGTTTCTGCCTCTACCACCCTTTCAGGCAGTGAGTTCCAGACCCCCACCACCCTCTGGGGTGAAGAAATTTCCCCTGTGTCAGCTGTGGCTCAGTGGGTAGCACCCTCGTCTCGGAGTCAGAAGGTTGTGGGTTCACAGTCCCCCCACTCCAGGGACTCGAGCACATAAAGCTAGGCTGACACTTCCAGTGCGGTGCTGAGGGAGCGCTGCACTGTCGGAGGTGCCGTCTTCCGGATGAGACTTTAAACCGAGGCCCCGTCTGCTCTCTCAGGTGGATGTAAAAGATCCCGCGGCACTATTTCGAAGAAGAGATGGGGAGTTCTCCCCGGTGTCCTGGCCAATATTTATCCCTCAATCAACATAACAAAAACAGATTATCTGGTCAGTATCACATTGCTGTTTGTGGGACCTTGCTGTGCGCAAATTGGCAGCCGCATTTCCCACATTACAACAGTGGCTGCACTCCAGAAGTACTTCATTGGCTGTAAAGCGCTTTGAGATGTCCGGTGGTTGTGAAAGGCGCTATATAAATGTAAATCTGTCTTTCTTTCTCAAATCTCCTCTAAACCTCCGACCAATTACTTTAAATCTGTGCCCCCCTGGTTGTTGACCCTTCTGCTAAGGGAAATAGGTCCTTCCTATCCACTCTATCTAGGCCCCTCATAATTTTATAAACGTCAATTAGGTCTCCCCTCAGCCTCCTCTGTTCCAAAGAAAACAACCCCAGCCTATCCAATCTTTCCTCATAGCTAAAATTCTCCAGTCCTGGCAACATCCTCGTAAATCTCCTCTGTACCCTCTCTAGTGCAATCACATCTTTCCTGTAATGTGGTGACCAGAACTGCACGCAGTACTCTAGCTGTGGCCAAACCAGTGTTTGATACAATTTAAGCATAACCTCCCTGCTCTTGTATTCTATGCCTCGGCTAATAAAGGCAAGCATTCCATATGCCTTCTTAACCACCTTATCTACTTGGCCTGCTACCTTCAGGGATCTGTGGACATGCACTCCAAGGCCCCTTTGTTCCTCTACACTACTCAGTGTCCTACCATTTAATGTGTATTCCCTTTCCTTGTTAGCCCTCCCCAAATGCATTACCTCACACTTCTCCGGATTGAATTCCATTTGCCACTGTTCTGCCCACCTGACCAGTCCATTGATATCTTCCTGCAGTCTGCAGCTTTCTTCTTCATTGTCAACCACACGGCCAATTTTAGTATCATCTGCAAACTTCTTAATCATACCCCCGACATTCAAGTCTAGATCATTGATATATACCACAAAAAGCAAGGGACCTAGTACTGAGCCCTGCGGAACCCCACTGGAAACAGCCTTCCAGTCACAAAAACACCCATCAACCATTACCCTCTGCTTCCTGCCTCTGAGCCAATTTTGGATCCAACCTGCCACTTTGCCTAGCATCCCATGGGCTTTTACTTTCGTGAGCAGTCTGCCATGTGGAACCTTATCAAAAGCCTTGCTAAAGTCAATATACACTACATCAAACGCACTACCCTCATCGACCCTCCTTGTTACCTCCTCAAAAAATTCAATTCAGTTAGTCAGACACGACCTTCCCTGAACAAATCCGTGCTTACTGTCCTTGATTAATCCGTGTCTTTCTAAATGAAGATTTATCCTGTCCCTCAGAATCTTTTTACCAATAATTTTCCCACCACCGAGGTTAGGCTGACTGGCCTGTAATTACTCGGTCTATCCCTTTCTCCCTTTTTAAACAAGGGTACCACGTTAGCAGTCCTCCAGTACCACACCTGTAGCCAGAGAGGATTGGAAAATGATGATCAGAGCCTCTGCTATTTCCTCTTTTGCTTCGCTTAACAGCCTGGGATACATTTCACTCAGGCCTGGGGATTTATCCACTTCCAAAGCTGCCAAGCCCTTTAATACTTCCTCTCTCACTATGTTTATTTCATCTAATATTTCACACTCTTCCTCCGATTGCAATGTCTGCATCGCCCCTCTCTTTTGTGAAAACAGATGCAAAGTATTCATTACGTCTTCCGCCTCCACGCACAGATTACCTTTATGATCTCTAATAGGCCCCTACTCTTTCTTTAGTTATCCTCTTGCTCTTAATGTATTTATAAAACATCTTGAGAAGGCTGTTAAAAAAAAAATACATAGACTTCGTTACCCAGAGAGTGGTGAGAATGTGGAACTCGCTACCACAGGGAGTGGTTGAGGCAAATAGTATCGATGCATTTAAGAGGCGGTTAGATAAGCATATGAGGGAGAAGGGAATAGAGGGTTATGCTGATAGTTAGATGGGGAAAGACGGGAGGAGGCTCGAGTGGAGCATAAACGCCGGCATGGACTGGTTGGGCCGAATGCTATGTTTCTGTGCCGTATATCCTGTGTAATCCCATGATCCTGGGCTTTATAAATAGATCGATCGACAGTTCCGACGGGCCACAGCGAAAAACTGCATAGACCTCCTCAGAAGACGAACACGGGACACAACCAACAGAGTACCCTACGTCGTCCAGTACTTCCCCGGAGCGGAGAAACTACGCCATGTTCTTCGCAGCCTTCAACATGTCATCGATGACGACGAACACCTTGCTAAGGCCATCCCCACGCCTCCACTACTCGCCTTCAAGCAGCCGCCTAACCTCAAAAGTACCATCGTTCGCAGCAAATTACCCAGCTGTCAGGAGAACAGCGACCACGACACCACACAACCCTGCCACTGCAACCTCTGCAAGACATGCCAGATCATGGACACAGATACCGTCATCACACGTGAGGACACTACCCACCAGGTACATGTTACATACTCATGTGACTCGGCCAACGTTGTCTACCTGATACGTTGCAGTAAAGGATGCTCCAGAGCATGGTACATCGGCGAGACCATGCAGACACTGAGACAACGTATGAACGGACACCGCGCAACAATCGCCAGGCAGGAGGGTTGCCTCCCAGTCGGGGAACACTTCAGCAGCCAGGGGCATTCAGCCTCGGATATGCGGGTAAGCGTTCTCCAAGGCGGCCTTCGAAATACACGACAGCGCAAAATCATAGAGCAGAAACTGATAGCCAAGTTCCGCACTCATGAGGACGGCCTCAATCGCGATATCGGGTTCATGTCACGATACAGAACGTGACTTGACATCGTTGTCTGTCTTTCCAGCTTTTTAAAAAAAACAAATACAAGAAACAAGCACAAGAAACAAACCCAAATGGAGAGGATATGCAGCCAGCAGGTGTTTTGACACGTTGGACCCCCTGGGACACATCTCATTGTCTTGGCTGTGCTCTTAGTGTGTCTTTGATGTAGGGAAAGATTGAATCTCTGCATTTTCTCTGTGTTTATATTCTGTGAATTCTGGTAGATTGTCTCACAGTAACTCTACCTGAAGAAGGGGCAGGATAGCTCCGAAAGCTTGTAATTTTAAATAAATCTGTTGGACTATAACCTGGTGTTGTGCGACTTCTCAATTTTATAAATAGCGGCATAGAGTACCAAAAGCAAGGAAGTTATGCTGAACCGTTATGAATCACTGGATAGGCCTCAGCTGCAGTCCTGCGTCCCAATTCTGGGCACCACACTTTAGGAAGGTTGTCCAGGCCTTCGGGAGTGCGCAGAGGAGATTTACTGGAATAGTAGCGGGGATGGCAACTCTGGCTGGCTGGAGGTCTGATCGCGTGATGTTCAGACCACATGACATCTGGCCGTGTGATGCTTGATCACATGACTCATAGAGTTATACAGCACAGAAAGAGGCCCTTCGGCCCATCGTGTCCGCGCCGGCCATCAAGCCCCGTCTATTGTAATCCCAGTTTCCAGCACTTGGTCCGTAGCCTTGTGTGCTGTGGCGTTTCAAGTGCTCATCTAAATGCTTCTTGAATGTTGTGAGGGTTCCTGCCTCTACCACCCTTTCAGGCAGTGAGTTCCAGATTCCAACCACCCTCTGGGTGAAAAAGTTTTTCCCTCAAATCCCCTCTAAACCTCCTGCCCCTTACTTTGAAACTATGCCCCCTGGTTATTGACCCCTCTACTAAGGGGAAAAGTTCCTTTCTATCTACCCTATCTGTGCCCCTCATAATTTTGTACACCTCAATCAGGTCCTCCCTCAGCCTTCTCTGCTCCAAGGAAAACAACCCCAGCCTGTCCAGTCTCTCTTCATAGCTGAAGCGCTCCAGCCCAGGTAACATCCTGGTGAATCTCCTCTGCACCCTCTCCAATGCAATCACATCCTTCCTATAATGTGGTGACCAGAACTGCACACAGTATTCCAGCTGTGGCCTAACTAGCGTTTTGTACAGCTCCATCATAACCTCCCTGCTCTTATATTCTATGCCTCGGCTAATGAAGGCAAGTATCCCATATGCCTTTTTAACCACCTTATCTACCTGTCCTGCTGCCTTCAGGGATCTATGTACATGCACACCAAGGTCCCTCTGATCCTCTGTCCTTCCTAGGGTCCTACCATTCATTGTGTATTCCCTTGCCTTGTTAGTCCTCCCAAAATGCATCACCTCACACTTTTCAGGGTTAAATTCCATTTGCCACTGTTTTGCCCATCTGACCAACCCGTCTATACCGTCCTGTAGCTGGAGGCTTCCCTCCTCGCTATTTACCACTCCACCAATTTTCGTGTCATCTGCGAACTTACTGATCATCCCTCCTACATTCATATCTAAATCATTAATGGACTCTACAAACAGCAAGGGACCCAGCACCGATCCCTGCGGTACACCACTGGACACAGGCTTCCAGTCACAAAAACAACCTTCGACCGTCACCCTCTGCCTCCTGCCACTCAGCCAATTTTGGATCCAATGTGCCAAATTGCCCTGGATCCCATGGGCTCTTACCTTCTTGACCAGTCTCCCATGTGGGACTTTGTCAAAAAGCCTTCTACAAATGTTACTGCATTTGCCTCGTAAAGGGCGGGTTCTTGTCGTCGAGTATCTTTGCTCACGGTTTCACACCCGCAGCTGTTGTGCGAGAGCAGGCCGAGGGGAAACCCAGGGCAGGGTAGAGCGGAAACTGAAGGTGGAAGGAACTTTGAGTCCACCAGTAACTAATGGCAACTCACTGAAACTGCACTGATAACTAATAGCAATACTGGTAACCCTCAGCGCCCCCCTCATAAATCAACAGCAGTACAATGACTGACTAATGCTAGTTAGGCCACAGCTGGAATACTGTGTGCAGTTCTGGTCGCCACACTATAGGAAGGATGTGATTGTATTGGAGAGGGTGCAGAGGAGATTCACCAGGATGTTACCTGGGCTGGAGCGCTTCAGCTATGAAGAGAGACTGGACAGGCTGGGGTTGGTTTCCTTAGAGCAGAGAAGGCTGAGGGGGGGACCTGATTGAGGTGTACAAAATTATGAGGGGGGGGGGGGGGAGATAGAAAGGAACTTTTCCCCTTAGTAGAGGGGTCAATAACCAGGGGGCATAGTTTCAAGGTAAGGGGCAGGAGGTTTAGAGGGGATTTGAGGAAAAACTTTTTCACACAGAGGGTGGTTGGAATCTGGAACTCACTGCCTGAAAGGGTGGTGGAGGCAGGAACCCTCACAACATTCAAGAAGCATTTAGATGAGCACTTGAAACGCCATAGCATACAAGGCTACGGACCAAGTGCTGGAAACTGGGATTAGAATAGACAGGGCTTGATGGCCGGCGCGGACACGATGGGCCTCTTTCTGTGCTGTATAACTCTATAATCCTATAACCCGCTGATATTTAGCCCAAAACCAGTCAGAAATCCCCTCGCAACTGCACAAGGCTCGGTCAGGCTCCCCAGTTGATGCCACTTTTCACAGGCCCAGTCTCTCTCTCTCTCTCTCCTGGACTCTGGGTTGGACTCCGGTTCTGTGCAAAGGTGACAACTCTGAACTGGGACCCTCAGTCAGAGCTGATCTATACTTGGACGTCACACGTCAAAACCAGCCGGTACAGACCGACTGAACCAAACCGAGCGATCGCACCAAGGGCAGCGGGATCAGTGCTTTGGGGCACTTCTCACAGGGCACAATCGCCCTAAACTCAGCACCGGCACGTCTTCAACCACCCCATGGGCTCAGCCTCAATAAAAGGAGAGTTTTCACAGAATTAGAGAGATTACAGCACAGGAGAAGGCTATTCAGCCCCCGCTCTCTCCTGTAACCCCATTCCCTCCTGATCCTTTAATACACCTCCTTTTCAAATTTATCCCCTTCCCTTTAAAATGAAGTTGCAGTCTCTACCTCAATAGCCACATACATGTGGTGAAGGTTCCCACAGCCGAATAGCCCTCAGTTCAAGAACCTTCCTCCCTCCCTTCCCCTTGGGTTCTTCCAGCGAGAATCCTTGGTTTCCATTCCCTCGTTCCCCCATTCGCCCGCCAGTGGAAACAGTCATTCACTATTTACTCACAGTAAGGTCCCCAGGTTGCACTCACCCCTTTACTGGCTGCTCCCACTCACCACGTTGCGGCTAATCCCGGCCCGGCAGCAAGCAGCACTTCGGGAGAGGAACACCCCCAATTCCGGGAGACTCCCGCCGGAATGGGAGGGCTGGGAAACCCTACGGGCCAGGGATGAGGGACTTCAGTTTTGCGGAGAGACTAGAGAAGCTGGGATTGTTCCCCTTAGAGCAGAGATGACAACAGTGACCACATTTCAAAATGTGGCGATGCCGGTGTTGGACTGGGGTGGACAAATGTGAGAAGTCGCACAACACCAGGTTATAGTCCAACAGCTTTATTTGAAATCACAAGCTTTCGGAGCGCTGCTCCTTCACCTGACGAAGGAGCAGCCGCTCCGAAAGCTTGTGATTTCAAATAAAGCTGTTGGACTGTAACCTGGTGTTGTGCGACTTCTCACATTTCAAAAAGTACTTCATTGGCTGTAAAGTGCTTTGGGACGTCCGGTGGTCGTGAAGGGCATTACATAAATGCAAGTCTTTCTTTTCAGAGAAGGTTAAGGGCACAGAATCATAGAATGGTTACAGCACGGAAGGAGGCCATTTGGCCCGTCGAGCCCGTGCCGGCTCTCTGCAAGAGCACTTCAGCCAGTCCCACTCCCCGTAGCCCTACAAATCTTATTCCCTCAGGTACTTATCCAATTTCCCTTTTTGAAAGCCACGATTGAATCTGCCTCCACCACCCGTTCAGGCAGTGCATTCCAGATCCGAACCACTCGCTGCGTAAAAAAAGTTTTTCCCCATGTCGCCTTTGGTTCTTCTGCCAAATCACCTTAAAACGTTTAACAGAGATTTTGATAAACATAGAAACATAGAAACATAGAATCTAGGAGCAGGAGTAGGCCATTCGGCCCGTCGAGCCTGCTCCACCATTCAATACGATCATGGCTGATCATCCAAATCCAGTACCCTGTCCCTGCTTTCTCACACAGAATCCCCACATCGAGCCTGCACCTATCCCACCCTATCCCCGTAACCCCACGTATTTAATTCCCCCTAACATATCCCATCCTATCCTCAGATAGGGGGGAAACCGTCTCCACTGGCAGGAGGATCAGTAACCAGAGGGCACAGATTTAAGGGAATGGGAACAAGAACCGCAGGAAGGAGGGGAAAAAAATGATGAGAAGCGCGTTTTTATTTTTAAAACGCAGCGAGTTGTTATAATCTGCAGTTCTGACGAAAGGTCGTCGACCTGAAACGTTAACTCTCTTTCTCTCTCCACGGATGCTGCCCGGCCCGCTGAGTTTTTCCAGCGTTTCCTGTTGTTATTTCAGATTTCCAGCATCCGCAGTATTTTTGCTGTCGTCTTGTTATAATCTGCAATGCGCTGCCCGAGAGGGTGGCGGAAGCAGATTGAGTGTTAACTTTCAAAAGGGAATTGCATATATACTTGAAAAAAGGGTACATTTACATGGCAATGGGGGGTGTGGAACTATTGCATAGCTGCAACAAAGAGCCAGCACAGGCACAATGGGCTGAATGACCTCCTCTGCCTTTTTGCAAGAGGCTGAAATGGCTGCGCATGCGCTGTGGCGCACACTGAACCCATCTTAATAAGATGGCGGCCGGTTGCCCGGGCAACCCCAGACCGTCCCGGTGGCGACGGAGAGCGGCAGCTCCGGCCGTCCCGCTGGGCAGGCACAGCATCCTATTCCGGGGCCCCGAGACCGCGCTCGATGTTTCTAAGGCCCGCGGCGTATCGCTTGTGAACCTCAGCCCTCGCCGTCTCCTACCTGCTGGAGCCGCGCATTCCCTGGTCTCCATTTCGTGGCTGCAGGGAACCCGCCTCCCCGTCTGAGCATGCGCAGGTGGGAGTTATTTTGAGCATGCGCAGTGATCTCCGGTTTGTGAGCATGCGCGGTGGTCTCCTGGGGGGGGGTGGTTTTTTTTTGAGCATGCGCGGTGGTCTCCTGTGACCGGGGAAAATCAATGGTCGGGGATTTCCCGTGAGGGCGGGGCCGAGCACGAGGGCGATGACAACCAACATTGGAGGATAGAGCGGTTTCACTCGCGCGGGGCACGCCGGTTAACGCCGCCGCCATTAATTCCCCCCCCCCCCCTCCCCCCACCACCGTTCTGTAAAGTGCCAGCCAGTGGCTCAGGGGGTAGCACCCTCGCCTCTGAGTCAGAAGGTTGTGGGTTCGAGCCCCACTCCAGGGGCTCGAGCACAAAGCTCGAGGCTGACGCTCCAGTGCCGCGCTGAGGGAGTGCCGCACTGTCGGAGGTGCCGTCTTTCGGATGAGACGTTAAAACCGAGCTCTCTCTCTGGGGTGGACGTAAAAGATCCCACAGGCACTATTTCGAAGAAGAGCAGGGGGGGGGAGTTCTCCCCGGTGTCCTGGGGCCAATATTTATCCCTCAATCAACATCACTAAAACAGATGATCTGGTCACAGGGGTCGGTGCTGGGTCCTCTGCTGTTTGTGATTTTTATCAATGACTTGGAGGAGGGGACTGAAGGGTGGATCAGTAAATTTGCTGATGACACCAAGATTGGTGGAGCAGTGGATGAGGTGGAGGGCTGTTGTAGGCTGCAAAGAGACATTGATAGGATGCAGAGCTGGGCCGAAAAATGGCAGATGGAATTTAACCCTGATAAGTGCGAGGTGATTCAGTTTGGTAGGGCAAATTTGAATAAGGATTACAGGGTCAACGGCAGGGTTCTGAGGAACGTGGAGGAGCAGAGGGATCTGGGGGTTCATATCCACAGATCTCTGAAGGTTGCCACTCAAGTGGATAGAGCAGTAAAGAAGGCCTATGGTGTGTTGGCGTTTATTAACAAGGGGTTTGAGTTTAAGAACCGTGAGGTTATGCTGCAACTGTACAGGACCTTGGTGAGACCACATTTGGAATATTGTGTGCAGTTCTGGTCACCTCACTATAGGAAGGACGTGGAAGCATTGGAAAGAGTGCAAAGGAGATTTACCAGGATGCTGCCTGGTTTGGGGGGGAGGTCTTATGAGGAAAGATTGAGGGAGTTGGGGCTTTTCTCTTTAGAGCGGAGGAGGATGAGAGGCGACTTAATAGAGGTTTATAAGATGATGAGGGGGATAGATAGAGTGGATGTTCAGAGACTATTTCCTCGGGTAGAGGCAGCTGTTACAAGGGGGCATAACTATAAGGTGCATGGGGGGAGATATAGAAGGGATGTCCGAGGTAGATTCTTTACTCAGAGAGTGGTTGGGGTGTGGAATGGACTGCCTGCTGTGATAGTGGAGTCGGACACTTTAGGAACTTTCAAGCGGTTATTGGATAAGCACATGGAGCACACCAGAGTGATAGGGAGTGGGATTGCTTGATCTTGGTCTTGGACAATGCTCGGCACAACATCGAGGGCCGAAGGGCCTGTACTGTGCTGTACTGTTCTATGTTCTATGTTCTATGGTCATTATCACATTGCTGTTTGTGGGATCTTGCTGTGTGCAAATTGGGCTGCCGCGTTTCCTGCATTACATCAGTGACTACACTTCAAAAAGTACTTCATTGGCTGTAAAGCGTTTTGAGATGTCCGGTAGTCCAGAAAGGCACTGTATAAATCCAAGTCTTTCTTTCACTGTCGGAGGGGTAGTACTGAGGGAGCGCTACACTGTCGGAGGAGGAGTACTGAAAGATCGTTGCACTGCTGTGGGGCAGTACTGAGGGAGCACTGAACTGTTGGATGGACAGTATTGAAGGAGCACTGCACTGTCGGAGGGGCGGTACTGAGGGAGCGCTGCACTGTCGGGGGCAGTACTGAGGGAGCGCTGCACTGTCGAAGGGGCAGTACTGAGGGAGCGCCGCACTGTCGGAGGAGGAGTACTGAGGGAGCGCCGCACTGTCGGAAGGGCGGTACTGAGAGAGCGCTCCACTGTCGGAGGGGCAGTACTGAGGGAGCGCCGCACTGTCGGAGGGGCAGTACTGAGGGAGCGCTCCACTGTCGGAGAAGCAGTACTGAGGGAGCACCGCACTGTCGGAGGGGCAGTACTGAGGGAGCGCCGCACTGTTGGAGAAGCAGTACTGAGGAAGCGCTGCGCTGTCGGACATACGGTCGTATAGTGGTTATTTTACTGGCCTAGTAATCGAGAGGCCTGGACTAATGATCCAGAGACATGGGTTCAAATCCCACTTCAATTTAAATTCAGTTAATTAAATAAATGTGAAATAAAAAGCTAGTGTCAGTAATGGTGACCATCAAACTACTGGATTGTTGCAAAAACCCATCTGATTCACTAATGTCCTTTAGGGAAGGAAATCTGCCATCCTTACCTGGTCTGGCCGATATGTGATCCCAGACCCACAGCAATGTGGTTGACTCTAAACTGCCCTCTGGGATGGCCTAGCAAGCCACTGAGTTGTAGCAAGCTACAAAGTAGTATAACAGCATTGTGGTAGTACCATCACCATACGGACTGCAGTTCAAGAAGGTGGCTCACCACCACCTTCTCAAGGGGCAATTAGGGATGGGCAATAAATGCTGGCCTTGCCAGTGATGCCCACATCGCAGGAACGAATAAAAACAAAGGTGCGTCTTTCGGACGAGACGTTAAATTGAGACCCCGGCTGCTCTCTCAGGTGGACGTAAAAGATCCCATGGCACTATTTTGAAGAAGAGCAGAGGAGTTATCCCCAGTGTGCTGGCCAATATTTATCCTTCAATCAACATCACTAAAACAGATTATCTGGTCATTTTTAAAAACAGGAGCAGGAGTAGGCCATTCGGCCCTCGAGCCTGCTCTGCCGTTCAATAATAAAATGGCTGATCTTCTACCTCATCTCCACTTTCCTGCACTATCCCCATTACCCTTGATTCCCTTAATATCCAAAAATCTATCGCTCTCTGTCTTGAATATACTCAACGACTGAGCCTCCACAGCCCTCTGGGATAGAGAATTCCAAAGATTCACCACCCTCTGAGTGAAGAAATTTCTCCTCATCTCAGTCCTAAATGGCCGACCCCTTATTCTGAGACTGTGATCCCTGGTTCTAGACTCCCCAGCCAGGGGCAACATCCTCCCTGCATCTACCCTGTCAAGCCCTGTAAGAATTTTGTATGTTTCAATGAGATCACCTCTCATTCTTCTGAACTTCTAAGCAGGAGAGCTTTTTGAGCCAGCATGTAGAAAGTCCTACAAAAGAGGGGGCGGTACTGGACCTAATTCTAGGGAATGTGGCTGGCCAAGTGGAAGAAGTGCTAGTAGGTGAGCACTTTGGGGACAGTGACCATAATACGGTGAGATTTAAGGTGGTCATGGAAAAGGACAGGGATGGGCCGGAAATAAAGGTTCTAAATTGGGGGAAGGCCGATTTTAATAGGATAAGGCAGGATCTGGCCAAAATGGACTGGCATCAGCTGCTTGTAGGAAAATCCGCATCGGAGCAATGGGATTCTTTCAGAAGGGAGATTGAGATCATACAATGGCAGCATGTTCCCGTAAAGGTCAAGGGTGGTTCCAAAAACCCCAGGGAACCTTGGATGTCAGGGGATATACGAGAATGGATCAGGAAAAAAAGGAGGGCTTTTGGCAGATACAAATTGGTAAAGACGGAGGAAGCCCTAGAGGAGTACAAAAAGTGCAGGGGGATACTTAAAAAAGAAATTAGGAGATCAAGGAGGGGCCATGAAATAACACTGGCGAGCAAAATAAAGGAAAATCCTAAGATGTTTTTATAAGTATATTAAGGGTAAGAGGATAACTAGGGAAAAAATAGGGCCCATTAGGGACAAAAGTGGCAATCTGTGTGTGGAGCCGGAAGATGTAGGTGGGGTTCTAAATGAATTTTTTGCATCTGTTTTCACTATGGAGAAGGACGATGCAGACATAAAATTAGGGCAGGGGGACTGTGATATACTCGAACATTTGAACATCGAGAGGGAGGAGGTATTGGCGGTTTTAGCAGGTCTAAAAATGGATAAATCCCCAGGTCCGGACGAAATGTATCCCAGGCTGCTGTGTGAGGCAAAGGAGGAGATTGCGGGGGCTCTAACACATATATTCAGAACCTCTCTGGCCACAGGGGATGTGCCAGAGGACTGGAGAACCACTAATGTAGTACCATTATTCAAGAAAGGGAGTAGGGAAAAACCGGGGAACTACAGGCCAGTGAGCCTAACATCAGTGGTAGGAAAATTATTGGAAAAAATTCTGAGGGACAAAATTAGTCTCCACTTGGAGAGGCAAGGATTAATCAGGGTTAGCCAACATGGCTTTGTCAAGTGAAGATCATGTCTGACTAATTTGATTGAATTTTTTGAGGGGGTGACTAGGTGTGTGGATGAGGGTAACGCAGTGGATGTGGTATACATGGATTTCAGTAAAGCCTTCGATAAAGTCCCGCACAGGAGACTGGTCAAGAAGGTAAGAGCCCATGGAATCCAGGGTGCCTTGGCACATTGGATACAAAACTGGCTCAGTGGCAGAAGGCAGAGGGTGATGGTCGAAGGTTGTTTTTGTGACTGGAAGCCTGTGGCCAGTGGGGTACCACAGGGATCGGTGCTGGGTCCCTTGCTGTTTGTGGTCTACATTAACGACTTGGATATGAATGTAAAAGGTATGATCAGTAAGTTCGCGGATGATACAAAAATTGGTAGGGTGGTAAATAGCGAGGAGGGTAGCCTCAGTCTGCAGGACGATATAGATGGGTTGGTCAGATGGGCGGAACAGTGGCAAATGGAATTTAATCTGGAAAAGTGCGAGGTGATGCACTTTGGAGGGACTAACAAGGCAAGGGAATACACAATGAATGGTAAGACCCTAGGCAAGACGGAGGGTCAGAGGGATCTTGGTGTGCAAGTACACAGATCCCTGAAGGCGGCGGAACAGGTGGATAAGGTGGTAAAAAAGGCATATGGGATACTTGCATTCATTAGCCGAGGCATAGAATATAAGAGCAAGGAGGTTATGATGGAGCTGTATAAAACACTGGTTAGGCCACATCTGGAATACTGTGTGCAGTTCTGGTCAGCCACACTACAGGAAGGATGTGATAGCTTTGGAGAGGGTGCAGAGGAGATTCACCAGGATGTTACCCGGGCTGGAGCGCTTCAGCTATGAAGAGAGACTGGGCAGATTGGGTTTGTTTTCCTTGGAGCAGAGGAGGCTGAGGGGGGACATGATTGAGGTGTACAAAATTATGAGGGGCATAGATAGGATAGATAGAAAGGAACTTTTCCCCTTAGTACAGGGGTCAATAACCAGGGGGCATAGTTTCAAGGTAAAGGGCGGGAGGTTTAGAAGGGATTTGAGAAAGAACTTTTTCACCCAGAGGGTGGTTGGAGTCTGGAACTCACTGCCTGAAAGGGTTGTGGAGGCAGGAACCCTCACAACATTCAAGAAGCATTTGGATGAGCACTTGAAATGCCATAGCATACAAGGCTACGGACCAAATGCTGGAATATGGGATTAGATTAGACAGGGCTTGATGGCCGGCGCGGACACAATGGGCCGAAGGGCCTCTATCCGTGCTGTATAACTCTATGACTCTATGACTCTAACTCTTGAGAATATAGGCCTAGTCTACTCAATCTGTCCTCATAGGACAATCACCCCATCCCAGGAATCATACTGGTGAACCTTCGTTGGACTCCTTCTATGGCAAGTATATCCTTCCTTAGGTAAGGAGACCAGAACTGTACACAATACTCCAGGTGTGGTCTCACCGCAGCCCTATATAATTGCAGTAAGACGTCTTTACTCTTATACTCAAATCCTCTTGTAATAAAGGCCAATTTGCTTTCCTAATTGCTTGCCGAACCTTTTTGTTAACTTTCAGTGATTCGTGTACGAGGACACCCAGGTCCCTCTGAACACCAACATTTCCCAATCTCTCACCATTTAAAAAATACTCTGCTTTTCTATTATTCCTACAAAAGTGGACGACATCACATTTCTCCACATTATATTCCATTATCATATTGCTGTTTGTGGGAGCTTGCTGTGCGCAAATGGGCTGCCGCGTTTCCTACATAGAAACATAGAAACATAGAAAATAGGTACAGGAGTAGACCATTCGGTCCTTCGAGCCTGCACCGCCATTCAATGCGTTCATGGCTGAACATGCTACCTCAGTACCCCATTCCTGCTTTCTCGCCATACCCCTTGATCCCCTAGTTGTGAGTGTTATATCTAACTCCCTTTTGAATATATTTAGCGAACTGGCCTCAACAACCTTCTGTGGAAGAGAATTCCATAGATTCACCACTCTCTGGGTGAAGAAGTTCCTCCTCAGCTCAGTCCTAAATGGCTTCCCCTTAATCCTTAGACTGTTACCCCTGGTTCTAGCTTTCCCTACCATTGGGAACATTCTGCCCGCATCTAATTTGTCTAAACCAGTCAGGATTTTAAATGTCTCTATAAGATCCCCCCTCATTCTTCTGAACTCCAGAGGATACAAGTTCAGTTGACCCAATCTTTCTTGATATGTCAGTCCGGCCATCCCAGGAATCAATCTAGTGAACCTTCGCTGCACTCCCTCAATAGCAAGAATGTCCTTCCTTAAGTTAGGAGACCAAAACTGCGCACAATACTCCAGGTGTGGCCTCACCAAGGCCCTGTACAACTGTAGCATCACCTCCCTACTCCTGTACTCAAATCCCCTTGCTATGAAGGCCATCATTCCGTTTGCTTTCTTGACTGCCTGCTGCACTTGCATTCCCACCTTCAGTGACTGATGTACCATGACGCCCAGGTCTCGTTGCACGTCCCCTTTCCCTAATCTGCCACCATTCAGGTAATAGTCCGCCTCTCTATTTTTACCACCAAAGTGGATAACCTCACATTTATCCACATTGTACTTCATCTGCCATACATTTGCCCATTCACCCAACCTGTCCAAGTCACTCTGTAGCCTCCTAGCATCCTCCTCATTGTTCACACTGCCTCCCAATTTAGTGTCATCCGCAAATTTGGAGATATTACATTTAATCCCTTCGTCCAAATCATTAATATATAATGTAAACAGCTGGGGTCCCAACACCGAACCCTGCGGTACCCCGCTGGTCACTGCCTGCCATTCTGAAAAGTACCCATTTACTCCTACTCTTTGTTTCCTACATTACAGCAGTGACTACACTTCAAAAGTACTTCATTGGTTGTAAAGCGCTTTGAGACGTCCGGTGGTCGTGAAAGACGCTGTATAAATGCAAGTCTTTCTTAGAAACATGACCGGGGCTAGTCACTCATTTAGATATTTCTATTCATAAAATGGGGCAGACGAGACGAATTATTTTATATTAATCATAGAATGTATTTATCCAAATCCCTTTTGAATGTTACTAAACCTGCTTCCACCACCCTTCCAGATCGCAACCACTCGCTGCATAACTTTATTCTCCTCATGTCGCCTCTGGTTCTTTTGCCAGTTCCCTTCAATCAGTGTCCTTCTGGTTACTGACCCTTCGGCCACTGGAGACAGTTTCTCCTTATTCACTCTATCGAAACCCCTTCATGATTTTGAGCGCCTCTATCAAATTGAGGAGTCAATTTAATTTGCCACCTCCCATTGCTAAAATCCCACTTGGCTGTCGTTGCAGGTAACTGATATATTCCGAGGTCTATGTCTCTGGTTAGTTGGGGAGTGACTCACCGTTTCATGGTTGCTGGCTGGTGTGGCACAGGAACTAGGAATGTTTTATGTTAGCTGCTGGCTCAGTGGGTAGCACCCTTTGCCTCTGAGTCAGAAGGTTGTGAAGTTCAAAATCCCACTCCAGAGACTTGAGCACAAAAATCTAGCCTGACACTCCAGTGCAGTGCTGAGGGAGTGCTGCACTGTCTGAGGTGCCGTCTTTCAGATGAGACGTTAAACTGAGGCCCTGTCTGCTTTCTCAGGTGGACATAATGACACTATTTTGAAGAAGAGCAGGGGAGTTATCCCCGGTGGCCTGGCCAATAGCTGTCCCTCAATCAACATCAACTTAACTGGACCAGCCACATAAATACTGTGGCAACAAGAGCAGGTCAGAGGCTAGGTATTCTGTGGCGAGTGTCTCACCTCCTAACTCCCCAAAGCCTTTCCACCCTCTACAAGGCACAAGTAAGGAGTGTGATGGAATACTCTCCACTTGCCTGGATGAGTGTAGCTTGAAGAAGCTCGACACCATCCAGGACAAAGCAGCCCGCTTGATTGGCACCCCAACTATCACCTTAAACATTCACTCCCTCCACCACCGGCGTACCGTGGCTGCAGTGTGTACCATCGACAAGATGCACTGCAGCAACTCACCAAGGCTTCTTCGGCAGCACCTCCCAAACCCGCGACCTCTTCCACCTAGAAGGACGAGGGCAGCAGACGCATGGGAACACCACCACCTCCAAGTTCCCCTCCAAGTCACACATCATCCTGACTTAGAAGTATATCAGCCGTTCCTTCATCGCCGCTGGGTTAAAATCCTGGAACTCCCTCCCTAACAGCACTGTGGGAGTACCTTCACCACACGGACTGCAGCGGTTCAAGAAGGCGGCTCACCACCACCTTCTCGAGGGGCAATTAGGGATGGGCAATAAATGCTGGCTTTGCCAGCGACGCCCACATCCCATAAATATGAGAAAAAAAAACATCACTAAGCGTACGGTAGCATAGTGGTTATGTCACTGGGCTGGTAATCCAGAGTTCTGGACTAATGGAGATGTGAGTTCATAATCCCACCATGACAGCTGGGGAATTTAAATTCAGTTAATTAAATAAATCTGGAATTAAAAAGCTAGTATCATGGTCATGAAACTAGCGGCTTGTCGTAAAAACCCAACTGGTTCACTAATGTCCTTTAGGGAAGGAAATCTGCCGTCCTTATCTGGTCTGGCCTATATGTAACCATAAAACATCCGATGGCACTATTTTGAAGAAGAGCAGGGGAGTTATCCCCCAGTGTCCTGGCCAATATTTATCCCTCAATCAACGTCACTAAAACAGATGATCTGGTCATTATCACATTGGGATCTTGCTGTGTGCAAATTGGCTGCCGCGTTTCCTACATTACAGCAGTGACTACGCTTCGAAAAAAAGTACTTCATTGGCTGTAAAGCACTTTGGGATGTCCGGTGGCTGTGAAAGGCGCTATATAAATGCAAGTCTTTATAGCACTTATATATATTGGGCCAGAAATTCGGCTCCCTGGCTTCCCGCGGGTGCAAGGATCGCGCGCGCACCTACCTACCGCGCCTGCCGTTGACCTCTGGGCCCACGGGGACTTCAGCTCCTGGGCCTCCTGCAGCTGCCGGCGCGCAGTGCTTGCGTGTCCCAGGGGCGCAGTTAGTGCGATGCGTCCCCTGGGATCACATGGGCCATGGAGAGCCAATGGCAGCAGACCATCTTTCATTCATAGATTTGACAGGAAGACCTGTCAAATCTATGAATTGAAATCAGCCCCAAAACAACACCTAAACTTCAAATAAATTTTTTAAAAAAACCATCACATTTTTAAAATCTTTAAACAAAAATTTAAATTTTTGAAAAAATTAAAATACTTTTTAACAGTGCTAAAAATAAACCTGTTGAAAATTTTTTTAAATTGTAATTAATTAACCACTTACTTGTTAAAAACGGGTCCTGCGCCTCCTTTTTAAAAGCGCAGCTTCTTCCATACTTACCTTCCCGAAGAAACCTGAAAAAAAAACCTAAGTTCGCTGCATGCGCGCAGCCTCTCCCGCGCACGCGGTTCACCTCTGAACCCCTCCCTTCACGAGACCGGAAGTTCTGGTTTCCCGCGCATGCGCAGTGCATGCAGGAAACCGGCACTTCAGGAGGCCTTACGGATGAGTACACAGCGCGTGCTCACCCTGGCAAGTGCCGAATTTCTGGCCCATTATATAGTGAATGTCAGCTGGTGGCTCAGTGGGTAGCACTCTTGCCTCCTCTGAGTCAGAAGGTTGTGGGTTCAAGTCCCACTCCAATGAGACTTGAGCACATAAATCTAGGCTGACACTCCCAGTGGCAGCACTGAGCGAGTGCTGCACTGATCAGGAGGTGCCGTCTTTCGGTTGAGACATTAAACTGCGGGATCCCGTCTGCTCTCTCTCAGGCGGACGTAAAAGATCCCACGGCTACTATTTTCAAAGAACAGCAGGGAGGAGTTTTCCCCGGTGTCCTGGGACCAATATTTATCCCTCAACCACCATAGCAAAAACAGATGATCCGGTCACTATCACATTGCTGTTCGTGGGATCTTGCTGTGTGAAAATTGGGCTGCCCGCCTTTCCTACATTACAACAGTGACAACACTTCAAAAAACAGTACTTCATCGGCTGTAAAGCGCTTTGGGACGTCCGGTGGCTGTGAAAGGCGTCGTATAAAATACAAGTCTTTCTTTCATTTATATACACATCATATAGCGAGCGTCAGCTATGACTCAGTGGGTAGCACTCTCGCTTTCTGAGTCAGAAGGTTGTGGGTTCAAATCCCACTCCATGGGACTTAAGCACATAAAGCTAGGCTGACATTCCAGTACAGTGCTGAGGGAGGGCAACACGGTGGCATAGTGGTTAGCACTGGTGCCTCACAGCGCCAGGGACCCGGGTTCGAATCCGACCTTGGGTGACTGTCTGTGTGGAGTTTGCACATTCTCCCCGTGCCTGCGTGGGTTTCCTCCGGGTGCTCCGGTTTCCTCCCACAGTCCAAAAATGTGCGGGTTAGGTTGATTTGGCTATGATAAAAAAATTGACCCTTAGTGTTAGGGGGGGATTAAATATGTGGGGTTATGGGGATAGGATGGGATATGTTAGGGGGAATTAAATATGTGGGGTTACGGGGGTAGGGTGGGATGTGTGTACTGTGGGGATTAAAGCAGGGACAGGGTACTGGATTTGGATGATCAGCCATGATCGTATTGAATGGTGGAGCAGGCTCGACGGGCCGAATGGCCTACTCCTGCTCCTAGATTCTATGTTTCTATGTCGGGAGATGCTATCTTTCAGATGAGACATTAAATCGAGGGATCCCGTCTGCTCTCTCAGGCAGATTAAAAGCTCCCACGGCCACTATTTTCCAAGAAAAGCAAGGTGGGAGGGTTGTCCTGGGGACCAATATTTATCCCTCAATCAACATCACTAAAAAAAATTATCTGGTCATTATCACATTGCTGTTTGTGGGAGCTTGCTGCGCGCAAATTGGGCTACTGCCATGTTTCCGCCATCGCAACAGAGACTTCCAACTCCAAATAATAGTACCTCATTGGCTGTAAAGTGCTTTGGGGTGGCCGTGAAAGGCGTTGCATAAAATGCAATTTTTTCTTTCATTTATATCTATCATACAGCGAGTGTCAGCTGTGGCTCAGTGGTTGGCACTCTTGCCTCCCTCAGTCAGAAGGAAAAAAAACAGATGATCTGGTCATTATCACATGGCTCACTTTGTAGTCAGCTGTGGCTCAGTGGGTTGCACACTTTGCTTCTGAGTCATGAAGAGGTTTAGTGGGTTCAAGTCCCACTCCAGTGGAACTTTGAACACATAAAACTAGACTGACACCCCAGTGCAGTGCTAGTACCGAGGGAGCACTGCACTGTTGGAGGTGCCGTCTTTTGGATGAGACATAGAAACATAGAAACATAGAATCTAGGAGCAGGAGTAGGCCATTCGGCCCGTCGAGCCTGCTCCACCATTCAATACGATCATGGCTGATCATCCAAATCCAGTACCCTGTCCCTGCTTTAATCCCCACAGTACACATATCCCACCCTACCCCCGTAACCCCACGTATTTAATTCCCACTAACCTATCCCCATAACCCCACATATTTAATACCCCCCTAACACTAAGGGTCAATTTATCATCGCCAAATCAACCTAACCCGCACATTTTTTGACTTTAAACGTTAAACCGAAGGCCCCCATCTGCTCTCTCAGGTGGACGTGAAAGATCCCAAGGCACTATTTTATTGAAGGAAGAGCAGGGGAGTTCTCCCTGGTGTCCTGGCCAATATTTATCCCCTCATATCACAAAAAAACAGATGATCCGGCGGTCACGATCACATTGCTGTTTGCGGGAGCTTGCTGTGCGCAAATTGGCCGCCGCCGCCGCCGTTTCCCCACATTTTAAAAAACAGCGACTGCACTTTTGAGATGTGCGGGTGGTCGTGAAAGGCGCTATATATATGTAAATGCCAGTCTTTCCTTTCTTTATTCCCATGGCTCACTTGTGGGATCTTGCTGTGCGCTAATTTGGGGCTGCTGTCACGTTTCCTGCATTGCAGCAGTGACTACAAGGCCAAATAACAGTAGTTCATTGGCTGTGCAGCGCTTGGGGAGGTGAATGGCGCTGCAGAAATGCAAGTCTTTCTCTTTTTTCTTTTTTGTTTCGTAAAATCCTCTGCAAGTTCTTTGTTCTGGGCCTAGGTTGGCCATCCGGCCGCCCAGCCTTGGCGTGCGTGCGTGCCGTGCGTTTGCGTTTGCGTGCCCGACCGTGCGTGACGTGCTGGCGTCATCTCGGCAACGGCGGTGATTGACGCGCGGCCGCGACCAATGGCGAGGGGCGGGAGCCGGAGCGATTGTATTCCGACCAATGGCGGGCGGCCGCGGGGGCGGGACCCGGGCCAGGGGAGCCGGGTGGATCTGAGGCCAGTGTCTCTTTGTCTGGAGCCCTGATCCGGGCTGGGCCTGCGCTGCACTGCATTCATTGCACTGCACTGTTTGCGCCTCCGTACCTTTTATTATTATTATTAATTTTTTTTGCATCGGAGGATTTTACAGATGCGCATTGCTATTTGCAAAAAAAAAAAAGAAACGTGCATTGCTATTTGCAAAAAAAAACACCAAGAAATTTGGTGGAGCGATCTGCAGCCTGGGGGTTTGTGAGAATTTTTTTGTCTGTCTCTCGCTGGGATTTCAGGCGGTGGGAAGTGGGGAAGGAAGGGAGGGAGGTGGGGGGAGGGTCTGGCTCTTAAAGGGACACTGTCTCTTTGCAATTGACTGTTAAAGGGACACTGTCTCTGTGCAATTGACTGTTAAAGGGACAAGAGTGCTTATGGCACTTAAAGGTACAACACCCCCCCCCTCCTCCCACCTCAATCCTCCTTACCTGGGGCAAATATTTAAAAGGTGGCAGTAACTCTGCTTTATCTGCAGGTTTACGGTTAAAATTGCATTCTCCCACCTTTCGCACAAAGGCTAAATGGAAACCTGGAACACTCTCCTTCCAAAAAAAGGCGGTGGATGGTGTGGAGGAGGGGGTGATCAGCTGTCATTTCCAAGACTGAGATCCATAGGTTTTTTGTTTTTAATCAAGGGGTACGGAGCAAAGGCAGGCAAATGCAGTTGAGGTGGAGATCTGATTTGAAGGCTCGAGGGGCTGAACGGCCTACTTCTTTTCCTTATGGTTCTTGTGACCTGAATCTCTGGAAACTCTTGTCGGGCTGATTTTTTTTTTTGTCCTGTGTTTGTCTGTAGAGGGTATAGTCGGGGCAGCTATTTAAAGGGATAGCGACTCGCTTTTCTCGGCGTGTTTACAATTAAAGGGACAGTCCCATTTGTGCGGTGGCGTTAATACATGTGATTGTGTAGACGGTCGTCAGTGTCGATGATCTGGTTGCAGTCATTCTGAGATACTTTCTCCCTTTTTAATGGTGTCGAGGGACTTCACCAACAGAGCTCCTATTAACTAACAGTCGGTCCCTTCTGTACTCAGCGCGGTGATTGCAAACCTGTTTATTTCAGTGACTCCAGCCTTTCTAAAGTATGTTGTTCTTTTTGACGAACTATTTGACCTGCTTGTCAGAATTTTGCATCATTTCCAAGAGTGAGGATCGGAGAAGAAGAAGAGTGCGCGGGGATTTGGAATTTACAGCTTTGGGGAATGAGAGAGGAAAGAATGTTTTGTAGAACCTAGAATTGTATGTTCTAAGAACATAAGAAATAGGAGCAGGAGTAGGCCATTCGGCCCTTCGAGCCTGCTCCGCCATTCAATGAGATCATGGCTGATCTTCTGCCTCAACTCCATTCACCGGCCCTATCGCCATATCCCTTGATGCCCTTACTAGTCAGAAATCTATCGACTTCTGTTTTGAATATACCCAATGACTGAGCCTCCACAGCCCTCTGGGGTAGAGAGTTCCAAAGATTCACCACCCTCTGTGTGAAGAAATTTCTTCTCATCTCAGTCCTGAATGGCCTACCCTTTATCCTGAGGCTGTGGCCCCTGGTTCTAGACTCCCAGCCAAGGGAAACATTCTCCCAGCATCTGAATTTCTATTCTGTACTTATAGTGATGACTTTTGTAAACTCCTTTTTACAGGGCGTTAGAAGACGAGGATTTTGCAGGTGGGAAGCTCAAACCAGACATCACGTCAAGATCTGACAAGAGTCGCTCGATTCGTCAGGACCCTGAATTATCGTCGGGCCTTTTGGATATGGCAGAAGAAAGCGGCAGTCGCGACGAGGAGAAGACCTGCCCGAGCACGGCGCGCGGACGAGGCCTCGGCCAGTCGCCGAACCCGGTGAGAGACCAGGGCAGCCAGACCGGGGAGGAGTCGTGCAAGTGCGGGGACTGCGGGAAGGGCTTCCGCTCCCAGCCCGAGCTGGAGAGCCACCGGCGCAGCAGCCACACCGGGGATAGGCCGTTCTTCTGCTCCGTCTGCGAGAAAGGCTTCAGCCGTTCGTCCGACCTGCGGGTGCACCAGCGGGTCCACACGGGGGAGCGGCCCTTCCCCTGCCCCGTCTGCGAGAAGACCTTCACCCGCTCCTCCCACCTGCTGACCCACCAGCGGGTGCACACCGGCGAGCGGCCCTACAGCTGCTCGGTCTGCGGCAAGGGCTTCAGCCAGCTGTCCAACCGGCTGCGGCACCAGCGCCTGCACACCGGCGAGCGGCCCTTCTCCTGCCCGGTCTGCCGCAAGGGCTTCACCGACTCGTCCACCCTGCTGCGACACCAGCGCCTGCACACCGAGGAGCGGCCCTTCGTCTGCTCGGTCTGCGGCAAGGGCTTCACCCGCTCGCCCCACCTGCTGACCCACCAGCGGGTCCACACCGGCGAGCGGCCCTTCAGCTGCTCGGTGTGCGGCCGCAAGTTCACCCAGTCCTCCCACCTGCTGACCCACCAGCACAGCCACACCGGTGAGCGGCCCTTCCGCTGCTCGGTCTGCGGCCGGGGCTTCACCCAGCTCTCCCTGCTGCTGGCCCACCAGCACGTCCACGCCGAGAACAACCCGGTCAAGTACCCCGAGGGGGGCGGCGGCGGCGGGGAGGGCGAGGGGGGCGGCGGGGTCTTCGACGGGCCGGAGGGCGAGGCGCTGCTGCTGAGCGGCCGGGCGGCCCAGCCCGGCGAGCGGCCCTTCAAGTGCTCGGTCTGCGCCAAGGCCTTCACCTGCCTGTCCCACCTGCTGAGGCACCTGCGGGTCCACAGCGGCGAGAGGCCCTTCCAGTGCTCCGTCTGCGAGAAGGGCTTCACCCAGTCCTCCTCCCTGCTGACCCACCAGCGCATCCACACCGGCGAGCGGCCCTTCTCCTGCTCCCAGTGCGGCAAGGGCTTCAGCCGCTCGTCCCACCTGCTCCGGCACCAGCGGGTCCACGTCTGACCGCAGGCGGGTGGGTTTGGCCTCCTCGGCCCATCGCACGGGACTGCACCCTGTTCGTTCTGGCCAGTTTGGGGTGGGCGGGGTTTGTTGGTGCTGATGTTTAATAGCTGGGCTGGAAATTTGAATATTCTGTATCAATGTCAAATAAATTAGCTTGTTTTTTTTTGTTGCACTGCACCCTAACAGCTGAAATGGTTTTTTTTTCGGTCTGGGGGTGGGGCAGAAGGCGGGGGGAGGGGGGGAGGGCGGTGATGGGGCGTACTCTTTTGTGTGGACACTTAAAACAAATAGACTGTAACATATAAAACTTCAAAAGAACCGTAACAAATTCAATTAAAGTTTCATTGGCCGGGGGTGATGATGCACTCCAGTCTCCCCCCGCGGCGCCCACCGGTCGCGGAAGGCCTCGAGCGCGCCCGCGGACACTGCGTGCTCCATCTCCGGGGGCGACCGTGGCCGCGGAAGAGAGGCAGGCAGCTGGGCCGAACGAACCCCCCCCCCCCCTCGACCTGCCCGCTGCCCGGACCAGTTAATGGCAACTTTGGCCAGGCCCAGGAGCTGTCCAATGAGGAGGTAGACAGGTCCGGCCCCCCCCCCCTTCCCCCCTCCCTTTGTCCAGCTCCCGCCCACCCGGCTCCTTGGCCAATGGGGTGGGCGGATGCAAATGAGGGGATGACATCATGCGACCGTATCTCCCCCCCGCCCCCACCCCCCCCCCCCAGTCGCAAATCGACCCCAGGAGACACCTTGTTGGTTCCTGGGGTGTGACGAGGGCCGGGAGGTGCATTTCGAGTGAGAGGCTGGAGTCTCCCGACTGCAATGGGTCACAGTGCAGGATAAAAAGGGGGTGTTGGTAGTGGGTGGGGTGGGGGGTTGGTTATCTCTCTGTAGTTATAGTGCAAATTGGTGGGCGCGTCATCGCATTCCATTGGGGGAAAAAAAAGCTATTTCAAAGCTCCCATGTGTCACTTCTTTGTGTAGGATTTCCACTCTAACAAGCTCTCCGAGTCTCCCGTCGACCTGGGGTGCGTGTGGGTGGCCGGGCCGATGGGGCAGCGCCGCGTCACACGGTCACGGAGTGTCAGAGAGCACGTCAGTGTTGCAGCGGCTGTATTCCGGCTCTGTGAAGTCGCCTCGTGTTTCCCGAAACGCCGAGTGACTGTGCGGCAAAAGCTCTGGTGACTTTTCCACTGTGACCTAATCGAGAGCTAAATCTGTAGACTTCGGCGGCGGTTTTGTAAATGTAAAGAGTTTCCCCCAAATGTTGCCCCTCCCCGAGTAGAGCAATTTCCCCCCCCCCGCCCCCCCGGCCCTACCCCCCGGCACGGGACTCCAGAGGAGATTGGGGTCAGTGACTGTGGGGTTGGTTTATATCTGACAGGAGGAGATTGGTGTCAGTGACTGTGGGGTTGGTTTATATCAGACAGGAGGAGATTGGTGTCTGTGACTGTGGGGTTGGTTTATATCAGACAGGAGGAGATTGGTGTCAGTGACTGTGGAGTTGGTTTATATCAGACAGGAGGAGATTGGTGTCAGTGACTGTGGGGTTGGTTTATATCAGACAGGAGGAGATTGGTGTCAGTGACTGTGGGGTTGGTTTATATCAGACAGGAGGAGATTGGTGTCAGTGACTGTGGGGTTGGTTTATATCAGACAGGAGGAGATTGGTGTCAGTGACTGTGGGGTTGGTTTATATCAGACAGGAGGAGATTGGTGTCAGTGACTGTGGGGTTGATTTATATCAGACAGGAGGAGATTGGTGTCACTGACTGTGGGGTTGGTTTATATGAGACAGGAGGAGATTGGTGTCAGTGACTGTGGGGTTGGTTTATATCAGACAGGAGGAGATTGGTGTCAGTGACTGTGGGGTTGGTTTATATCAGACGGGAGGAGATTGTTGTCAGTGACTGTGGGGCTGGTTTATATCAGACAGGAGGAGATTGGTGTCAGTGACTGTGGGGTTGGTTTATATCAGACAGGAGGAGATTGGTGTCAGTGACTGTGGGGTTGGTTTATATCAGACAGGAGGAGATTGGTGTCAGTGACTGTGGGGTTGGTTTATATCAGACAGGAGGAGATTGTTGTCAGTGACTGTGGGGTTGGTTTATATCAGACAGGAGGAGATTGGTGTCAGTGACTGTGGGGTTGGTTTATATCAGACAGGAGGAGATTGGTGTCAGTGACTGTGGGGTTGGTTTATATCAGACAGGAGGAGATTGGTGTCAGTGACTGTGGGGTTGGTTTATATCAGACGGGAGGAGATTGGTGTCAGTGACTGTGGGGTTGGTTTTAACTAAATCTTTTTCTGATTTTTCACCAGAATTTTTGCATTTTCATTTTTTAATGTAGGATTAAAATCCTAGATAGGTCAGGGCTTTGGGTTAGTTTGAGTTTAAGGATCTTCTTACCGTGTATTGTAGATGATTTTTTTTTTTTAGCTGGTCCAGTGCCTGGGTTATGAAGGGATTGCTGGTGAATCCCAGGGAAGCTGCTCTCTCCGTTTCTCGGTGTGCACAGTGTAGTGGGTCGGAGCTAATCCCCAGTCCCCGGCTCACGCGGAGAAACGGTTTCAAAGAAGAGCTTTCAGGCAAGCCAGTGTGTATTGGCTGTTCGACCGGGTAAAGACTCGCACACGGTGGCATCTGTCCTGCAGGTATCCAAAATTAAAACCGGAGCCCTGTCGGACAGGACCTTTGAACCCGACTTCGACTGACAAGTTTTCTCCCACTGGGAAGAATATCTTCTCGACTGTCAGTTTTAAGTTCAACGGGAAAGAGAAGGATGCCACCCAGGGTGTCGACATCTGCTCACATGTACCACTGCACGGGCGGGGCCGATGGAGGACCCCCCCACAGGGTTCGGTTTTTCCAGAGATAAGCTTTTCGTTAAGGGACGCATGTTTCAACTTGATCATAGAATTGGATGGAAAAAAAAATCCTCCTTGCATTTTTGTTGTTTCCGAATAGATGCTGTGAATTACACAAAGTATTGTAATCTAGTTACATTTGCTGTTTGTTTAAACCTTGCTTCTGTTCAAGCTTCCGTATCAATAAACTTCCTTTGTAGTTTTCTGCGAGTGTGGTTATTTGGCATCGGCTGGGGCGGTGGTGAGGGGGGACGGTCGTGGGTTCCTGCTCCCACTCCAGAGACTTGAGCACAGAACTGAGGTTGACACTCCAGTGCCGGGGATGCTCGATCGGCAGAGGAGGGAGAAAGGAATAGAAGGCTGTGCTGACAGGGTAGAAACATACATAGAAGCATAGAAGATAGGAGCAGGAGTAGGCCATTCGGCCCCTCGAGCCTGCTCCGCCATTCGATGAGATCATGGCTGATCATCCAAATTCAGTACCCTGTCCCTGCTTCTCCCCATATCCCTTGATACCTTTATCTTTAAGAAATATATCTAACTCCTTCTTGAATATATTTAATGACTTGGCCTCTACTGCCTTCTGTGGTAGAGAATTCTACAGGTTCACCACTCTCTGGGTGAAGAAATTCCTCCTCATCTCAGTCCTAAATGGCTTACCCCTTATCCTTAGACTGTGACCCCTGGTTCTGGACTCTCCGACCATCGGGAACATTCTTCCTGCATCTAGTTTGTCCAGACCTGTCAGAATTTTATATGTTTCGATGAGATCCCCTCTCATTCTTCTATACTCCAGCGAGTATAAGCCCAATCGACCCAATCTCTCCTCATACGTCATTCCTGCCATCCCAGGTATCAGCCTTGTGAATCTTCGCTGAACTCCTTCCATGGCAAGAACATCCTTCCTCAGATAAGGCGACCAAAACTGCACACAATACTCAAGGTGTGGTCTCACCAAGGCCCTGTACAACTGCAGCAGGACATCCCTGTTCCTATACTCAAACCCTCTCGCTATGAAGGCCAACATACCATTTGCCGCCTTAACCGCCTGCTGCACCTGCATGCTTACCTTCAGCGACTGGTGCACAAGGACACCCAGGTCTCGTTGCACTTCCCCTTCTCCCAATCTATTGCCATTCAGATAATAGTCTGCCTTCCTGTTTTTGACACCAAAGTGGATAACCTCGCATTTATCCACGTTATATTGCATCTGCCACGCTTCTGCCCAATCACCCAACCTGTCCAAATCATACTGGAGTTTCTCGGCATCCTTCTCGCAGCACACACGCCCACCCAGCTTTGTGTCATCTGCAAACTTGGAGATATTACATTTAGTTCCCTTATCTAGATGAAGTGGGGGTTGGGGGACTGGTGTGGAGCCTCAACGCCGGCACAGGCCTGTTGGGCCGAATGGCCTGTTTCTGTGCTGTACATTCTAGGTCCTGGGGGAAGCGCTGCACCGCTGTGGAGGTGCCGCCTCTCGGCGGAGACGTGAGGCCGAGGGCCCCGTCTACCCTCGCGGGGGGGCGTGTTAAGATCCCACGGCCACTGTTCGAATCAGAGCAGACCTTCACCACAGCAGGTGTTGGACGTGTAGGATGGGTGCGGTGCGCCAGCGCTTCTGGGAACGGGAGTGGTTATGGGCTGGTGATACCCGCCCTGTTGAATGCCTCAGAGACATGGACCATGTACAGCAGGCACCTCAAAGCACTGGAGAGGTACCACCAACGCTGCCTCTGCAAGATCCTGCAAATCCACTGGCAGGATAGGCGCACCAACGTCAGTGTTCTCGCTCAGGCCAACATCCCCACAGCATCGAAGCTTTGACCATGCTCGATCAGCTCCGACGGACGAGTCACATCGTCCGCATGCCCGATACGAGACTCCCAAAACAAGCGCTCTTCTCGGAGCTCCGGCACGGCAAGAGAGCCCCAGGTGGGCAGAGGAAACGCTTCAAGGACACCCTCAAAGCCTCCTTGAAAAAGTGCAACATCCCCACCGACACCTGGGAATCCCTGGCCCAAGACCGCACAAAGTGGAGGAGAAGCATCCGGGAAGGCCCCGAACACCTCGAGTCTCTTCGCTGGGAGCAAGCGGAAGCCAAGCGCAGGCAGCGCAAGGAGCGCACGTCAACCCAAGCACCCCACCCACCCGCCCCTTCAACCACCGTCTGCCCCACCTGTGACAGAGACTGTAGGTCCCGCATTGGACTCATCAGTCACCTGAGAACTTCTTTTTAGCGTGGAAGCAAGTCATTAGGCTGCAAAGAGACATTGATAGGATGCAGAGCTGGGCCGAAAAATGGCAGATGGAATTTAACCCTGATAAGTGCGAGGTGATTCAGTTTGGTAGGGCAAATTTGAATAAGGATTACAGGGTCAACGGCAGGGTTCTGAGGAACGTGGAGGAACAGAGGGATCTGGGGGTTCATATCCACAGATCTCTGAAGGTTGCCACTCAAGTGGATAGAGCAGTAAAGAAGGCCTATGGTGTGTTGGCGTTTATTAACAGAGGGTTTGAGTTTAAGAACCGTGAGGTTATGCTGCAACTGTACAGGACCTTGGTGAGACCACATTTGGAATATTGTGTGCAGTTCTGGTCACCTCACTATAGGAAGGACGTGGAAGCAGTGGAAAGAGTGCAAAGGAGATTTACCAGGATGCTGCCTGGTTTGGGTGGGAGGTCTTATGAGGAAAGATTGAGGGAGTTAGGGCTTTTCTCTTTAGAGCGGAGGAGGATGAGAGGCGACTTAATAGAGGTTTATAAGATGATGAGGGGGATAGATAGAGTGGATGTTCAGAGACTATTTTCTCGGGTGGAGGTAGCTGTTACAAGGGGGCACAACTATAAGGTGCATGGGGGGAGATATAGAAGGGATGTCCGAGGTAGATTCTTTACTCAGAGAGTGGTTGGGGTGTGGAATGGAGATGCCTGCTGTGATAGTGGAGTCGGACACTTTAGGAACTTTCAAGCGGTTATTGGATAAGCACATGGAGCACACCAGAGTGATAGGGAGTGTGATAGCTTGATCTTGGTCTCGGACAATGCTCGTCACAACATCGAGGGCCGAAGGGCCTGTACTGTGCTGTACTGTTCTATGTTCTATGTTCTATCCTCGGTTCCGAGGGACTGCCTAAGAAGAAGAGAGGATAGGTGCACGACCGGTCGGTCTCACTCTCGCCTCCGAGTCAGAAGGTTGGAGTCCCCCACTCCAGAGGCACGAGCTCCATAATCCAGGGCCCGACACTCCCGGCCGCCAGTACCGAGCGACCGCCGCACTGTCGGAGGTGCCGTTAAACAGAGGGGACCCGTCTGCCCAGGCGGGCGGGCATCAAAGATGCCACGGCCACTATTTCGAAGAAGTGCAGGGCAGTTCTCCCCGGGGTCAATATATATATCCTTCAACCAACATCACTTGAGAAACAGATCATCTATTATCACACTGCTGTTTGTGGGATCTTGCTGTGCGCACACTGGCTGCCGCGTCGCCAGCATTACAACAGTAACCGACACTTCAAAAGTACTTCATTGGCTGTAAAGTGCTTCGGCAGGTCCTGAGGTGGTGAAAGTTGCTGTCGAATTGCATATCTTTCTCTTTCTCTTTCTTCCCCTCTCCCCTTCTGCTCTTCGACTGTAACCCCTCGCACATCCTCTGGGTCTCGGATACACATCTTTGGTTTCTTCTCCTTTCCGGCTCTTTTTGCCTTGCGCCGCCACCGCTTAGAAGCATAGAATCGGGACGGCGCAGAAGGTGGCCGTTCGGCCCATCGAGTCTCAGCCCGCTCTGCTCGAAGGAGAACAACCCCAGCTTTTCCAGTCCAGCCACGTATCTGTAATCCCCTCACCCCTGGAACCGTTCCAGTAAATCTCTTTCCACCAGCTCTCCAAAGCCTTTCACGTCCTTCCCTCTTGTCGTTTATTCGTTCCCCCGTCCTCCACCCGATCGCAAACCATTCCTTTTTCTTCCCCTGGCCCCCTTTCCCAGCGGATACGCAGCCACGGCGGGAAAATAGAGTTCAGGTGCAGATCAGCCATGATCTGATTGAATGGCGCAGGGGGCTGAATGGCCTCCTCCTGTTTCTATGGTAACAGGCCCGTGGGGCTGAATGGCCTCCTTCTGTTTCTATGGTAACAGGCCCAAGGGGCTGAATGGCCTCCTCCTGTTTCTATGGTAAAAGGCCCGTGGGGCTGAATGGCCTCCTCCTGTTTCTATGGTAACAGGCCCGTGGGGCTGAATGGCCTCCTCCTGTTTCTATGGTAACAGGCCCGTGGGGCTGAATGGCCTCCTCCTGTTTCTATGTAACAGGCTTGAGGGGCTGAACGGCCTCCTCCTGTTCCTATGTAACAGGCCCAATCGACTGAATGTCCTCCTCCTGTTCCTATGTAATAGACTCGAGGGGCTGAATGGCCTCCTCCTGTTCCTATGTAACAGACTCGAGGGGCTGAATTGCCTCCTCCTGTTCCTATGTAACAGGCTCGAGGGGCTGAATGACCTCCTCCTGTTCCTGTGTAACAGACTCGAGGGCTGAATGGCCTCCTCCTGTTCCTATGTAACAGGCTCAAGGAGCTGAATTGCCTCCTCTTGTTCATAAGAACATAAGAAATAGGAACAGAAGTGGGCCACACAGCCCCTTGAGCCTGCTCCGCCATTCAGGAAGATTACGGCTGATCTTCGACCTCAGCTCCACTTTCCCGCCCGATCCCCATATCCCTTGATTCCCCTGGAGTCCAAAAATCTATCGATCTCTGTCTTGAATATAATCAACGATTCAGCCTCCACAGCCCTCTGGGGCAGAGAATTCCAAAGATTCACAATCCTCGGAGTGAAGAAATTCCTCCTCATCTCAGTCTTAAATGGCCGACCCCTTATCCTGAGACTACGCCTCCTAGTTCTAGACACTCCAGCCAGGGGGAAACAACCTCTCAGCATCTACCCTGTCAATCCCCTTCAGAATCTTGTGTGTTTCAATGAGATCGCCTCTCATTCTTCTAAACTCCAGAGAGTACAGGCCCATTCTACACAATCTCTCATCATAGGACAGCCCTCTCATCCCAGGAATCAATCTCGTCAACCTTCGTTGCACCGCCTCCAAGGCAAGTATATCTTTCCTCAGAGGAGGAGACCAAAACAGCAGACAGTACTCCAGGTGTGGTCTCACCAAGGCCCTGTACAACTGTAGCAATTCCTTCCTCTTGTACTTCAGCCTCCTCGCAATAAATGTCAACATGCCATTTGCCTTCCTTATTGCTTGCTGTACCTGCATGCTAGCTTTCTGTGTTTCTTGCTCGAGGACACCCAAATCTCTCTGAACACCAACATTTAATAGTTTCTCACCATCCAAAAAATATTCTGTTTTCCTATTCTTCCTACCAAAGTGAATAACCTCACATTTCCCCACCTTATTGCCCACTCACTTTAATCTATCTATATCCCTTTGCAGGCTCTCTGTGTCCTCCTCGAGGCTTACATTCACACCTGCCTTTGTATCATCAACAAACATGGATACATTGCACTCGGTCCCTTCATCTAAGTCATTGATATAGATTGTAAACAGCTGAGGCCCAAACAATGATCCTTGCGGCACCCCACTAGTTACAGCCTGCCAACCCGAAAATGACCCGTTTATCCCTACTCTTTGTTTTCTGTCCGTTAACCAATCCTCTGTCCATGCTAATATATTACCCCCAAACCCCATGAGCCCTTATCTTGCGTGGCAACCTTTTATGTGGCACCTTACTGAATGCTACACCCACTGGTTCCCCTTTATCTATCCTGCTAGTTGCATCCTCAAAATCTCTAATAAATTTTTCAAACACGATTTCCCTTTCAGAAAAGCATATTGACTCTGCCTAATCATATTAAGTGCCCTGTTAACCACTTCCATGATAATAGATTCCAGCATTTTCCAACAACTGATGTTCCTATGTAACAGGCTCGAGGGGCTGAATGACCTCCTCCTGTTCCTAAGTAACAGGCACGAGGGGCTGAATGACCTCCAGTTCCTATGTAACAGGCTCGAGGGGCCGAATGACCTCCTCTTGTTCCTATGTAACAGGCTCAAGGATCTGAATGGCCTCCTCCTGTTCCTATGTAACAGGCTCGAGGGGCTGAATGGCCTCCTCCTGTTCCTATGTCACAGGCCCAAGGGACTGAATGGCCTCCTCCTGTTCATATGTAACAGGCTCGAGGGGCTGAATGGCCTCCTCCTGTTCCTATGTAACAGCTTCGAGGGGCTGAATGGCCTCCTCCTGTTCCTATGTCACAGGCCCAAGGGACTGAATGGCCTCCTCCTGTTCATATGTAACAGGCTCGAGGGGCTGAATGGCCTCCTCCTGTTCCTATGTAACAGACTCGAGGGACTGAATGACCTCCTCTTGTTCCTATGTAACAGGCTCAAGAGGCTGAATGGCCTCCTCCAGTTCCTATGTAACAGGCTCGAGGGGCTGAATGACCTCCTCTTGTTCCTATGTAACAGGCTCAAGGGGCTGAATGACCTCCTCTTGTTCCTAAGTAACAGGCTGAAGGGGCTGAATGGCCTCCTCCTGTTCCTATGTAACAGGCTCGAGGGGCTGAATGACCTCCTCTTGTTCCTAAGTAACAGGCTCAAGGGGCTGAATGGCCTCCTCCTGTTCCTATGTAACAGGCCCGAGGGTCTGAATGGCCTCCTCCTGTTCCTATGTAACTGGCTCAAGAAGCTGAATGGCCTCCTCCTGTTCCTATGTAACAGGCCCGAGGGGCTGAATGGCCTCCTCCTGTTCCTAAGTAACAGGCTCAAGAGTCTGAATGGCCTCCTCCTGTTCCTGTGTAACAGGCTCGAGGGGCTGAATGGCCTCCTCCTGTTCCTATGTAACAGGCTCAGGGGGCTGAATGGCCTCCTCCTGTTCCTGTGTAACAGGCTCGAGGGGCTGAATGACCTCCTCCTGTTCCTAAGTAACAGGCACGAAGGGCTGAATGACCTCCAGTTCCTATGTAACAGGCTCAATGGGCTGAATGGCATCCATCTGTTCCTATGTAACTGGCTCAAGAGTCTGAATGGCCTTCTCCAGTTCTATGTAACAGGCTCGAGGGGCTGAATGACCTCCAGATCCTATGTAACAGGCTCGAGGCTGAATGGCCTCCTCCTGTTCCTATGTAACAGGTTCGAGGGGCTGAATGGCCTCTTACTGTTCCTTGTAACAGGCTCTAGGGGTTGAATGGCCTCCTCTTCTTCCTATGTTAAAGGGTCAAGGGGCTGAATGGCCTCCTCCTGTTCCTATGAATCAAGCTTGAGTGGCTGAATGGCCTCCTCCTGTCCCTATGTAACAGGCTCGAGGGGCTGAATGGACTCCTCTTGTTCCTATGTAACAGGCTCGAGGGGCTGAATGGCCTCCTCCTGTTCCTATGTAACAGACTCGAGGGGCTGAATGGCCTCCTCCTGCTCCTATGTAACAGACTCGAGGGGCTGAATGGCCTCCTCCTGTTCCTATGTAACAGGCTCGAGGGGCTGAATGGGCTCCTCCTGTTCCTATGTAACAGTTTCAAGGAGCTTAATGGCCTCCTCTTCCTTTGTCACAGGCCCAATGGGCTGAATGGCCTCTTACTGTTCCTGTGTAACAGACTCGAGGGACTGAATGACCTCCTCTTGTTCCTATGTAACAGGCTCAAGAGGCTGAATGGCCTCCTCCAGTTCCTATGTAACAGGCTTGAGGGGCTGAATGACCTCCTCTTGTTCCTAAGTAACGGGCTCAAGGGGCTGAATGGCCTCCTCCTGTTCCTATGTAACAGGCCCGAGGGTCTGAATGGCCTCCTGTTCCTGTGTAACAGGCTCGAGGGGCTGAATGGCCTCCTCCTGTTCCTATGTAACTGGCTCAAGAAGCTGAATGGCCTCCTCCTGTTCCTAAGTAACAGGCTCAAGGGGCTGAATGGCCTCCTGTTCCTGTGTAACAGGCTCGAGGGGCTGAATGGCCTCCTCCTGTTCCTATGTAACTGGCTCAAGAAGCTGAATGGCCTCATCCTGTTCTTATGTAACAGGCACGAGGGTCTGAATGGCCTCCTCTTGTTCCTTGTAACAGGCTCGAGGGACAGAATGGCCTCCTCCTGTTCCTATGTAACTGGCTCAAGAAGCTGAATGGCTTCCTCCTGTTCCTATGTAACAGGCTCGAGGGGATGAATGACCTCCTCTTGTTCCTGTGTAACAGGCTCGAGGGGGTGAATGGCCTCCTCCTGTTCTTATGTAAGAGGTTCAAGGGGCTGAAAGACGTCCTCCTCTTCCTATGTAACAGGCACGAGCAGCTGATTGGCCTCTTACTGTTCCTTGTAACAGGCTCTAGGGGTTGAATGGCCTCCTCTTCTTCCTATGTTAAAGGGTCGAGGGGCTGAATGGCCTCCTCCTGTTCCTATGTAACTGCTTCGAGGGGCTGAATGGCCTCCCCCTCTTCCTATGTCACAGGCCCAAGGGGCTGAATGTCCTCCTCCTGTTCCTATGTAACAGGTTCGAGGGGCTGAATGGCCTCTTACTGTTCCTTGTAACAGGCTCTAGGGGTTGAATGGCCTCCTCTTCTTCCTATTTTAAAGGGTCGAGGGGCTGAATGGCCTCCTCCTGTTCCTATGAATCAAGCTTGAGTGGCTGAATGGCCTCCTCCTGTTCCTATGTAACAGGCTCGAGGGGCTGAATGGGCTCCTCTTGTTCCTATGTAACAGGCTCGAGGGGCTGAATGGCCTCCTCCTGTTCCTATGTAACAGACTCGAGGGGCTGAATGGCCTCCATCTGTTTCTGTGTAATAGGCCCAAGTGGCTGAATGGCCTCATCCTGTTCCCATGTAACAGGCTCGAGGGTCTGAATGGCCTCCTCCTGCTCCTGTGCAACAGGCCCGAGGGGCTGATTAGCCTCCTCCTGTTCCTATGGAACAGGCCCGAGGGTCTGAATGACCTCCTCCTGTTCCTATGGAACAGGCCCGAGGGTCGGAATGGCCTCCTCCTGATCCTGTGCAACAGGCCTGAGGGGCTGAATGGCCTCCTCCTGTTTCTGTGTAACAGGCCCAAGCGGCTGAATGGCCTCCTCCTGTTCCTAAGTAACAGGCTCGAGGGGCTGAATGACCTCCTCCTGTTCCTATGTAACAGGCTCGAGGAGGTGAATGGCCTCCTCCTGTTCCTATGTAACAGGCTCTAGGGGCTGAAAGGCCTCCTCCTGTTCTTATGTAACAGGCCCGAGGGGCTGAATGGCCTCCTCCTGTTCTTATGTAACAGGCCCGAGGGGCTGAATGGCCTCCTCCTGTTCCTATGTAACAGGCTCGAGGGGCTGAATGGCCTCCTCCTGTTCCTGTGTAACAGGCTCGAGGGGCTGAATGGCCTCCTCTTGCTCCTTTAGGGAAGGAAATCTGCCGTCCTTACCCGGTCTGGCCTATATGTGACTCCAGACCCACAGCAATGTGGTTGACTCTTAACTGCCCTCTGAAATGGCCGAGCAAGACACTCAGTTGTAACAAACCGCTACGAAACACAATAATAAGAATGAAACCGGAAGGACCACCCGGCATCGAACTCGGCACCGGCTACGGACACGGCAACGGCACACCCAGCCCAGTCAACCCTGCAAAGTCCTCCTCACCAACATCTGGGGACTTGTGCCAAAATTGGGAGAGCTGTCCCACAGACAAGTCAAGCAACAGCCTGACATAGTCATACATTTGAAATGTATAAAACTCTGACAGGGCTCGACAGAGTGGATGCAGGGAGGATGTGTCCCCTGGCTGGGGGGTGTCTAGAACGAGGGGTCACAGTCTCAGGATACGGGGGTAGGACATTTAGGACTGAGATGAGGAGAAATTTCTTCACTCAGAGGGTGGGGAACCTGTGGAATTCTCTACCACAGAAGGCTGTGGAGGCCAAGTCACTGAATATATTTAAGAAGGAGATAGATAGATTTCTAGAAACAAAAGGCATCAAGGGGTATGGGGAGAGAGCGGGAATATGGTATTGAGATAGAGGATCAGCCATGATCATATTGAATGGCGGAGCAGGCTCGAAGGGCCGAGTGGCCTACTCCTGCTCCTATTTTTCTATGTTTCTATATTTCTATTCACAGAATCACACCTTTCAGCCAATGTCCCAAACTCCTCCATCACCATCCCTGGGTATGTCCTGTCCCACCGGCAGGACAGACCCACCAGGGGTGGCGGCACAGTGGTATATAGTCAGGAAGGAGTAGCCCTGGGAGTCCGCAACATTAACTCCGGATCCCATGAAGTCTCATGGCTTCAGGTCAAGCATGGGCAAGGAAACGTCCTGCTGATTACCACCTACTGCCCTCCCTCAGCTGATGAATCAGTACTCCTCCATGTTGAACACCACTTGGAAGAAGCACTGAGAGTAGCAAGGGCACAGAATGTACTCTGGGTGGGGGACTTCAAAGTCCATCACCAAGAGTGGCTCGGTAGCACCACTACTGACCGAGCTGGCCGAGTCCTGAAGGACATAGCTGCCAGTCTGGGCCTGCGACAGGTGGTGAGAGAACCAACACGAGGGAAAAACCTACTTGACCTCGTCCTCACCAATCTACCAGCCGCAGATGCATCTGTCCATGGCAGCATTGGTAGCAGTGACCACCGCACAGTCATTGTGGCGACGAAGTCCCGTCTTCGCACTGAGGACACCCTCCATCGTGTTGTGTGGCACTACCACCGTGCTAAATGGGCTAGATTCAGAACAGATCCAGCAGCTCAAAACTGGGCATCCATGAGGTGCTGTAGGCCATCAGCAGCAGCAGAATTGTATTCCACCACAATCTGTAACCTCATGGCCCAGCGTATCCTTCACTCTACCATTACCACCAGGCCAGGGGACCAACCCTGGTTCAATAAGGAGTGTAGAGGAGCATGCCAGGAGCAGCACCAGGCGTACCTAAAAATGAGGTGCCAACCTGGGGAAGCTGCAACACAGGACTACATGCATGCTAAAAAGCGGAAGCAGCATGCTATAGACCGGGCTAAGCGATCCCACAATCTTGTTTCTATGTAAAAGCCACGTGGAGCTGAATGGCCTCCTCCTCTTCCTATGTAACATGCCAGAGGGTCTGAATGGCCTCCTCCTGTTCCTATGTAACAGGCTCTAGGGGCTGAATGGCCACATACTGTTCTTATGTAACAGGCACGAGGGGCTGAATGGCCTCCTGCTGTTCCTATGTAACAGGCTCGAGGGGCTGAATGACCTCCTCCTGTTCCTGTGTAACAGGCTCGAGGGGCTGAATGGCCTCCTCCTGATCCTGTGCAACAGGCCTGAGGGGCTGAATGGCATCTTCCTGCTCCTATGTAACAGGGCCGAGGGGCTGAATGGCCTCCTCCTGTTCCTATGGAACAGGCCTGAGGGCCTGAATGGCCTCCTCCTGTTCCTATGTAACAGGCCCGAGGGGCTGAACGGCCTCCTCCTGTTCCTATGTAACAGGCTTGAGGGTCTGAATGGCCTCCTCCTGTTCCCATGGAACAGGCCTGAGGGTCTGAATGGCCTCCTCCTGTTCCCATGGAACAGGCCTGAGGGCCTGAATGGCTTCCTCCTGCTCCTGTGCAACAGGCCCGAGGGGCTGATTGGCCTCCTCCTGTTCCTATGGAACAGGCCCGAGGGTCTGAATGACCTCCTCCTGTTCCTATGGAACAGGCCCGAGGGGCTGAACGGCCTCCTCCTGCCCCTATGGAACAGGCCTGAGGGTCGGAATGACCTCCTCCTGTTTCTGTGTAACAGGCCTGAGGGTCTGAATGGCCACCTCCTGTTTCTGTGTAACAGGCCCAAGCGGCTGAATGGCCTCCTCCTATTCCAATGTAACAGGCTCGAGACGCTGAATTGTCTCCTCCTGCTCCTGTGCAACAGGCCCGAGGGGCTGAATGACCTCCTCCTGTTCCTATGTAACAGGCTCGAGGAGCTGAATGGCCTCCTCCTGTTCTTATGTAACAGGCCCGAGGGGCTGAATGGCCTCCTCCTGTTCCTATGTAACAGTTACGAGGTGCTGAATGGCCTCCTCCTGTTCCTATGTAACAGGCTTGAGGGGCTGAACGGCCTCCTCCTGTTCCTATGTAACAGGCTCTAGGGGCTGAATGGCCTCCTCCTGTTCTTATGTAACAGGCCCGAGGAGCTGAATGGCCTCCTCCTGTTCCTATGTAACAGGCTTGAGGGGCTGAACGGCCTCCTCCTGTTCCTATGTAACAGGCTCTAGGGGCTGAATGGCCTCCTCCTGTTCCTGTGTAACAGGCTCAAGGGGCTGAACGGCCTCCTCCTGTTCCTATGTAACAGGCTCTAGGGGCTGAATGGCCTCCTCTTCTTCCTATGTTAAAGGGTCGAGGGGCTGAATGGCCTCCTCCTGTTCCTATGAATCAAGCTTGAGTGGCTGAATGGCCTCCTCCTGTTCCTATGTAACAGGCTCGAGGGGCTGAATGGGCTCCTCCTGTTCCTATGTAACAGACTCGAGGGGCTGAATGGCCTCCTCTTCTTCCTATGTTAAAGGGTCGAGGGGCTGAATGGCCTCCTCCTGTTCCTATGTAACAGGCTGTAGAGGCTGAATGGCCTCCTCCTCTTCCTATGTCACAGAATCGAGGGGCTGAACGGCCTCCACCTGTTTCTGTGTAACAGACCCGAGTGGCTGAATGGCCTACTCTTCTGTAAAAGGTTGGAGGGGCGGAATGGCCTCCTCCTGTTCCCATGAAACTGGCCTGAGGGGCTGAATGGCCTCCTCCTGTTCCTATTTAACAGTCCCGAGGGGTTAGTGGCTTCCTCATGTTAATTGTGTTAGAAGCTCAAGGGGCTGAATGGCCTCCTCCTGTTCCTATGTAACAGGCACGAGGGGCTGAACGGCCTCCTCCTGTTCGCATGGAACAGGCCTGAGGGTCTGAATGGCCTCCTTCTGTTTCTGTGTAACAGGCCCGAGGGGCTGAACGGCCTCCTCCTGTTCCTATGTAACAGGCTCGAGGGGCTGAATGGCCTCCTCCTGTTCCCATGTAACGGGCTCTAGGGGCAGAATAGCCTCCTCCTGCTCCTGTGCAACAGGCTTGAGGGTCTGAATGGCCTCCTCCTGTTTCTCTGCAATACCTGATCCTGTGTAACAGGCCCGAGGGGCTGAACGGCCTCCTCCTGTTCCTATGTAACAGGCCTGAGGGGCTGAATGGCCTCCTCCTGTTCCTATGTAACAGGCTCTAGGGGCTGAATGGCCTCCTCCTATTCCGATGTAACAGGCCCGAGGGGTTGAATGGCCCCCTCCTGTTCCTGTGTAACAGGCTCGAGGGGCTGAATGGCCTCCTCCTGTTCCTATGTAACAGGCTCTAGGGGCAGAATGGCCTCCTCCTGCTCCTGTGCAACAGGCTTGAGGGGCTGAATAGCCTCCTCCTGTTTCTCTGCAACAGGCTCGAGGGGCTGAATGGCCTCCTCCTGTTCCTGTGTAACAGGCCCGAGGGGCTGAATGGCCTCCTAGAATCACAGAATGGTTACAGCACAGAAGGAAGCCCGTGCCGGCTCTCTGCAAGAGCATTTCAGCAAATCCGCCCTTTCCCCGTAGCCCTACAATTTATTTTCCTTCAGGTACTTATCCAATTCCCTTTTGAAAGCTATGATTGAATCTGCCTCCACCACCCTCTCAGGCAGTGCATTCCCGATCCTAACCACTCGCTGAGTAAAAAAGGTTTTTCCTCATTTCGCCTTTGGTTCTCCCAGCAATCACCTTGAATCTGTGTCCTCTGGTTCTCCACCCTTCCGCCAATGGGAACAGTTTCTCTCTCTCTACCCTGTCCAGACCCCTCATGATTTTTAACGCCTCTATCAAATCTCCTCTCAACCTTCTCTGCTCCAAGGAGAACAACCCCAGCTTCTCCAGCCTATCCACGTAACTGAAGTCCCTCATCCCTGGAATCATTCTCGTAAATCTTTTCTGCACCCTCTCTAAGGCCTTCACATCCTTCCTAAAGTGCGGTGCCCAGAATTGGACACAATACTCCAGTTGAGGTCGGACCAGTGCGCCTATGTAACAGGCAAGAGGGGCTGAATGGCCTCCTCTTCCTATGTAACAGGCCCGAGAGTCTGAATGGCCTCCTCCTATTACTACCTAAAAGGCATGAGGGGCTGAATGGCCTCCTCCTGTTCCCATGTAACAGACTCGAGGGGCTGAATGGCCTCCTCCTGTTCCTATGTAACAGGCTCGAGGAGCTGAATGGTCTCCTCCTGTTCCAGTGTAACAGGCCCGAGGGGCTGAATGGCCTCCTCCTGATCCTGTGCAACAGGCCTGAGGGTCTGAATGGCCTCCTCCTGTTCCTATGTAACAGGCTGTAGGGGCTGAATGGCCTCCTCCTCTTCCTGTGTCACAGCCCCGAGGGGCTGAATGGCCTCCTCTTCTTCCTATGCAACAGGCCCGAGGGTCTGAATGGCCAACTCTTATGTAACAGGCCCGAGGGACTGAATGACCTCCTCCTGTTCCTATGTAACAGGCTCGAGGGGCTGAATGGCCTCCTCCTGTTCTTATGTAACAGGCTCGAGGGGCTGAATGACCTCCTCCTGTTCCTGTGTAACAGGCTCAAGAAGCTGAATGGCCTCCTCCTATTCCTAAGTAACAGGCACGAAGGGCTGAATGACCTCCAGTTCCTATGTAACAGGCTCAATGGGCTGAATGGCATCCATCTGTTCCTATGTAACTGGCTCAAGAGTCTGAATGGCCTTCTCCAGTTCTATGTAACAGGCTCGAGGGGCTGAATGACCTCCAGATCCTATGTAACAGGCTCGAGGGGCTGAATGGACTCCTCCTGTTCCTGTGCAACAGGCCCGAGGGGCTGAATGGCCTCCTCCTGTTCCTGTGTAACAGGCTCGAGGGGCTGAATGGCCTCCTCCTGTTCCTATGTAACAGACTCGAGGGGCTGAATGGCCTCCTCCTATTCCTGTGTAACAGGCTCGAGGGGCTGAATGGCCTCCTCCTGTTCCTGTGTAACAGACTCGAGGGGCTGAATGGCCTCCTCCTGTTCCTGTGTAACAGGCTCGAGGGGCTGAATGGCCTCCTCCTGTTCTTATGTAACAGGCTCGAGGGGCTGAATGACCTCCTCCTGTTCCTGTGTAACAGGCTCAAGAAGCTGAATGGCCTCCTCCTGTTCCTATGTAACAGACTCGAGGGGCTGAATGGCCTCCTCCTATTCCTGTGTAACAGGCTCGAGGGGCTGAATGGCCTCCTCCTGTGCCTGTGTAACAGACTCGAGGGGCTGAATGGCCTCCTCCTGTTCCTGTGTAACAGGCTCGAGGGGCTGAATGGCCTCCTCCTGTTCCTATGTAACAGGCTCGAGGGGCTGAATGGGCTCCTCCTGTTCCTATGTAACAGGCTCGAGGGGCTGAATGGCCTCCTCCTGTTCCTGTGTAACAGGCTCGAGGGGCTGAATGGCCTCCTCCTGTTCCTATGTAACAGGCTCGAGGGGCTGAATGGCCTCCTCCTGTTCCTATGTAACAGGCTCAAGGGGCTGAATGGCCTCCTCCTGTTCCTATGTAACAGGCCCGAGGGGCTGAACGGCCTCCTCCTGTTCCTATGGAACAGGCCCGAGGGTCGGAATGGCCTCCTCCTGATCCTGTGTTACAGGCCTGAGGGTCTGAATGGCCACCTCCTGTTCCTATGTAACAGGCCCAAGCGGCTGAATGGCCTCCTCCTGTTCCTATGTAACAGGCTCGAGGGGCTGAATGGCCTCCTCCTGTTCCTATGTAACAGGCCCAAGCGGCTGAATGGCCTCCTCCTGTTCTTATGTAACAGGCCCGAGGGGCTGAATGGCCTCCTCCTGTTCTTATGTAACAGGCTCGAGGGGCTGAATGGCCTCCTCCTGTTCCTGTGTAACAGGCTCGAGGGGCTGAATGGCCTCCTCCTGTTCCTATGGTAACAGGCTCGAGGGGCTGAATGGGCTCCTCCTGTTCCTATGTAACAGGGTCGAGGGGCTGAATGGCCTCCTCCTGTTCCTATGTAACAGACTCGAGGGGCTGAATGGCCTCCTCCTGTTCCTATGTAACAGACTCGAGGGGCTGAATGGCCTCCTCCTGCTCCTATGTAACAGACTCGAGGGGCTGAATGGCCTCCTCCTGTTCCTATGTAACAGGCTCGAGTGGCAGAATGGCCTCCTCCTGTTCCTGTGTAACAGGCTCGAGGGGCTGAATGGCCTCCTCCTGTTGCTATGTAACAGACCCGAGGGGATGAATATCCTCCTCTTGTTTCTTGTAACAGGATCAAGAGGCTGAATGACCTCCCCTGCTTCTGTGTAACAGGCTCGAGGGGATGAATGGCCTCCTCCTGTTCCCATGTAACAGGCTCGAGGGGCTGAATGGCCGCCTCCTGTTCCCATGTAACAGGCTCGAGGGGCTGAATGGCCGCCTCCTGTTCCTGTGTAACAGGCTCGAGGGGCAGAATGGCCTCCTCCTGTTCCTATGTAACAGGCTCTAGGGGCTGAATGGCCACATACTGTTCTTATGTAACAGGCACGAGGGGCTGAATGGCCTCCTGCTGTTCCTATGTAACAGGCTCTAGGGGCTGAATGGCCACTTACTGTTCTTATGTAACAGGCACGAGGGGCTGAATGGCCTCCTCCTCTTCCTATGTCACAGAATCGAGGGGCAGAATGGCCTCCTCCTGTTCCTATGTCACAGAATCGAGGGGCTGAATGGCCTCCTCCTGTTCCTATGTAACAGCCCCGAGGGGTTGAATGGCCTCCTCCTGTACCTATGTAACAGCCCCGAGGGGTTGAATGGCCTCCTCCTGTACCTATGTAACAGCCCCGAGGGGTTGAATGGCCTCCTCCTGTACCTATGTAACAGCCCCGAGGGGCTGAATGGCCTCCTAGAATCACAGAATGGTTACAGCACAGAAGGAAGCCCGTGCCGGCTCTCTGCAAGAGCATTTCAGCAAATCCGCCCTTTCCCCGTAGCCCTGCAATTTCTTTTCCTTCAGATACTTATCCAATTCCCTTTTGAAAGCTATGATTGAATCTGCCTCCACCACCCTCTCAGGCAGTGCATTCCCGATCCTAACCACTCGCTGAGTAAAAAAGGTTTTTCCTCATTTCGCCTTTGGTTCTCCCAGCAATCACCTTGAATCTGTGTCCTCTGGTTCTCCACCCTTCCGCCAATGGGAACAGTTTCTCTCTCTCTACCCTGTCCAGACCCCTCATGATTTTTAACACCTCTATCAAATCTCCTCTCAACCTTCTCTGCTCTAAGGAGAACAACCCCAGCTTCTCCAGCCTATCCACGTAACTGAAGTCCCTCATCCCTGGAATCATTCTCGTAAATCTTTTCTGCACCCTCTCTAAGGCCTTCACATCCTTCCTAAAGTGCGATTCCCAGAACTGGACACAATACTCCAGTTGAGGTCGGACCAGTGCGCCTATGTAACAGGCAAGAGGGGCTGAATGGCCTCCTCTTCCTATGTAACAGGCCCGAGAGTCTGAATGGCCTCCTCCTATTACTACCTAAAAGGCATGAGGGGCTGAATGGCCTCCTCCTGTTCCCATGTAACAGACTCGAGGGGCTGAATGACCTCCTCCTGTTCCTATGTAACAGGCCCGAGGAGCTGAATGGCCGCCTCCTGTTCCTATGTAACAGGCTCTAGGGGCTGAAAGGCCTCCTCCTGTTCTTATGTAACAGGCCCGAGGGGCTGAATGGCCTCCTCCTGTTCTTATGTAACAGGCCCGAGGGGCTGAATGGCTTCCTCCTGTTCCTATGTAACAGGCTCTAGGGGCTGAATGGCCTCCTCCTGTTCCTATGTAACAGGCTCGAGGGGCTGAATGGGCTCCTCCTGTTCCTGTGTAACAGGCTTGAGTGGCTGAATGGCCTCCTCTTGCTCCTTTAGGGAAGGAAATCTGCCGTCCTTACCCGGTCTGGCCTATATGTGACTCCAGACCCACAGCAATGTGGTTGACTCTTAACTGCCCTCTGAAATGGCCGAGCAAGACACTCAGTTGTAACAAACCGCTACGAAACACAATAATAAGAATGAAACCGGAAGGACCACCCGGCATCGAACTCGGCACCGGCTACGGACACGGCAACGGCACACCCAGCCCAGTCGACCCTGCAAAGTCCTCCTCACCAACATCTGGGGACTTGTGCCAAAATTGGGAGAGCTGTCCCACAGACAAGTCAAGCAACAGCCTGACATAGTCATACATTTGAAATGTATAAAACTCTGACAGGGCTCGACAGAGTGGATGCAGGGAGGATGTGTCCCCTGGCTGGGGGGTGTCTAGAACGAGGGGTCACAGTCTCAGGATACGGGGGTAGGACATTTAGGACTGAGATGAGGAGAAATTTCTTCACTCAGAGGGTGGGGAACCTGTGGAATTCTCTACCACAGAAGGCCGTGGAGGCCAAGTCACTGAATATATTTAAGAAGGAGACAGATAGATATCTGGACACAAAAGGCATCCAGGGGTATGGGGAGAGAGCGGGAATATGGCATTGAGATAGAGGATCAGCCATGATCATATTGAATGGCGGAGCAGGCTCGAAGGGCCGAGTGGCCTACTCCTGCTCCTATTTTTCTATGTTTCTATATTTCTATTCACAGAATCACACCTTTCAGCCAATGTCCCAAACTCCTCCATCACTATCCCTGGGTATGTCCTGTCCCACCGGCAGGACAGACCCACCAGGGGTGGCGGCACAGTGGTATACAGTCAGGAAGGAGTGGCCCTGGGAGTCCTCAACATTGACTCCGGACCCCATGAAGTCTCATGGCTTCAGGTCAAGCATGGGCAAGGAAACCTCCTGCTGATTACCACCTACCGCCCTCCCTCAGCTGATGAATCAGTACTCCTCCATGTTGAACACCACTTGGAAGAAGCACTGAGAGTAGCAAGGGCACAGAATGTACTCTGGGTGGGGGACTTCAAAGTCCATCACCAAGAGTGGCTCGGTAGCACCACTACTGACCGAGCTGGCCGAGTCCTGAAGGACATAGCTGCCAGTCTGGGCCTGCGACAGGTGGTGAGAGAACCAACACGAGGGAAAAACCTACTTGACCTCGTCCTCACCAATCTACCAGCCGCAGATGCATCTGTCCATGGCAGCATTGGTAGCAGTGACCACCGCACAGTCATTGTGGAGACGAAGTCCCGTCTTCGCACTGAGGACACCCTCCATCGTGTTGTGTGGCACTACCACAGTGCTAAATGGGATAGATTCAGAACAGATCTAGCAGCTCAAAACTGGGCATCCATGAGGCGCTGTAGGCCATCAGCAGCAGCAGAATTGTATTCCACCACAATCTGTAACCTCATGGCCCAGCATATCCCTCACTCTACCATTACCATCAAGCCAGGGGACCAACCCTGGTTCAATGAGGAGTACAGAAGAGCATGCCAGGAGCAGCAACACAGGACTACATGCATGCTAAAAAGCGGAAGCAGCATGCTACAGACAGGGCTAAGCGATCCCACAATCTTGTTTCTATGTAAAAGCCACGTGGAGCTGAATGGCCTCCTCCTCTTCCTATGTAACATGCCAGAGGGTCTGAATGGCCTCCTCCTGTTCCTATGTAACAGGCTCTAGGGGCTGAATGGCCACATACTGTTCTTATGTAACAGGCACGAGGGGCTGAATGGCCTCCTGCTGTTCCTATGTAACAGGCTCGAGGGGCTGAATGACCTCCTCCTCTTCCTATGTCACAGAATCGAGGGGCAGAATGGCCTCCTCCTGTTCCTATGTAACAGGCTCGAGGGGCTGAATGGCCTCCTCCTGTTCCTATGTAACAGGCTCGAGGGGCTGAATGGGCTCCTCTTGTTCCTATGTAACAGGCTCGAGGGGCTGAATGGCCTCCTCCTGTTCCTATGTAACAGACTCGAGGGGCTGAATGGGCTCCTCCTGTTCCTATGTAACAGGCTCGAGCGGCTGAATGGCCTCCTCCTCTTCCTATGTAACATGCCAGAGGGTCTGAATGGCCTCCATCTGTTCCTATGTAACAGGCTCGAGGGGCTGAATGGCCACTTACTGTTCTTATGTAACAGGCACGAGGGGCTGAATGGCCTCCTGCTGTTCCTATGTAACAGGCTCGAGGGGCTGAATGGCCTCCTCCTCTTCCTATGTCACAGAATCGAGGGGCAGAATGGCCTCCTCCTGTTCCTATGTCACAGAATCGAGGGTCAGAATGGCCTCCTCCTGTTCCTATGTCACAGAATCGAGGGGCAGAATGGCCTCCTCCTGTTCCTGTGCAACAGGCTCGAGGGACAGAATGGCTTCCTCCTGTTCCTATGTAACAGGCTCAAGGGGCTGAATGGCCTCCTCTTGTTCCTATGTAACAGACTCGAGGGGCTGAATGGCCTCCTCCTGTTCCCATGTAACAGGCTCGAGGAGCTGAATGGCCTCCTCCTGTTCCAGTGTAACAGGCCCGAGGGGCTGAATGGCCTCCTCCTATTACTACCTAAAAGGCATGAGGGGCTGAATGGTCTCCTCCTGTTCCCATGTAACAGACTCGAGGGGCTGAATGGCCTCCTCCTGTTCCCATGTAACAGGCTCGAGGAGCTGAATGGCCTTCTCCTGTTCCAGTGTAACAGGCCCGAGGGGCTGAATGGGCCTCCTCCTGTTCCTATGTAACAGGCTGTAGGGGCTGAATGGCCTCCTCCTCTTCCTGTGTCACAGCCCCGAGGGGCTGAATGGCCTCCTCTTCTTCCTATGCAACAGGCCCGAGGGTCTGAATGGCCTCCTCCTGTTCTTATGTAACAGGCTCGAGGGGCTGAATGACCTCCTCCTGTTCCTATGTAACAGGCTCGAGGGGCTGAATGGCCTCCTCCTGTTCTTATGTAACAGGCTCGAGGGGCTGAATGGCCTCCTCCTGTTCCTATGTAACAGGCTCGAGGGGCTGAATGGCCTCCTCCTGTTTCTATGTGGCAGGTACGAGGTGGGTGAATGGCCTCCTGTTCCTATGTAACAGGCCCGAGGGGCTGAATGGCCTCCTCCTGTTCCTATGTACCAGGCAAGAGGGGCTGAATGGCCTCCCCCTGTTCCTATGTAACAGGCCTGAGGGGTTGAATGACCTCCTAATATTCCTATGGAACAGGCTTTAGGGGCTGAATGGTCAACTGTTCCTATGGAACAGGCTTTAGGGGCTGAATGGCCTCCATCTGTTTCTGTGTAATAGGCCCAAGTGGCTGAATGGCCTCCTCCTGTTCCTATGTAACTGGCTCGAGGGGCTGAACGGCCTCCTCCTGTTCCTATGTAACAGGCTCGAGGGGCTGAATGGCCTCCCCCTGTTCCTGTGCAACAGGCTTGAGGGTCTGAATGGCCTCCTCCTGTTTCTCTGCAATACCTGATCCTGTGTAACAGGCTCGAGGGGCTGAACGGCCTCCTCCTGTTCCTATGTAACAGACTCGAGGGGCTGAATGGCCTCCTCCTGTTCCTATGTAACAGACTCGAGGGGCTGAATGGCCTCCTCCTGTTCCTATGTAACAGGCCTGAGTGGCTGAATGGCCTCCTCCTGTTCCTGTGTAACAGGCTCTAGGGGCTGAATGGCCTCCTCCTGTTCCTGTGTAACAGGCTCGAGGGGCTGAATGGCTCCTCCTGCTCCTGTGCAACAGGCTTGAGGGGCTGAATAGCCTCCTCCTGTTCCAACAGGCCCGAGGTCCTGAATGACCTCCTCCTGTTCCTATGTAACAGGCACGAGGGTCTGAATGGCCTCCTCCTGATCCTATGTACCAGGCAAGAGGGTCTGAATGGCCTCCTCCTGATCCTGTGCAACAGGCCTGAGGGGCTGAATGGCCTCCTCCTGTTTCTGTGTAACAGGCCCAAGTGGCTGAATGGCATCTTCCTGCTCCTATGTAACAGGCCCAAGGGGCTGAATGGTCTCCTCCTGTTCCTAAGTAACAGGCTCGAGGGGCTGAATGGCCTCCTCCTGTTCCTATGTAACAGGCTCGAGGGGCTGAATGGCCTCCTCCTGTTCCCATGGAACAGGCACGAGGGTCTGAATGGCCTCCTCCTGCTCCTGTGCAACAGGCCTGAGGGGCTGAACGGCCTCCTCTTATTCCAATGTAACAGGCTCGAGACGCTGAATGGCCTCCTCCTGTTCCTATGTAACAGGCTCGAGGGGCTGAATGGCCTCCTGTTCCTGTGTAACAGGCTCGAGGGGCTGAATGGCCTCCTCCTGTTCCTATGTAACATGCTCGAGGGACTGAACGGCCTCCTCCTGTTCCTGTGTAACAGGCTCGAGGGGCTGAATGGCCTCCTCCTGTTCCTATGTAACATGCTCGAGGGACTGAATGGCCTCCTCCTGTTCCTGTGTAACAGGCTCGAGGGGCTGAATGGCCTCCTCCTGTTCCTATGTAACATGCTCGAGGGACTGAACGGCCTCCTCCTGTTCCTGTGTAACAGGCCCGAGGAGCTGAATGGCCTCCTCCTGTTCCTATGTAACAGGTTCGAGGGGCTGAATGGCCTCCTCCTGTTCCTGTGTAACAGGCCCGAGGAGCTGAATGTCCTCCTCCTGTTCCTGTGTAACAGACTCGAAGGGCTGAATGGCCTCCTCCTGTTCCTGTGTAACAGGCTCGAGGGGCTGAATGGCCTCCTCCTGTTCCTAATGCTTCCTTGCTCTGTTCTTCCTCATAATCTGTTCTCCTGTAACTTCTTGCGGTTCTGAGGAAGCGGCATCGACCGGAAACGTTATCCCTATCTTCCTCTCTCCACAGATGGTGCCTGGCCCGCCGAGTGTTTCCACCATTTCCCGCTCTCCTTTCAGATTGCTGCAGTTTTTGTGCTTCATTTAAAGAAACGTCAACGGGCATTCCGATCTCCCAAGGGGAAATCGTCTCCTTAAAGCCGACGGTGTCGGCGGTTCTGCCGCTCGTTTCTCGCCGCGAGCTTGTGGGAATGAAAAGCTGCAACGACAGTTTCACAAAGGGAGGCCTCGCCCACCCAAAGGACACTGGCGGAGTTTAACGGGCTTCGTGCGTCACTGGGCTACAGCAGGTTCAATTTTTAAACCAGAAGGCAAGCTGGCCACAGCAAACGGGCACTTTAACAGACACTGCCCACGGTCCGCTCGAACCCCCGCCCTGTCACTGCCGCAGTAATGGCTCCTCTTAGCTTCCCCCTGCCCCGTCCCCTCCTCGTGATATCCATGGCTCAGTGGGTAAGCGCTCTGGCCTCTGAGTCTCGAGCGGCGTGGGTTCAAAGTCCCACCCCGTGTAGAGAACCAGTAGATGTGGTGTATTTGGACTTTCAAAAGGCTTTCGATAAGGTCCCGCATAAGAGGTTAGCGTGTAAAGTTAAGGCACATGGGATTGGGGGCAAGGTATTGACTTGGATAGAGAACTGGTTGGCGGACAGAAAGCAGAGAGTAGGAATTAATGGGTATTTTTCCGAGTGGCAAGCAGTGACTAGTGGGGTACCGCAGGGATTGGTCCTTGGACCTCAGCTATTCACAATATACATTAATGATCTAGATAAGGGAACTAAATGTAATATCTCCAAGTTTGCAGATGACACAAAGCTGGGTGGGAGTGTGTGCTGCGAGAAGGATACCGAGAAACTCCAGGATGATTTGGACAGGTTGGGTGAGTGGGCAGAAGCGTGGCAGATGCAATATAACGTGGATAAATGCGAGGTTATCCACTTTGGTGTCAAAAACAGAAAGGCAGACTATTATCTGAATGGCAATAGATTGGGAGAAGGGGAAGTGCAACGAGACCTGGGTGTCCTTGTGCACCAGTCGCTGAAGGTGAGCATGCAGGTGCAGCAGGCGGTGAAGAAGGCAAATGGTATGTTGGCCTTCGTAGCGAAAGGGTTTGAGTATAGGAACAGGGATGTCTTGCTGCAGTTGCACAGGGCCTTGGTGAGACCACACCTTGAGTACTGTGCGCAGTTTTGGTCGCCTTATCTGAGGAAGGATGTTCTTGCCATGGAAGGAGTTCAGCGAAGATTCACAAGGCTGATACCTGGGATGGCAGGAATGACATATGAGGAGAGATTGGGTCGATTGGGCTTATACTCGCTGGAGTATAGAAGAATGAGAGGGGATCTCATTGAAATATATAAAATTCTGACAGGTCTGGACAAACTAGATGCAGGAAGAATGTTCCCGATGGTCGGAGAGTCCAGAACCAGGGGTCATAATCTAAGGATAAGGGGTAAGCCATTTAGGACAGCAATCAGGAAGAATTTCTTCACCCAGAGAGTGGTGAACCTATGGAATTCTCTACCACAGAAGGTAGTTGAGGCCAAGTCATTAAATATATTCAAGAATGAGTTAGATATATTTCTTAAAGCTAAAGGTATCAAGGGATATGGGGAGAAGGCAGGGACAGGGTACTGAATTTGGATGATCAGCCATGATCTCATCGAATGGCGGAGCAGCCTCGAGGGGCCGAATGGCCTACTCCTGCTCCTATCTTCTATGTTTCTATGTTTCTATGTACCGAGGGATCGCTGCACTGTCGGAGGTGCCGTCTCTCGGACAAGGCCGTTAACCCGTCTGCCCTCTCAGGTGGACGTAAGAGATGCCATGGCTGCTATTTCGAAAAAAGAGCAGGATGAGTTCTCCCCGGGTGTGCTGGGGCCAACATTTATCCCTAAACCGATATCACTGAGGGAAAAAAAAAAGGCACGGTCATCATCACGGTGCTGTTTGTGGGATCTTGCTGTGCGCACGCTGGCCGCCGTGTTTCCTACAACATGTGTAAATACCGACACCCCTAATCCATGGCCCGACACACAATCTCCCTCCCCCTGCACCCTCGCTGTGCTGGAATCCACACCAGTCTCCCCATCTGCTCCTTGTTCTCTCCCTGGATCCGAAAACTACTGAACTCAATCTTCCCCTCCTGAAGTGTACAGGCTCTGAAACTGAAGCTTGGGGCTGGATTTTGATACTGGGACGGGTTGGGGTCGTGTTATCCACCCGCCTGCAATTGGATGTGGGAGATTGATGCAATTTTCACTTAATTGGGCAATTGAGTTCCAGCATGTGGGAACCCATGAACCAATTAGTGGTTTCAGTCTGAAAGTCGCCTCTGGTGATGTCGTCAGCGACTGCCTGGTCTCAGAGATTGCCTGGCCTTTGCTGTGAGAGGACCTGGATGCAAAATGAGCAGCATCTCAGAGAGAGAGAGAGAGAAAGAGAATTTTTTTTGCAACCAAGTCCTCCCAGGCAGTCTCTGAAGACATTCAATGCAGCAGCATCAGAGGCGACTTTCAGACCTAATACTACTACTACCTTCATCACAGTACTACTACTACCTTCATCACATCTCCGTTGTAATAGTGGACCTGCAGCTGATAGTCAGCTATCCACTTGTGCTCCCGCCAGGTTTCACTGGCGTGTTTCACATCAGGCGTACTTCACGTCGGAAAAGGGTTAAACTAGCAACAGCATTTCAAAATGGCATTACAGAGCCAATTTAGGGCTTGTTAAGGGCTTTAATGGCCTCTCCCGCCTCTTGGAGGCGGGAACCCCGCGACCGATTTTGTCAAAATTGCGTGGAGGCGGAATGGAGTCGGGATGGGGTCGGGGCCCCCGAATCTGCAACTTTAACCCCCCACACGCCTCCAAGCCTGACTCCACGGGTCATTGAAAATCCAGCCCTTGGTGTCCCTCGGTTCCCACTCCTTGATTTATCTCTTCTCCCTTTGGTTGTGTTTCACGCTCTGGGCCTTGGCCCTTCCCCTGGGATTGTCGGTGCGAACAGGTGGGATTTGTTTTTTGAGACAAGATGTTCCCAGCTCGCACCAGGTCCCGTTCACCCATCACCGCCCCGCCCCCCGTGCTCGCTGACCTACATTGGCTCCCGCTTGAGCAGCGCCCCAATTTTTAAATTCTCCTCCTTGTTTTCAAATCCCTCCGTGGCCTCGCCCCCCGCCCCCCCCTTTCAGTATCTCTGTCACCTCCTCCGGCCCTACAACCCTCCGAGATCTCCGCGTTCCTCCAATTCTGGCTTCACCATTGGCGGCCGTGGCTTCAGCTGCCTGGGCCCTCATTCTCTGGAATTCTCTCCCGAAACCTCTCGGCCCCTCTCTCTCTCTCTCCATTAAGACGCTCCTTAAAACCTACCTCTTTGACCAGCTTTTGGACATCTGTCCTTATGGGCCAGAAATTCGGGTCTCCACGGGTGAGTACGCGCTGGGTACTCACCCGTAGACCCAACGAAAGTGCCGGTTTCGCGCATGCGCTGGAAACCGGAACTTCCGTTCCCTTGAAGGAAGGGGGTTCGGAGGTCAAACGCGTGCGCCGGAGAGGCAGAGCGCACGCGTCGGACTTCCACTTTTTTTTTACAGGTTTCTCCGTGAGGGTAAGTCCCTGGCAGCTGCGCGTTGAAAAAGCAGGCGCAAGGCCTGCTTTTAACAAGGTAAGTGGTGAATTAAGTAAAATTGAAACATTTTTTCCCACAGGTTTATCTTTTTTAAATACTTTAAAGAAAGGTAAGTTTATTTTTAGCCCCGTTAAGAACTGTAATTAATTTTTTCAAAAATTAAAATTTTTGTTTAAAATAGTTATTTTATGTAATTTATCGTTATTTTAAAAATGTGATTTAAAAAAAAAATTTATTTGAAGTTTTAGTGAGGTTTTGGGGCCGATCTCTATTCATAGATTTGACAGGTCTTCCTGTCAAAATCTATGAATGGAGATTCCCTGCTCCGATTGGCTCCCCATGACCCATGTGACCCCAGGGGACACTTCGAACTAACTGCGCCCCTGGGATACGCAAGCACTGCGCGCCGGCAGCTGGAGGAGGCCCAGGACCGGAATCCCACGCGGGCCCACAGCACAACGGCAGGCGCGCTAGGTAAGTGCAGGTCGGGGGCTTGCACCCGCGGGAAGCCTCCGACCCGAGTTTCTGTCCTAATATCTCCATTATGTGGCTCGCTGTCCAATTTTGTTTGGTAATCGCTCCTGTATAAATATAACTTGCTAAAGGGACAAGGAGAGGACCAGCTGGGCTGAATGGCCCTGCTTTATGACATCACTGCAGGGCCCGGCAACCAACCTCCCTGAGCCCTGCTCATTATGGGATGGCAGGGAAACTGGAGCAAGCATTCGACTTGTGCGGAGCCCAGGATTAATGGGGGAGAGGTACAGGATCAATTTATACCTGCTGCCCTGTTACCTCCTGACATGAATCTTGCCATTCATGTATGAAGTAATACTGGGCGTCCTGCTGGTGGCGCTGTCCAGGGAGAGTATAGATACTCGGGCATGGGCCCAGCTTGCTTATGACATTCCTCAACAGGAACTAGTGAAGGACACAACTGGATCTCCATGTTGAAAACCAGTTGATTAAAGCTTTGTTTAACGCTTAGACCAAGTGCCTAGTAGTTTTCTTACGTCACCTCCTCTCTTCCCAACCGTCCAGGGCCCCAAACACTCCTTCCAGGTGAAAACAGCGATTTACATGTACTTCTTTCAATTTGGGAGGCTGTATTCACTGCTCACGGTGCGGTCTCCTCTACACCGGGCAGACCAAACGCAGATTGGGTGACCGCTTTGCGGAACACCTCCGTTCAGTCCGCGAGCGTGATCCTGAACTTCTGGTCGCCTGTCAGTTTAGTTCTCCGCCCCACTCCCACTCTGGCCTCTCTGTCCTTGGCCTCCTACACCGTTCTATTAACCTAAGAAATAGGAGCAGGAGTAGGCCATACGGCCCCTCGAGCCTGCTCCGCCATTCAATAAGATCATCCAACTCAACTCCACTTTCCCGCCCCATCTCCATATCCCTTGATTCCCCTAAAGTCCAAAAATCTCTCTCAGCCTTGAATATACTCAAAGACTCAGCATCCACAGCCCTTTTGGGTAGAGAATTCCAATGATTCACAACCCTCTGAGTGAAGAAATTCCTCCTCATCTCAGTCTTCAATGGTCGACCCCTTATTCTGAGATTATACCCCTTAGTTCTAGACACTCCAGCCAGGGGAAACAATCTATCAGCATCTACCCTGTCAATCCCCTTCAGAATCTTGTATGTTTCAATGAGATCACCTCTCATTCTTCTAAACTCCAGAGAGTATAAACCCAATCTACTCAATCTCTCCTCATAGCACAACTCTCTCATCCCAGGGATCAATCTAGTGAACCTTCGTTGCACCGCCTCCAAGGCAAGTATGTCCTTCCTCAGATAAGGAGACCAAAACTGTGCACAGTACTCCAGGTGTGGTCTCACCAATACCCTGTACAATTGTAGCAAGACTTCCTTACTCTTGTACTCCAACCCCCTTGCAATAAAGGCCAACATACCATTTGCCTTCCGAATATTCTGTTTTTCTGTTCTTCCTACAGAAGTGAATAAGCTCACATTTTCTCACATTATACTCCATCTGACACTATATTGCCCACTCACTCATCCTGTCTATATCACTTTGCAGGCTCTTTGTGTCCTCCTCACAGTTTACTGTCCCACCTAGCTTTGTATCGTCAGCAAACTTGGATACATTGCACTCAGTCCCTTCATCTAAGTCATTAATGGCCCAGAAATTCGCCTCTCCGGCTTGCCGCGGGGGTAAGGATCGCGCGCGCACTTACCGACCGCGCCTGCCGTTGTGTTTTGGGCCCACGGAAACTTCAGCTCCTGGGCCTCTCCCAACTGCCGGCGCGCAGTGCATGCGTGTCCCAGGGGCGCAGTTAGTGCGATGCGACCCCTGGGATCACGTGGGCCATGGAGAGCCAATGGCAGCAGACCATCTTTCATTCATAGATTTGACAGGAGACCTGTCAAATCTGTGAATTGAAATCGGCCCCAAAAGAACAGCTAAACTTCAAATAATTTTTTTAAAAACCATCACATTTATAAAATAACTATAGTTAAATAAATTAATCACTTTAAACAAAAATTTAAATTTTTGAAAAAATTAAAATACTTTTTAAAAGTGATAAAAATAAACTTAACTTTCTTTAAAGTATCTAAAAAAGATAAACCTGTTGAAATTTTTTTTAAATTATACTTAATTAACCACTTACCTTGTTGAAAACGGGTCCTGCGCCTCCTTTTTAATAGCGTAGGTTCTTCACTACTTACCCTCCCGTAGAAACCTGAAAAAAACCCTAAGTTTGCTGCGTGCGCGCAGCCTCTACCGCACACGTGGTTCACCTCTGAACCGCTCCCTTCACCAGACCGGAAGTTCCGGTTTCCCGCGCATGCGCAGTGCATGCAGGAAACCGGCACTTCGGGACGTCTTACGGGTGAGTACGCACTGTGTACTCACCCGGGAAGGACCGAATTTTTGGCCCATTGTAAATAGCTGAGGCCCAAGCACTGATCCTTGCGGCACCCCACTAGTTACAGCCTGTCAACCGCAAAATGAGCCCTTTATCCCCACTCTCTATTTTCTGTCCGTTAACCAATCCTCCATCTATGCTAGTATATTAGCCCCAACTGTATGAGCCCTTATCTTGCGTAGCAACCTTTTATGTGGCACCTCATCGAATGCCCTTTGGAAATCCAAATACACATCTACTGGTTCCCCTTTATCTACCCTGCTAGTTACATCCTCAAAAAACTCTAATAAATTTGTCAAACACGATTTCCCTTTCATAAAACCACGTCGACTCTGCCGAATCATATTCTGATTTTCTAAGTGCCCTGATACCACTTCCTTTTGGACAGGTGCCTGAAAGCTTGGTCGAAGAGGTAGGCTTTAAGGAGCGTCTTAATGGAGGAGAGAGAGAGAGGCGGAGAGGTTGAGGGAGGGAATTCCAGAGCTGAGGGCCCAGGCAGCTGAAGCCACGGCCGCCAATGGTGAAGCCAGAATTGGAGGAGCGCGGAGATCTCGGAGGGTTGTAGGGCTGGAGGAGATTACAGAGATAGGGAGTGGGGCGAGGCCACGGAGGGATTTGAAAACAAGGATGAGAATTTTAAATTCGAGGTGCTGCTCAACCAGGAGCCGATGTAGGTCAGCATTTTCCCGATGTCTGATGTCAGGCTAACTGGCCTGTAGTTCCCAGTTTTCTCTCTCCCTCCTTTCTTGAATAGCGGTGCTACATTTGCTACCTTCCAATCCGCTGGGATCGTACTAGATTCTAGGGAATTTTGGAAGATCACAACTAATGCATCCACTATCTCTGCAGCCACCTCGTTTAGAACCCTAGGATGTAGGCCGTCAGGTCCAGGGGATTTGTCGGCTTTTCGTCCCATCAGTTTCTCAAGTACTTTTTCTCTACTGATATTAATTACTTTAAGTTCCTCACTCTTATTAGCCCCTTGGTTCCCCACTATTTTGAGATGCTTTTTGTGTCCTCTATTGTGAAGACAGATACAAAGGGCTGGATTTTCATTGACCCGTGGAGGCGGGTTTGGAGGCGTGTGGGGGGTTAAAATTGCGAAAACTGGCGGGCGGGCACAAGTCCGCCTCCATCCCGCCTCCACGCAATTTTCATTAAATCGTGTCTGCTGGTCCCGACTCCGTCCCGCCTCTAAGAGACGGGATAGGCTGTTAAGGCCCTTAACAAGCACTAAATTGGCTCTATAATGCCATTTTGAAAGGCCTTTGTGATTTTAACCCTTGTTCTACGTGAAGCACGCCAGTTCTGAACCACGAATGTGAAACCTGGCGGGAGCACATTTGTCTCTCTCTCTCTCCCTCTCCCTCTCTCTCTCTCTCTCTCTGTGTAAAAATATCTGGGAGCAGACTTAGGGCTGCTACTGCTCATTTTGCATCCAGGTCCTCTCACAGCAAAGGCCAGGCAGTCTCTGAAGACCTTCAATGCAGCAGCAATGATGACATCATCAGAGGCGACTTTCAGACTGAAAACACTAATTGGTTCATGGGTTCCCACATGCTGGAACTCAATTGCCCAATTAGGTGAAAATTGCATCAATCTCCCACATCCAATTGCAGTCGGGTGGATAACACGACCCCAACCCGCCCCAGTATCAAAATCCAGCCCAAAATATTTGTTTAAAGTCTCTGCCATTTCCTTATTCCCCATTATAATTTCGCCTGTCTCAGCCTCTAAGGGACCAACACGAAGGGCTGGATTTTATCAATGGGGGCGCGTTGGGGGCGGGACTGCTGGTTGTCGGGTTTTAGTCCCGCCCCCAACGACGTCTGGCCAACCCACGCTCTTTTCCCTTGATTTACCTTGTTAAGCCCGCCCTGCGGCCGTAGCCGGCCAATTAAGGGGAAGCCGGTGACAGAGGACATCAGCGGATGACGTTTCATCTGTCAAAACTTTTCGACAGATGAATTGTCAGCGTTTGACAGCTTAGAGAAGCTGTCAAACACTGACAATCTCTGTTCTGAGGTGAGCCCTTGCACTGAAGGCTCACCAAAACCTCTTTCCTCAGCAGAAATCAGATGGCTGCTGCATCTGAGAATGCAGCAGCCATTCTGTCATCTCTGCCGTTGAGATGAGGCAGCTCCGGATCCCCAAGGGTTGAAGCCTGCAGGAAGAAGCAAAGGTAAGTAAACTTTTTCTAACACTTTACACTCACCTCTCATACTTACCTCTCCACACTTGCACCCATAAACTCACCTCCACAGAGAACTTTTGAATCCCTCTCACCCCCGCAGACCTACTGCTCGCCTCGCTGACCCTGGCGAGGTTTGCAGCCGTCGGGAAGCCCGCACTTGCAGGGGCAAAATGGGGATAAGCCTCAAAACTGCCTGTTAACTACCAGTTAACAGGCAGTTAATTGGCTCTAATCCTCTTCCCGCCTCGAGGAGACGGGTCCCTGCTCGACTTGGGGACCCGCCTCCCGGGACCATGGCACGGAGGCGGGTTGGGAGCGGGGTCGGTACCTGCTCCCAGTTTCTGCCATTTTCCTGGCAGTCCCGCCTCCAAACCCGCCTCCTCGGGGCTGGGAAAATTCCCCCCTTACTTTTGATACTCTCTTCCTTTTTACATACTTGTAGAAGGTATTGAAGCTCAACGGAAGCTGGGGGAAAAGCACCTCTTCTTTCGATGAGGCACTTTACAGCCTTCTGGACTCAACATAGAGATCAACAATTTAGAAACATAGAAGCATAGAAGATAGGAGCAGGAGTAGGCCATTCAGCCCCTCGAGCCTGCTCCGCCATTCGATGAGATCATGGCTGATCATCCAAACTCAGTACCCTGTACCTGCCTTCTCCCCATATCCCTTGATCCCTTTAGCTTTAAGAAATATATCTAACTCATTCTTGAATATATTTAATGACTTGGCCTCAACTACCTTCTGTGGTAGAGAATTCCACAGGTTCACCACTCTCTGGGTGAAGAAATTCCTCCTCATCTCTGTCCTAAATGGCTTACCCCTTATCCTTAGATTATGACCCCTGGTTCTGGACTCTCCGACCATCGGGAACATTCTTCCTGCATCTAGTTTGTCCAGACCTGTCAGAATTTTATATGTTTCGATGAGATCCCCTCTCATTCTTCTATACTCCAGCGAGTATAAGCCCAATCGACCCAATCTCTCCTCATATGTCATTTCCTGCCATCCCAAGTATCAGCCTTGTGAATCTTCGCTGAACTTCTTCCATGGCAAGAACATCCTTCCTCAGATAAGGCGACCAAAACTGCACACAGTGCTCAAGGTGTGGTCTCACCAAGGCCCTGTACAACTGCAGCAGGACATCCCTGTTCCTGTACTCAAACCCTTTCGCTATGAAGGCCAACATACCATTTGCCTTCTTCACCGCCTGCTGCACCTGCATGCTTACCTTCAGCGACTGGTGCACCCAGGTCTCGTTGCACTTCCCCTTCTCCCAATCTATTCAGACCATAACCTCTGCCCCTCGGACATCAGTTGTTGGTAATGATTCCGCTACTGGCATTTAAAGCTCCTCTCGACCCATCTTTTATTTCTCTACTTGTCCCATTATCACCTCCTTTTGCCTCGCATCATCATCATCCCTTTTGTCATTTACTCTCTCCTGCCTTTCACCCGATTACCGAACTTCCCTTTTTGCTCTTTCCGCCCCTCCTCCCTCTCCCCTGCCTCTGTACCTGCTTAAAACGTGCAGAGGCAGCCTTCAAATGGGAATTACATGAATACTTGAGGGAGAAAAAACTGTCGGGATATGAGGAAAGAACGGGAGAGTGGGACTAGATGGATTGCTCTTCGAGAGAGAGCCGGTGCAGGCTCGATGGGCCGAATGGCCTCCTTCTGTGCTGAACTATTCTATGATGTGGAGATGCCGGTGTCGGACTGGGGTGGACAAATGTGAGAAATCGCACAACACCAGGTTATAGTCCAACAGCTTTATTTGAAATCACAAGCTTTCGGAGCGGCTGCTCCTTCGTCAGGTGAAGTGAAGAGATGCATATAGGCACAGTATATATCGACACCACAAACTGCCGGCTCAAAGTGGAGAGGATCTCCAAGAAGATCGTGCATATCGACACAGACATCAAGTTTCTAACTGTAATCATCTGGCAGTGTTCTCTCTCCGCGGATGCTGCCTGACCTGCTGAGTGTTTCCAGCATTCTCTGTTTTTATTTCAGATTCCCAGCATCCGCAGAATTTTGCAATTTTGCAATTTATACCTCATCCAGAAAAGAATCACAATGACCTGCTGCTTCATTTTTTATTTTTTTAAGGGACGACATTAACTTATTCTTTAACAGTGACTGTTAAAGAGGTGAGTGTGGTTAGGGTAAGCAATAATCTGGGACCAGAATCTTGGACTTTCTTCCAACGTGAAGCCAGTACTCAGACCCACAGCCCCACACTGAACCCCAGTGCCCACGAATGGTTAACCTGCGCCCGGCTTCACACACGCATAAGAGATTAGCGTGTAAAGTTAAGGCACATGGGATTGGGGGCAAGGTATTGACTTGGATAGAGAACTGGTTGGCGGACAGAAAGCAGAAAGTAGGAATTAATGGGTCTTTTTCCGAGTGGCAGGCAGTGACTAGTGGGGTACCGCAGGGATCGGTCCTTGGACCCCAGCTATTCACAATATACATTAATGATCTAGATCAGGGAACTAAATGTAATATCTCCCAGTTTGCAGATGACACAAAGCTGGGTGGGCGTGTGTGCTGTGAGGAGGATACCGAGAAACTCCAGGATGATTTGGACAGGTTGGGTGAGTGGGCAGAAGCGTGGCAGATGCAATATAATGTGGATAAATGCGAGGTTATCCACTTTGGTGTCAAAAACAGAAAGGCAGACTATTATCTGAATGGCAATAGATTGGGAGAAGGGGAAGTGCAACGAGACCTGGGTGTCCTTGTGCACCAGTCGCTGAAGGTAAGCATGCAGGTGCAGCAGGCGGTGAAGAAGGCAAATGGTATGTTGGCCTTCGTAGCGAGAGGATTCGAGTACAGGAACAGGGATGTCCTGCTGCAGTTGTACAGGGCCTTGGTGAGACCACACCTTGAGTACTGTGTGCAGTTTTGGTCGCCTTATCTGAGGAAGGATGTTCTTGCCATGGAAGGAGTTCAGCGAAGATTCACAAGGCTGATACCTGGGATGGCAGGAATGACGTATGAAGAGAGATTGGGTCGATTGGGCTTATACTCGCTGGAGTTTAGAAGAATGAGAAGGGATCTCATTGAAACTTATAAAATTCTGACAGGACAGGACAAACTAGATGCAGGAAGGATGTTCCCGATGGTCGGGGAGTCCAGAACCAGAGGTCACAGTCTAAGGATAAGGGGTAAGCCATTTAGGACTGAGATGAGGAGGAATTTCTTCACCCAGAGAGTGGTGAACCTGTGGAATTCTCTGCCACAGAAGGCAGTGGAGGCCAATTCATTAAATAGATTCAAGAAGGAGTTGGATATATTTCTTAAGGCTAAAGGGATCAAGGGATATGGGGAGAAAGCAGGGACAGGGTACTGAGTTTGGATGATCAGCCATGATCACATTGAATGGCGGAGCAGGCTAGAGGGGCCGAATGGCCTACTCCTGCTCCTATCTTCTATGTTTCTATGATTCTATAACCGACAACTCTCTGAGGGGAAAAATAAAAATACAATATGCTCCCAACGCCCCCACCACCCCCCGCCACATTCAGACATCTCTCTGCTCACTCAACATCTAATGCTTTCTGTGGGCAAATTTTAGTGGTGAGAATGTGGAACTCGCTACCACATAGAGAGGTTGACGCTAGATAAGTACATGAGGGAGAAATTACATAGTATTACATAGAATGACACGGAACTCAGAAATGGAGTAAAAAGTGAAAAAAGAAAGACTTGGATTTATACAGCACCTTTCACGACCACCGGACATCTCAAAACGCTATACAGCCAGTGAAGTACTTTTGAAGTGGTGTCACTGTTGTAATGTGGGAAACGCGGCAGCCCAATTTGCGCACAGCAAGCTCCCACAAACAGCAATGTGATAATGACCAGATAATGATGTTGATTGGGGGATAAATATTGGCCCCAGGACACCGGGGAGAACTCCCCCCTGCTCTTCTTCGAAATAGTCTTCGAGAGAGAGCTCGGTTTTAACGTCTCATCCGAAAGACGGCACCTCCGACAGTGCGGCACTCCCTCAGCACTGCACTGGAGCGTCAGCCTAGAGCTTTGTGCTCGAGCCCCTGGAGTAGGGCTCGAACCCACAACCTTCTGACTCAGAGGCGAGGGTGCTACCCCCTGAGCTACCCGGCACTAAGCTCATGGTCTACAGAGCAGCAGTGATACCCACCCTGCTGTATGCCTCAGAGACATGGACCATGTACAGCAGGCACCTCAAAGCACTGGAGAGGTACCACCAACGCTGCCTCCGCAAGATCCTGCAAATCCATTGGCAGGATAGGCGCACCAACGTCAGTGTTCTCGCTCAGGCCAACATCCCCAGCATCGAAGCTTTGACCACGCTCGATCAGCTCCGATGGACGGGTCACATCGTACGCATGCCCGATACGAGACTCCCAAAACAAGCGCTCTACTTGGAGCTCCGGCACGGCAAGAGAGCCCCAGGTGGGCAGAGGAAACGCTTCAAGGACACCCTCAAAGCCTCCTTGGAAAAAGTGCAACATCCCCACCGACACCTGGGAATCCCTGGCCCAAGACCGCACAAAGTGGAGGAGAAGCATCCGGGAAGGCGCCGAACACCTCGAGTCTCTTCGCCGGGAGCAAGCAGAAGCCAAGCGCAAACAACGGAAAAAGCGCACGTCAACCCAAGCACCCCACCCACCCGCCCCTTCAACCACCGTCTGCCCCACCTGTGACAGAGACTGTAGGTCCCACGCATTGGACTGATCAGTCACCTGAGAACTCAGGAAGAATGTTCCCGATGGTCGGAGAGTCCAGAACCAGGGGTCATAATCTAAGGATAAGGGGTAAGCCATTTAGGACTGAGATGAGGAGGAATTTCTTCACCCAGAGAGTGGTGAACCTGTGGAATTCTCTCCCACAGAAGGTAGTTGAGGCCAAGTCATTAAATATATTCAAGAATGAGTTAGATATATTTCTTAAAGCTAAAGGGATCAAGGGATATGGGGAGAAGGCAGGTACAGGGTACTGAATTTGGATGATCAGCCATGATCGCATTGAATGGCGGAGCAGGCTCGAGGGGCCGAATGGCCTACTCCTGCTCCTATCTTCTATGTTTCTATGTAACTCATTTTTATTGTGGAAGCAAGTCATCCTCGGTTCCGAGGGACTGCCTAAGAAGAAGAAGACCCCCTGAGCCACTGGCTGGCACTTTAACAGAACAGTGGGGGGATTAATGGCGGCGGCGTTACCCAGCGTGCCCCGCGCGAGTGAAACCGGTCTATCCTCCAATGTTATTTGTTGCCGCCCTCGTGCTCGGATCACGGACTTTCCGCGACGTCAGTGACGATCGAATGCTCCTCGTCCCCGGTCACAGGAGAGCACCGCGCACGCTCAAAAAAAAAAACCCTGCTCATCTTCGAAATAGTGCCAATGGATCTTTCATATCCACCCGAGAGAGCAGACGGGGGCCTCGGTTTATCGTCACGTCCGAAAGACGGCACCTCCGACAACGCAGCGCTCCGCAGGAGTGTCAGGCCGAGATTTTTGTACTCAAGCTCTTAGCAGTGGGACTATGAACCCACCACCTTCTGACTCAGAGGCAGAGCGTGCTACCCAGTGAGCCACTCTGGAGGACATAGACAGGCCTGCTGAAACGGACAGTCACATGGCAGGTGAAATTTAGCGCGGCGATGTGCGAAGTGATTCATTTGGGTCGGAAGAGGGAGGAACTAAATGGCACAATTTTAAAGAGGGTGCAGGAACAGGGAGACCCTGGGGGGGTGTACGCACGCAAGTCTTTGAAGGTGGAAGGACGAGTTGAGAAGGCTGTTAAAAAGGCATGTGAAGTTTCGCACCCATGAGGACGGCCTCAACCGGGATCTTGGGTTCATGTCACGCGACATGTAACCCCACCTGACGTAGAGTCATCCAGACTCGAGTCGTCGCTGGCTTGTTCACAGATGTGATTTCCAGTAAAAAAAAGTAAAAAGTTTAAAGTTTATGGTTTTCCGTACAGACGGCAACCTCTGACACATTAGACCCCCTGTGGCCCCACCTCATTGTCTCAGTTGTATTTTGCTGTGTCTTTGATATAATGTCTTCCTGACTGACCTGATTGTTTCTCTGCCGAGGTGTGATAAAAGGCAGTCAGGAGGATTAACTGTAGTCGTCTGGCATTGTTCTGTTGGACAATTTTGGTGTCCATACTTAAGAAAAGACATAGGCCCAGAAATTGATCTCGCTCTGTTCCCGCGGGGGTAAGCCTTCCCCGCGATGTCTCACCTCGCTTATGCTTTTTCAGATCCAGCTCGCACGAACTTGATGTTCCAGACATCAGCTGTGCTGGGCTTGCGTATCCCAGCGGCGTAGTTAATTCGTGCGAGCTGTGGGATCACGTGACTCAGTTAGAGCCAATGGCAGCACACCATCTTCCATTCATAAGTCTCACAGCATGGCTGTGAGACTTATGAATCTTACCCCCCCCCAAAATAACAGCTAAACCTCAATTAAATTAAAAAAAAAAACCATCACATTAATAAAATAAGTATAGTTAATTAAATTAACCATTTTAAATAAAAAATTAAATTTTTGAAAAAATTTAAAATCTTTTAAAAAGTTATAAAAATAAACTTACCTGTCTTTAAAGTCTATAAAAAAGATATACCTGTAAAAAAAAATTCAAAAAAATACTTAATTCACTACTTACCTTCTTAAAAGCGGGTCTTACTCCTCCTTTTTACATTTCCAAAATCTTCCCTACTTACCTGCGCGTCCAAAGCATGAAGTGCACAGCGTGCGCGCAGCCTGTAGCGCGCACGCGATGCACCCAGGCCCCGCCCCCTTTTCGGAAGAGCAATTGCCGGTTTTCAGCGCATGCGCAGGGCATGCAGAAAACCGGCAATTGGAGTGGGAATACGCGAGAGTACGCAGTGCGTACTCTCGCGTCCCGGGATCAATTTTCGGCCCATACTTGCTCTCGAGGCAGTACAAAGAAGGTTCACTCGGTTAATCCCGGGGATGAGGGGGTGGACATACGAGGAGAGGTTGAGTAGATTGGGACTCTACTCATTGGAGTTCAGAAGAATGAGAGGCGATCTTATTGAAACATATAAGATTGTGAAGGGGCTTGATCGGGTGGACGCGGTGAGGATGTTCCCAATGATGGGTGAAACTAGAACTAGGGGACATAATCTTAGAATAAGGGGCTCCTCTTTCAAAACTGAGATGAGGAGAAACTTTTTCACTCAGAGGGTAGTGGGTCTGTGGAATTTGCTACCCCAGGAAGCTGTGGAAGCTACTTCATTAAATAAATTAAAAACAGAAATAGACCGTTTCCTAGAAGTAAAGGGAATCAGGGGTTACGGGGAGCGGGCAGGAAATTGGACATGAGGCTGAGTTCGGATCGGTCAGGGCCCTGTGGGTGGCGGAGCGGGCCCAGGGGCCGAGTGGCCTGGTCCTGCTCCTGCTTCTTGTGTTCTTTAGAGTTGAGGTTGGATCAGATCAGCCATGATCTCGTTGAATGGCGGAGCAGGCTCGAGGGGCCGAATGGTCTACTCCTGCTCCTATTTCTTATGTTCTTATGTTCTTATGTTCTCTGCACAGGCATTGTTCTCTGTCTATATATGCTGTGCCGATTCGTATTCCTTCACTTCACCTGACGAAGGGGCAGCAGCTCCGAAAGCTTGTGATTTCAAATAAAGCTGTTGGACTATAACCTGGTGTTGTGCGACTTCTTACGTTTGGCTTTATAAGCATAGAGTACAAAAACAAGGAAGTTATGCTAAACCTTTATAAAACGCTGGTTAGGCCTCAGCTGGAGCATTGTGTCCAATTCTGGGCACCACACTTTAGGAAGTATGTCAAGGCCTTGGAGAGGGTGCAGAAGAGATTTACTGGAGTGGTACCAGGGATGAGGGACTTCAGTGATGTGGAGAGACTGGAGAAGCTGGGGTTGTGCTCCTGAGGGCAGAGAGGGTTTTGATCGAGTAAATAAGGAGAAACTGTTTCCAGTGGCAGAAGGGTCGGTAACCAGAGGACCCAGATTGAAGGTGATTGGCAAAAGAACCAGAGGGGAGATGAGGAAAAATATTTTTACGCAGCAATTCGTCGTGATCTGGAAGGCACTGCCTGAAAGGGTGGTGGGTGGTGGCAGATTCAATAGCAACTTTCAGAAGGGAATTGGATAAATACTTGAAGGGGAAAATGTGAAGGGCTATGGAGAAAGAGCCGGGGAGTGGGACTAATTGGATAGCTCTTTCAAAGAGCCAGGCACAGACATGATGGGCCGAATGGCCTCCTTCTGTGCGGGATCATTCTATGTATAGAATGTACAGCACAGACAGGCCATTCGGAGGAGGAGTGCAAAATATTAGATGAGCTAAACATAGTGAGAGAGGAAATATTAAGGGGTTCAGCATCTTTGAAAGTAGATAAATCACCAGGCCCGGATGAAATGTATCCCAGGCTGTTAAGTGAAGCGAGGGAGGAAATAGCGGAGGCCCTGGCCATCATTTTCCAGTCCTCTCTGGCTACAGGTGTGGTCAAAATTGAGAGGTCGCACAACACCAGGTTATAGTCCAACAATTTTATTTTAAATCACAAGCTTTCGGAGTTACAACTCCTTCGTCAGGTGAAGTGAGGAGATACAGAGTCGTCAAAGCATATATAGATCGAGAACAATGCATGTGTAACTTACAATTGCAGACAACTGAATTCAATCATCCTGACTGTTTATCTGCCGAGGTGTGATAAAGTTAATCAGGTCAGCCAGGAAGGTACCACATCAAAGACATAGCAAGATACAACTGAGACAATGAGGTGGAATCGCATGGGGTCTAACGTGTCAAAAGCTGCCGTCTGTATGTAAAACGATTAACTTTAAAATTTTTACTTTTTTACTGGGAATCACATCTGTGAACAAGCCAACGACGACTCGAGTCCGGATCATGTCATGTATCGTGACATAAACCCAAGATCCCGATTGAGACCGTCTTCATGAGTGCGGAACTTGGCTATCAGTTTCTGCTCGATGATTTTGCGTTGTCGTGTTTTCCTAAGGCCGCCTTGGAGAACGCTTACCCGCAGATCCGAGGCTGAATGTCCTTGACTGCTGAAGTGTTCCCCGACTGGGAGGTAACAATCCTGCCTGGCGATTGTTGCGCGGTGCTCGTTCATACGTTGTCTCAGTGTCTGCATGGTCTCGCCGATGTACCATGCCGCGGTGCATTCTTTCCTGCAACGTATGAGGTAGACAACGTTGGCCGAGTCACATGAGTATGTACCATGTACCTGGTGGGTAGTGTCCTCACGTGTGATGATGGTATCTGTGTTGATGATCTGGCATGTCTTGCAGAGTTTGCCGTGGCAGGGTTGTGTGGTGTCGTGGCCGCATACAGGTGTGGTGCCAGAGGACTGGAGGACTACTAATGGTGTACCATTGTTTAAGAAGGGAGAAAGGGAATAGACCGAGTAATTACAGGCCAGACAGCCTAACCTCGGTGGTGGGCAAATTATTGGAAAAAAAGTTCTGAGGGACCGTATTAATCGCCATTTAGAAAGGCACGGATTAATTAAGGAAAGTCAGCATGGATTTGTTAAGGGAAGGTCGTGTCTGACTAACTTGATTGAATATTTTGAGGAGGTAACAAGGAGGGTCGATGAGGGTAGCGCGTTTGATGTAGTCTATATGGATTTTAGCAAGGCTTTTGACAAGGTTCCACATGGCAGACTGGTCAGAAAAGTAAAAGCCCACGGGCTCCAAGGGCAAAGTGGCAAAATTGGCACAGTGGCAGGAAGCAAAGGGTAATAGTCGACGGGTGTTTTTGTGACTGGAAGGCTGTTTCTAGTAGGGTTCCGCAGGGCTCAGTACTCGGTCCCTTTCTTTTCGTGGTACGTATCAATGTTTTAGACTTCAATGTAGGGGGCATGCTTAAGAAGTTTGCAGATGATACAAAAATTGGCCGTGTGGTTGATAGTGAGGAAGAAAGCTGTAGACTGCAGGAAGATATCATTGGGCTGGTCAGGTGGGCAGAACAGTGGCAAATGGAATTCAATCCGGAGAAGTGTGAGGTAATGCATTTGGGGAGGGTTAACAAGGCGAGGAATACACTATAAATGGTAGGACACTGAGAAATGTAGAGGAACAGAGGAACCTTGGAGTCCATGTCCACAGATCCCTGAAGGTAGCAGGACAGGTAGATAAGGTGGTTAAGAAGGCATACGGAATGCTTGCCTTCATTAGCCGAGGCATAGAATACAAGAGCAGGGAGGTTATGCTGGAACTGTATAAAACACTAGTTAGGCCACAGCTAGAGTACTGCGTGCAGTTCTGGTCACCACATAACAGGAAGGATATGAGTACTCTCGAGGGGTTGCAGAGGAGATTTACGTGGATGTTGCCTGGGCTGGGGAATTTTAGCTATGAGGAAAGATTGGATAGGCTGGGGTTGTTTTCTTTGGAACAGAGGAGGCTGAGGGGAGATTTAATTGAGGTGTATAAAATGATGAGGGGCCTAGATAGAGTGGATAGGAAGGACCTATTTCCCCTAGTAGAAAAGTCAATAACCAGGGGGGCACAGATTTAAAGTAATTGGTTGAAGGATTAGAGGGGAGTTGAGGAGAATTTTTTTCACCCAGAGGGTGGTGGGGGTCTGGAACTCACTGCCTGAAAGGGTGGTAGAGGCAGAAACCCTCATCACATTTAAAAAGTACTTGGATGTGCCACTTGAAGTGCTGTAACCTGCAGGGCTACGGACCAAGTGCTGGAAAGTGGGATTAGGCTGGATAGCTCTTTATCGGCCGGCACGGACACAATGGGCTGAATGGTCTCCTTCTTTACCATAAATTTCTAGAATTCAGCTCAACTGCTCCGTCCCGGTGTTTATGCTCCACACCAGCCTCCTCCCACCCTACTTCATCTCGCCCTATCAGCACGTCCTTCTACTCCTTTCTCCCTCATGTGCTTATCTAGCTTCCCCTTAAATGCATCTGTGCTATTCGCCACAACCACTCCCTGCGGTAGCGACTTCCACATTCTCCCCGCTCTCTGGGTAAAGAAGTTTCTCCTGAATTGCTAAGGCGAGAGGAAGTAACGTCACAATCCCTTTGGGGCTGCACATTTTCAGGAAGTAGATTGCGTTCGGTCATTCTTCAAGTTTAGATATACAAAGAATAGGCAATAAATTTGAAGTCTGAAAACAAATAAACGAATTGTGACAGAGCGATTTTTGCCGTTGAGCATTTTGGCTTTTTGCTCTGACATGCCCGTATGTCGATTCCACTCAAATATTCTAGCCTATGTATCAGCTCTGCGCGAAATAGGAAGGAGAACACTTAACTGTTCTGGGCAGTCAAGCAATGCTGAAGTACGAACAGAACATGCTGGAGATACTCGGCAGGTCAGGCAGCATCTGTGGAGAGAGAGAGAGAGAGAGAAACAGAGTTAACGTTTCAGGTCGATGACCTTTCCTCAGAACTGGAAAAAGTTAGAGCTGCAACAGGTTTTAAGCAAGTAAGTAAGACTTGCATTTCTATGGCGCCTTTCACGACCACCGGACGTCTCAAAGCGCTTTACAGCCAATGAAGTACTTTTGGAGTGTAGTCACTGATGTAATGTGGGATACGCGGCAGCCCAATTTGCGCACAGCAAGCTCCCACAAACAGCAATGTGATAATCACCAGATAATCTGGTTTTTTTTGTTATGTTGATTGAGGGATAAATAGTGGCCCAGAAATTGATCTCGCTCTGTTCCCGCGGGGGTAAGGCTTCCCCGCGATCTCTCACTCCGCTTGTGCTTTTTCAGATCCAGCTCGCACGAACTTGATGTTCCAGACATCAGCTGGGCAGTGCTTGCGTATCCCACCGGCGTAGTGAATTCGTGCGAGCTGTGGGATCACGTGACTCAGTTAGAGCCAATGGCAGCACACCATCTTCCATTCATAAGTTTCACATACGTGCTGTGAAAGCTATGAATCTTACACCCCCCCAAAATAACAGCTAAACCTCAATTAAATTTAAAAAAAAAACCATCACATTAATAAAATAAGTATAGTTAAATAAATTAACCATTTTAAATAAAAAATTAAATTTTTGAAAAAATTTAAAATCTTTTAAAAAGTTATAAAAATAAACTTACCTGTCTTTAAAGTCTCTAAAGAAGATATACCTGTTAAAAAAAATTCAAAAAAATACTTAATTCACTACTTACCTTGTTAAAAGTGGGTCTTACTCCTCCTTTTTCCATTTCTAAAATCTTCCGTACTTACCTGCGCGTCCAAAGCATGAAGTGCACAGCGTGCGCGCAGACTGTAGCGCGCACGCGATGCACCGAGGAACCGCCCCCTTTTCAAAAGAGCAAGTGCCGGTTTTCAGCGCATGCGCAGGGCATGCAGAAAACCGGCAATTGGAGAGAGAATACGCGAGAGTACGCAGTGCGTACTCTCGCGTCGCCGGATGAATTTTTGGCCCATTGACCCCAGGACACCGGGGATAACTCCCCTGCTCTTCTTCGAAATAGTGCCACGGGATCTTTTACGTCCAGAGTACAGAGGCAGGGAAATGTGGAGGAGGAGGGGAGTGGGGGGGGAGGGGAGGAAAGAATAAAAGGGAAGGTCTGTGATAGGGTGGAAGGCAGGAGTGATTAAATGACAAAAGGGAGGATGGCGCCAGGCAAAAGGAGGTGGCAATGGGACAAGAACAGAAACAAAATGATGGGTTGAGAGCAGAAAATGCTGGAAACACTCAGCAGGTCAGGCAACATTGGTGGAGAGAGAAACGAGAGTTCCTGTTACACGTCATCGAATCAGAATCATAGAATGGTACAGCACAGAAGGAGGCCATTCAAACCATCGAGTCTGTGCCGGCTCTTTCGAAGAGCAATCCAGTTAGTCCCACTCCCCTGCTCATTCCCCAAACCCCTGCAATGTTTTCTCCTTCAAGTATTTATCCAATTCCCTTTTGAAGGCTACTATTGAATCTGTGTCCACCAGCCTATCAGGCAGCGCATTCCAGATCCTAACCACTAGTTGTGTAAAAAATGTTTTCCTCGTGTTGCCTCTGGTTCATTTGCCAATCACCTTCAATCTGTGCCCTCTGGTTATCGACCCTTCAGCCACTGGAAACAGTTTCTCTTTATTTACTCCATCTAAACCCTTCGTGATTTTAAACGCCTCTCTCAAATCTCCGCTTAGCCTTCTCTGCTCTAAGGAGAACAACCCCAGCTTCTCCATGTAACTGAAGTCCCTCATCCCTGGAACCATTCGAGTAAATCTCCGCTGTACCCTCTCCAAAGCCGTCACATCCTTCCTACAGTGTGGTGTTTTCAAATCCCTCCATGGCCTCGCCCCCCTCCCTATCTCTGTAACCTCCTCCAGCCCGACAACCCTCCGAGATCTCTGCACTCCTCCAATTCTGGCCTCTTGCACATCCCCGATTTTAATCGCTCCACCACTGGCGGGCCGTGCCTTCAGCTGCTGAGGCCCTAAGCTCTGGAATCCTCTCCCTAAACTTCTCCGCCTCTCTCTCCTCCTCGAAGACGCTCCTTAAAACCTACATCATCTGCCCTAATATTGCCTTATGGCACTGTGTAAAATTTTTTTGAAATTCGTTTATGGGATGTGGGCGTCGCTGGCAAGGCCGGCATTTATTGCCTATCCCTAGTTGCCCTTGAGAAGGTGGTGGTGAGCCGCCTTCTTGAACCGCTGCAGTCCGTGTGGTGAAGGTACTCCCACAGTGCTGTTAGGGAGGGAGTTCCAGGATTTTGACCCAGCGACGATGAAGGATCGGCGATATACTTCCAAGTCAGGATGGTGTGTGACTTGGAGGGGATCTTGGAAGTGGTGGTGGTCCCCTGCGCCTGCTGTCCTTGTCCTTCTAGGTGGAAGAGGTCGCGGGTTTGGGAGGTGCTGCCGAAGAAGCCTTGGCGAGTTGCTGCAGTGCATCTTGTAGATGGTACACACTGCAGCCACGGTACGCCGGTGGTGGAGGGAGTGAATGTTTAAGGTGGTGGATGGGGTGCCAATCAAGCGGGCTGCTTTGTCCTGGATGGTGTCGAGCTTCTTGAGTGCTGTTGGAGCTGCACTCATCCAGGCAAGTGGAGAGTATTCTATCACACTCCTGACTTGTGCCTTGTAGATGGTGGAAAGGCTTTGGGGAGTCAGGAGGTGAGACACTCGCCGCAGAATACCCAGCCTCTGACCTGCTCTTGTTGCCACAGTATTTATGTGGCTGGTCCAGTTAAGTTTCTGGTCAATGGTGACCCTCCCAGGATGTTGATGGTGGGGGATTCGGCGATGGTAATGCCGTTGCATGTCAAGGGGCGGTGGTTAGACTCTCGCTCGTTGGAGATAGTCATTGCCTGGCACTTGTGCGGTGCGAACGTTATGCTTTTGATAATGGCTCCTGTGAAAGGCGCTGCATCAGTGCAAGCTGTTGTTGTTGTCGGTCTGCCCAGTTAGAGGTGCAACAGGTTTGAAGCAAGTATGGAGGCAGGGGAAAGGTGGCGTCTGGAAGTTGCCATTTTAGCCTGAAAACAAAAAATCAGGTTCATAAATTCAGAAAGAAATTGTCCACATTGGAAACTGAGTCATTGATTTGCCAAGAAAGCGAACAGCCAGAGGGAGATTGATGAAGCGCCGTTAGCTGTGGTTTTTTTTTTCATTTTGGTAAGTCGGCTTATGGCACAAGCTTAAATACTTTAAAGTGTCACGTCCTTTACACATTCCAGACAATCTTCGCAAGGCATTTCAAAAAGAAACAAAGTCATTCATTACCTGGTGGTTTTTCTGGCCTTGCGGGGGGTTGGGGGTGGGGTGGGCAGCTGCGGATCTTCAACCACTTGTCAGTCTACAGAGAGACAAGTATTCATTATTGATTGAATGATATCATAGACTCAAACCGCACAGAAGGAGGCCATTCGGCCCGTTGTGCCTGTGCCGGCTCTTTGTGCTGTACCTGCCCTGGGAGTGTTTGACGGGACAGTGTAGAGGGGGCTTTACTCTGTATCTAACCAGTGCTGTACCTGCCCTGGGAGTGTTTGATGGGACAGTGTAGAGGGAGCTTTACTCTGTATCTAACCTGTGCTGTATCTGCCCTGGGAGTGTTTGATGGGACAGTGTAGAGGGAGCTTTACTCTGTATCTAACCCGTGCTGTACCTGCCCTGGGAGTGTTTGATGGGACAGTGTAGAGTGAGCTTTACTCTGTATCTAACCCGTGCTGTACCTGCCCTGGGAGAGTTTGATGGGACAGTGTAGAGTGAGCTTTACTCTGTATCTAACCCATTCTGTACCTGCTCTGGGAGTGTTTGATGGCACAGTGTAGAGGGAGCTTTACTCTGTATCTAACCCGTGCTGTACCTGCTCTGGGAGTGTTTGATGGCACAGTGTAGAGGGAGCTTTACTCTGTATCTAACCCGTGCTGTACCTGCCCTGGGAGAGTTTGATGGGACAGTGTAGAGGGAGCTTTACTCTGTATCTAACCCGTGCTGTACCTGCCCTGGGAGTGTTTGATGGGACAGTGTAGAGGGAGCTTTACTCTGTATCTAACCCATGCTGTACCTGCCCTGGGAGTGTTTGATGGGACAGTGTAGAGGGAGCTTTACTCTGTATCTAACCCGTGCTGTACCTGCCCTGGGAGTGTTTGATGGGACCGTGTAAAGGGAGCTTTACTCTGTATCTAACCCGTGCTGTGCCTGCCCTGGGAGTGTTTGATGGGACAGTGCAGAGGGAGCTTTACTCTGTATCTAACCCGTGCTGTACCTGCCCTGGGAGTGTTTGATGGGACAGTGTGGAGGGAGCTTTACTCTGTGTCTAACCCGTGCTGTACCTGCTCTGGGAGTGTTTGATGGGACAGTGTAGAGGGCGCTTTACTCTCTATCTAACCCGTGCTGTACCTGCCCTGGGAGTGTTTGATGGGACAGTGATGAGGGAATCAGAACATCTTACAGCACAGAAGGAGGCCATTCGGCCCGTTGTGCCTGTGCTGGCTCTTTGAACGAGCTGTCCAATTTAGACCCACATTCCAGCTTTTTCCCCGATAACCCTGCAAATTAGTCCTCTCCAAGTACAGGTCCAATTGCCTTTTGAAAGTTTCCATGGAATCTGCTACCACCACCCTTTCAGGTAGTGCATTCCAGATCTTAACAACACTCTGTGTTAAAAAATTATTTCATTTCCCCACTAGCTCTTTTGCCAATTATTTTAAATCGATGGGATCTGGTTACCGACCCACTTGCTGGAGTTTCTCCCTACTGGCTCTGTCAAAACCCCACATAATTTTCAATACCTCTATTAGGTCTCCCCTTAACCTTCTCTGCTCTGAGGAGAACAACCCCAGCATCTCCAATCTCTCCACAAAACTGAACTCTCTCATCCCTGGTATCATCCTGGCCTTGGTGAGACCACATCTTGAGTATTGTGTGCAGTTTTGGTCGCCTTATCTGAGGAAGGATGTTCTTGCCATGGAGGGAGTGCAGCGAAGATTCACCAGACTGATACCTGGGATGGCAGGAATGACGTACGAAGAGAGATTGGGTCGATTGGGCTTATATTCGCTAGAGTTCAGAAGAATGAGAGGGGATCTCATTGAAACTTGTAAAATTCTAACAGGACTAGACAGACTAGATGCAGGAAGGATGTTCCCGATGGCGGGGGAGTCCAGAACCAGGGGTCACAGTCTAAGGATAAGGGGTAAGCCACTTAGGACTGAGATGAGGAGGAATTTCTTCACCCAGAGAGTGGTGAACCTGTGGAATTCTCTACCACAGAAGGCAGTAGAGGCCAATTCATTAAATATATTCAAGAAGGAGTTAGATATATTTCTTAAAGCGAAAGGGATCAAGGGATATGGGGAGAAAGCAGGGACAGGGTACTGAATTTGGATGATCAGCCATGATCTCATTGAATGGCGGAGCAGGCTCGAGGGGCTGAATGGCCTACTCCTCTTCTATGTTTCTATGTTTCTATGTTAACCTCCTCTGCACCCTCTCCAAGGCTTTCCTGAAGTGCGGTGTCCAGAATTGTACACAATACTCCAGCTGAAGCCTAACCAGTGATTTGTAAAGGTTTTTTGTATTATCGCCCCTATTTACAAAGCCAAATATCCCGTACTCTCTCTCTCTTTCTTAGGCAGTCCCTCGGAACCGAGGATGACTTGCTTCCACGCTAAACATGAGTTCTCAGGTGACTGATGAGTCCAATGCGGGACCGACAGTCTCTGTACAGGTGGGGCAGATGGTGGTTGAAGGGGCGGGTGGGTGGGGTGCTTGGGTTGACGTTGCGCTCCTTCCGCTCCTTGCGCTTGGCTTCCGCTTGCTCCTGCCGAAGATACTCCAGGTGTTCGCTGCCTTCCCGGATGCTTCTCCTCCACTTTGTGTGCGGTCTCGGGCCAGGGATTCCCAGGTGTCGGTGGGGATGTTGCACTTTTTCAAGGAGGCTTTGAGGGTGTCCTTGAAGCGTTTCCTCTGCCCACCTGGGGCTCTCCTGCCGTGTCGGAGCTCCGAGTAGAACGCCTGTTTTGGGAGTCTCGTATCGGGCATGTGTACGATGTGACCCATCCATCGGAGCCGATCGAGCGTGGTCAAAGCTTCGATGCTGGGGATGTTGGCCTGGGCGAGAACACTGACGTTGATGCGCCTATCCTGCCAATGGATTTGCAGGATCTTGCGGAACTGAAATCCCTCTTCCCTGGTATCATCCTGGTTAACCTCCCCTGCACCCTCTCCAAGGCCTTCCTGAAGTGCGGTGTCCAGAATTAACATAGAAACATAGAAGATAGGAGCAGGAGTAGGCCATTCAGCCCCTCGAGCCTGCTCTGCCATTCAATGAGATCATGGCTGATCATCCAAATTCAGTACCCTGTCCCTGCTTTCTCCCCATATCCCTTGATCCCTTTCGCTTTAAGAAATATATCTAACTCCTTCTTGAATATATTTAATGAATTGGCCTCTACTGCCTTCTGTGGTAGAGAATTCCACAGGTTCACCACTCTCTGGGTGAAGAAATTCCTCCTCATCTCAGTCCTTGTATGTTTCAATGAGATCTCCTCTCATTCTTCTCAACTGTACAGCTGCAGCAAGACATCCTTGTTCCTGTACTCAAACCCTTTCGCTACGAAGGCCAACATACCATTTGCCTTCTTAACCGCCTGCTGTACCTGCATGCTTACCTTCAGCGACTGGTGCACAAGGACACCCAGGTCTCGTTGCACTTCCCCTATTCCCAATCTATTGCCATTCAGATAATAGACTGCCTTTCTGTTTTTGACACCAAAGTGGATAACCTCACATTTATCCACATTATACTGCATCTGCCATGCTTCTGCCCAATCACCCAACCTGTCCAAATCATACTGGAGTTTCTCGGCATCCTCCTCGCAGCACACACGCCCACCCAGCTTTGTGTCATCTGCAAACTTGGAGATATTACATCTAGTTCCCTCGTCTAGATCATTAATATATATTGTGAATAGCTGGGGTCCAAGGACCGATCTCTGCGGAACCCCACTAGTCACTGCCTGCCACTCGGAAAAAGACCCGTTTATTCCAACTCTTTGCTTCCTGTCTGCCAACCAGTTCTCTATCCAAGTCAGTACCTTGCCCCCAATCCCATGTGCCTTAACTTTACACGCTAATCTCTTATGCGGGACCTTATCGAAAAATTGTACACAATACTCCAGCTGCAGCCTAACCAGTGATTTGTTAAAGTTTAGCATGACTTCCTTGTTTTTGTATTCACCGCACCTATTTACAAAGCCAAGTATCCCGTACGCTTTCTTAACCACCTTATCAACTTGCCCTGCTAACCGTCAAAGATTTGTGAATATGCACCCCTAGCCCCCAGGTCCCTCTGCTCTTGCACCCCCCTCAAAATAGTCCCATTTAGATTATACGGCCTCTCCATGTTGTTTCTCCCAAAGTGCATCACTTCACACTTATCCGCATTAAACTGCATCTGCCGTGTGTCTGCCCGTTTCACCAGTCTGCCTATGTCCTCCTGAGGTTTGCTGCTATCCTGCTCACCATGTGGCCAAGTTCTGTATTATCCACAAACCTCAAAATTGTACTCTCCAAGGTGCTTCTGAAGTGTAGTCACTGTTGCAATGTCGGGAAATGGACTGCAGCCTCAACACAAGTCAGTGCCTTCAGGGGAGAAAATGGTGAGCGACCTCCCTGCGTGCAGAGTGAGAATAAAATAAATGAATCAATAATTGGAGCATGGTGTCCAATTCTGGGCACCGCACTTTAGGAAGGATGTGAAGGCCTCAGAGAGGGTGCGGAAAAGATTTACAAGAATGGTTTCAGGGACTTCAGTTACCTGGATAGACTGGAGAAGCTGGGGTTCTTCTCCTTAGAGCAGAGAAGGTTGAGAGGAGATTTGATAGAGGTGTTCAAAATCATGAGTAGATAGAGAGAAATTGTTCCTATTGGCGGAAGGCTCGAGAACCAGAGGACACAGAAGACATCGCTGCAGGAGTTCCTCAGGGCAGTGTCCTAGGCCCAACCATCTTCAGCTGCTTCATCAATGACCTTCCCTCCAACATAAGGTCAGAAATGGGGATGTTCGCTGATGACTGCACAGTGTTCAGCGCCATTCGCAACTCCACAGATAATGAAGCAGTCCATGCCCGCATGCAACAAGACCTGGATGACATTCAGGCTTGGGCTTATAAGTGGCAGGTAACATTCGCGCCACAGAAGTGCCAGGCAATGACTATCTCCAACAAGCGAGAGTCTAACCACCTCCCCTTGACATTCAATGGCATTACCATCGCCGAATCCCCCACTATCAACATCCTGGGGGTCACCATTAACCAGAAACTTAACTGGACCAGCCACATAAATACTGTGGCAACAAGAGCAGGTCAGAGGCTAGGTATTGTGCGGCGAGTGTCTCACCTCCTGACTCCCCAAAGCCTTTCCACCATCTACAAGGCACAAGTCAGGAGTGTGATGGAATACTCTCCACTTGCCTGGATGAGTGCAGCTCCAACAACACTCAAGAAGCTCGACACCATCCAGGACAAAGCAGCCCGCTTGATTGGCACCCCATCCACCAGCTTAAACATTCACTCCCTCCACCACTGACGTACCGTGGCTGCAGTATGTACCACCTACAAGATGCACTGCAGCAACTCGCCAAGGAATCTTCAGCAGCACCTCCCAAACCCGCGACCTCTTCCACCTAGAAGGACAAGGGCAGCAGGCGCATGGGAACACCACCACCTCCAAGTTCCCCTCCAAGTCACACACCATCCTGACTTAGAAGTGTATCGCCGATCCTTCATCGTCGCTGGGTCAAAATCCTGGAACGCCCTCCCTAACAGCACTGTGGGAGTACCTTCACCACACGGACTGCAGCGCTTCAAGAAGGCGGCTCACCACCACCTTCTCAAGGGCAACTAGGGATGGGCAATAAATGCTGGCATTTAAGCGCCGCCCACATCCCATAAACGAATAAATAAAAAAAACCACAGATTTAAGGTGATTGGCAGAAGAACCAAAGGCGACACGGGGAAAAACTTTTTACGCAGCGAGTGGTTATGATCTGGAATGCACTGCCTGAGAGGGTGGTGGAGGCAGATTCAATCGTGGCTTTCAAAAAGGGAATTGGATAAGTACCTGAAGGAAAAAAATTTGCAGGGCTATGAGGGAAAGGGCAGGGGGAGTGGGACTAGCTGAAGTGCTCTTGCAGAGAGCCGGCACGGGCTCGACAGGCCGAATGGCCTCCTTCTGTGCTGCACCCATTCTATGATTCTATTGCACCAGGAATTGTGCGTGTGTGTGTATAAGGGGGAGGTTAGGAAATAACCGAGGCCTCGCTCATTGTTTCTGCTGTGTCAGCCGTGGCTCAGTGGGTAGAACTCTCGCCTCTGAGTCAGAAGGTTATGGGTTCAAGTCCCACTCCAAGAGACTTGAGCACAAAATACTAGGCTGACACGCCCAGTGCTAGTACCGAGGGAGCGCTGCACTGTCGGAGGTGCTGTCTTTTCGGATGAGACGTTAAACCGAGGCCCCGCCTGCTCTCTCTTCTTATTACACTGGTGGATGGCAATTGCCATCAACAATTTAGAGTTAAGCATGTGCCCCCTTCTTAAAGGGGCACAACCAACAAAGACCGTAACTTAACCGAAATTAAAAGGAAAGTTAAATTAAATTAGAATTCTATTTCCTGGGGTGATGATGCACTCCAGTCCCTCCGGTGCCCACCGGTCGCGGAAGCCCGTCTGCTCTCTCTCAGGTGGGGACGTAAAAGATCCCGTGGCCACTATTTTGAAGAAGAGCAGAGGAATTATCCCCAGTGTCCTGGAGGCCAATATTTATCCCTCACTCAACATCACAAAAAAAAAAACCAGATGATCTGGTCATTCTCGCATTGCTGTTTGTGGGATCTTGCTGTGCGCGCATGAGCTGCCGCGTTTCCTACATTACAACAGTGACTGCACTCCAAAAAATACTTCATTGGCTGTGAAGCGCTTTGGGACGTCCGGTGGTCGTGAAAGGCGCTGTATAAAGTATAAGTCTTTCCTTCTTCTGTGCTGTCACCGTACTATGATTCTGTGATTTGTATTATCACATTGCTGTTTGTGGGATCTTGCTGTGCGTGAATTGGGCTGCCGCGTTTCCCACATTACAACAGTGACTGCACTGCAAAAAAAAAAATATCCTGAAGGCCCTTGAGAGGGTGCAGAGGAGATTTACCAGAAAGATTCCGGGGATTGGGGATCTTAGCTACAAGGACAGGTTGGAGAAGCTGGATTTGTTTTCATTAGAGCAAAGGAGGTTGAGGGCTGATTTGATAGAGGTGTACAAGATTATGACGGGTTTGGATAGGCTAGACGGGGAAAGGCTGTTCCCACTAGTTGATGGTACAAGGACTAGGGGGACACAGATTTAAGGTTTTGGGCAAGAGATACAGCGGGGGGATGTGAGGAAAAGCTTTTTTACGCAGCGAGTGGTGAGGACCTGGAACTCGCTGCCGACGGAAGTGGTGGAAGCGGAGACACTCAATGTTTCCAAGGGGAGACTGGATAGGCACTTGAGGGAAATACACTTGCAGGGCTACGGGGAGAGAGCAGGGGGAATGGGACCGACTGGATTGCTCTACAGAGAGCCGGCACGGACTCGATGGGCCGAATGGCCTCCTTCTGTGCCGTTATGACTCTATGATGATGACCTGGAACTCGCTGCCGACGGAAGTGGTGGAAGCGGAGGCACTCAATGTTTTCAAGGGGAGACTGGATCAGCACTTGAGGGAAATAAACTTGCAGGGCTACGGGGATAGGGCGGGGGGAATGGGACTGCCTGGATTTTTTTTTAATTCGTTTATGTCAAGGCCAGCGTTTATTGCCCATCCCTAAATTGCTCTTGCAGAGAGCCGGTGTGTGACTTGATGGGCTGAATGGCCTCCTTCTGTGCCGTTGAGACTCGACTGCATTGGCTGCTTTCCATCAATGCAAGTCTTTCTCTTTGCAGGATACCGCAAACGCCATCCCCCACGTTTTTTAAAAGTAAAATCCGATCCATCTGTTCTTCAGCTAAAACATTTTGAAATCCCCCCAAGTTGAGCTGGTTAATGGGCCGCTCGACTGATTCAAGGGGAGGTGGAGGGCGGGCGTCCTGGCATTCCGAGCATTTGTCTCTTTGTCCTCAGCCCAGCCAATGAGCCGGCGCGGCTTGATTGACATCCACGGCCGACCAATCGCAAGCTCTGGAGGACCAAGCAAACTGGTGGTCCTCCAACCAATCACAGCCGGCAGAGGCGGGACTAAAGCTGGGCCGCTTTGTGTCTTTGTGTCTCCAGGAACAGCTTTGGGTGGGGTGGGGTGGAATTTACAAAAACAAAGATATTTCTTTCGATACAAACACTGTGTTTTACATGTATATATCTTTTTTAAAGGAAACGAAAGAGAAGTTTGGACCTTGTGTTAAGGTGGCAAACCTCATTTTTTACTGGGGGTTTTCTCAGCAGTTTCTAACGCTTGAACAAAGCTGGAAGGAGGAGGTGGTGGTGGGGAAAGGGTCAGACTTTTGAAGGGACAGTGATTCAACAACAGCAACAACCGCTTGCATTTATATAGCGCCGTCAACATAGTTAAACGTCCCAAGGCGTTTCGCAGGAGTGTCATAAGACAAAAAAATTCGACACCGAACGCACGCGAAGAAATTAGGGCAGATGACCAAAGGCGTGGTCAGAGAGGTAGGTTCTTAAGGAGCCTCTTAAAGGGGGGAAAGATAGAGGCGGAGAGGTTTAGGAAGGTTAGGGATCCAGGCAGCAGAAGGCACGGCCGCCAATGGCTGAGCGATTATAATCAGGGGTAGCTCAAGAGGGCAGAGTTAGAGGAGCGCAGATATCTCGGGGGGGTTGTGGGGCTGGAGGAGGTTACAGAGATAGGGAGGGGGGGGGCGAGGCCACGGAGGGATTTGAAAACAAGGATGAGAATTTTCAAATCGAGGCGCTGCTTAACCGGGAGCCGGTGTAGGTCAGCGAGCACAGGGGGTGATGGGCGAACGGGACTTGGTGCGAGTTAGGACACGGACACGTTTTGGATGACCTCAAGTTTACCGAGGGTGGAATGTGGGAGTGCGTTGGAATAGTCATATAAATTTCTGACAGGGCTAGACAGACTGGATGCAGGGAGGATGTTTCCCCTGGCTGGGGGTGGGGGGGTCTAGAACGAGGGGTCACAGTCTCAGGATACGGGGGTAGGACATTTAGGACTGAGATGAGGAGAAATTTCTTCACTCAGAGGGTGGTGAACCTGTGGAATTCTCTACCACAGAAGGCTGTGGAGGCCAAGTCACTGAATATATTTAAGAAGGAGATCGATAGCTTTCTAGACACAAAAGGCATCCAGGGGTATGGGGAGAGAGCGGGAATATGGTATTGAGATAGAGGATCAGCCATGATCATACTGAATGGCGAAGCAGGCTCCAAGGGCCGAATGGCCTACTCCTGCCTCCTCTGTTTCTAATCTCTGCATGTTTGTAGTTACAGGGACACTGACCTCTAGCTTGGCCTGTCAGCGGCCTGTAGTTCGCCTTCCATCCTTTGCTAAATGGCTGTAAACCTGATTGTTTGTGTGGGCTCGACCTTTGCTGCACTGTCAGGAGGTGCTGTCTTTGGGATGAGACGTTAAGCCAGGGCCCTGTCTGCCCTCTCGGGTAGACATAAAAGATCCCACGGCCACTATTTCGAAGAAAGAGCGGGGGGTTGGGGGGGGGGAGGGAGAGTTCTCCCCGGTGCAATGGCCAATATTTATCCCTCAACCAACATCACTTAAAAAAACAAATAGGTGCATCTGGTCACGATCACATCTTGCTGGTTGTGGGAGCTTGCTGTGCGCAGATTGGCTGCACGCGCTTCCTACATTACAACAGTGACTACACTTCAAAAAGTACTTCGTTGGCTGTGAAGCGCTTTGGGACGTCCCGAGGATGTGAAAGGCGCTATACAAATGCAAGTCTTTCATTTTCTTTCTTTCACAGGGTTATCAGAAGAGGAGGATTTACAGACGGGAAGCTCAAACCAAACATCACGTCAAGATCCGACAGAGTCGCTCGATTTGTCGGGAATATATATCGTCGGCCTGTGCGCGTGGAAAGAATGAACAGCACTAACGGCCGATCGAGCGCCCTGGCCAGGAACAAGTGCACCCGCACCGGGGAAGGACCCTATAAATGTGGGGACTGTGGGAAGGGATTCATTTACTCGTCCGAGCTGGAAATTCATCGACGCAGTCACACCGGGGAGAGGCCGTTCACCTGCTCCGTGTGCGGGAAGGGGTTCACTCAGTCGTCCAACCTGCTGATACACCAGCGTATTCACACCGGGGAGAGGCCGTTCAGCTGCCCCGTGTGCGGGAAGGGCTTCGCTCATTCGTCCAGCCTGCTGAGACACCGGCGAGTGCACACCGGAGAGAGGCCGTTCACCTGCTCCGTGTGCGGCAAGGGATTCGCTTTTTCGTCCAACCTGCTGAAGCACCAGCGCATTCACACCGATGAGAGGCCCTGTGAATGTGGCGACTGTGGGAATAGCTTCAAAAACTCCGAGGAGCTGAGGCTGCACCAGCGCGGTCACGCCGGGCGCAGACCGTTCAGCTGCTCTCGCTGTGGGAAGAGCTTCAGGCACCTGAGCCACCTGCTGAGACACCAGCGCAGCCACACCGGGGAGAGGCCGTTCACCTGCTCCGGGTGCGGGAAGGGATTCAACCAGTCCTCCACCCTTCTGGAGCACCAGCGCATTCACACCGGGGAGAGGCCGTTCACCTGCTCCGAGTGCGGGAAGGGCTTCATTCAGTCATCCCACCTGCAGAGACACCAGCGAGTTCACAAGTGACTGCGGGGGGTTGGATCCTGCTGTTACTGCTGCTGTTAATCACATCCCGGACTGAAACTGTGTTCATTCTGACAGTCGGGATATGTTTCTGCTGATAATCGCCCCTGTAACTTGGCTCTAATTTATTACTCTGTATAATTGTCAAATAAATCAGCTTTGTACAGTAAACTTGATGTAACTAAGATAAGACGACATGGATTTACAAAAGGTAAATCGTGCTTGACTAATCGACTGGAATTTTTTGAGGATGTAACTGCTAAAATAGATAAGGGAGAACCAGTGGATGTGGTGTATTTGGATTTTCAGAAGGCTTTCGATAAGGTCCCGCATAAGAGATTAGCGTGTAAAGTTAAGGCACATGGGATTGGGGGCAGGGTACTGACTTGGATAGAGAACTGGTTGGCAGACAGGAAGCAAAGAGTTGGAATAAACGGGTCTTTTTCCGAGTGGCAGGCCGTGACTAGTGGGGTACCGCAGGGATCGGTCCTAGGACCCCAGCTATTCACAATATATATTAATGATCTAGACGAGTGAATTGGATGTAATATCTCCAAGTTTGCAGATGACACAAAGCTGGGTGGGCGTGTGTGCTGTGAGGAGGATGCTGAGAAACTCCAGTATGATTTGGATAGGTTGGGTGATTGGGCAGATGCATGGCAAATGCAGTACAATCAATGTGGATAAATGCGAGGTTATCCACTTTGGTGGCAAAAACAGGAAGGTAGATTATTATCTGAACGGCAATAGATTGGGAGAAGGGGAAGTGCAACGAGACCTGGGTGTCCTTGTGCACCAGTCGCTGAAGGTAAGCATGCAGGTGCAGCAGGTGGTTAAGAAGGCAAATGGTATGTTGGCCTTCGTAGCGAGAGGGTTCGAGTACAGGAACAAGGATGTCTTGCTGCAGTTGTACAGAGCCTTGGTGAGACCACACCTTGAGTATTGTGTGCAGTTTAGGTCGCCTTATCTGAGGAAGGATGTTCTTGCCATGGAGGGACTGCAGCGAAGATTCACCAGACTGATACCTGGGATGGCAGGAATGACGTACGAGGAGAGATTGGGTTGATTGGGCTTATACTCGCTGGAGTTTAGAAGAATGAGAGGGGATCTCATTGAAACTTATAAAATTCTAACAGGACTAGACAGACTAGATGCAGGAAGGATGTTCCCGATGGCCGGGGAGTCCAGAACCAGGGGTCACAGTCTATGGATAAGGGGTAAGCCATTTAGGACTGAGCTGAGGAGGAATTTCTTCACCCAAAGAGTTGTGAACCTGTGGAATTCTCTACCACAGAAGGCAGTTGAGGCCAACTCATTAAATATATTCAAGAAGGAGATAGATATATTTCTTAAGGCTAAAGGGATCAAGGGATATGGGGAGAAAGCAGGGACAGAGTACTGAATTTGGATGATCAGCCATGATCTCATTAAATGGCGGAGCAGGCTCGAGGGGCCGAATGGCCTACTCCTGCTCCTATCTTCTATGCTTCTATAAAGACGAGAGCTGACTGATGACTCCTCAGGGCGACAGTGTCCCTTTAAGAGCCGCTGGCTCTGATTGTCACCCTTAATTCAGGGACTCTCGGCTGAAATCATTTCGCAATAAAATAATTCCCTCAGTCCTAAATGAATCTTTGGTCCAAAATCTACAATTCCGTGACTGAAAGGTTCCACGTATTAAAATCTCTAACTAAGAGCACGGATCTCTGTGGGACAGCACTTCCCACTTCCTACCAGTCTGAGGGACTTCCCTTAAATCCCACCCTCTGTTTTCGAGAGATGCTGCACTGAGAGTTAGTGAGTGGAATGGGTTACTGATCATAGCACAGAAGGAGGCCATTCGGGAGAGAATACTGAGTGCGAGCTATCCAATTAGTCCCACTCCGCCGCCACGCAAATTTTTGCTTCAGAACATAAGCACATAAGAAATAGGAGCAGGAGTCGGCCATTCGGCCCTTCGAGCCTGCTCCGCCATTCAATGAGAACATGGCTGAGTTTGAGTTCGGATCGGTCAAGGCCCTGTGGGTGGCGGAGCGGGCCCAGGGGCCGAGTGGCCTGGTCCTGCTCCTACTTGTGTTCTTTAGAGTTGAGGTTGGATCAGATCAGCCGTGATCTCATTGAATGGCGGAGCAGGCTCGAGGGGCCGATTGGTCTACTCCTGCTCCTATTTCTTATGTTCTTATGTTCTTCTGCCTCAACTCCATTCACCGGCCCGATCGCCACATCCCTTGATGCCCTTACTAGTCAGAAATCTATCGACTTCTGTTTTGAATATACCCAATGACTGAGCCTCCACAGCCCTCTGGGGTAGAGAATTCCAAAGATTCACCACCCTCTGTGTGAAGAAATTTCTTCTCATCTCAGTCCTGAATGGCCTACCCTTTACCCTGAGGCTGTGGCCCCTGGTTCTAGACTCCCCAGCTAAGGGAAACATTCTCCCAGCATCCACCCTATCAAGCCCTGTAATAATTTTGTATGCTTCAATGAGATCCCCCCTCTCATTCTTCTGAATTCAAGAGAATACAGGCCTAGTTTACTCAATCGCTTCTCATACGACAGTCCCGCCATCCCAGGAATCAATCTCGTGAACCTTCGTTGCACTCCCTCTATGGCAAGTATATCCTTCCTTAGGTAGGAGACCAAAATTGTACACAGTACTCCAGGTGTGGTCTCACCAAGGCCCTATATAATTGGAGTAAGACTTCTTTACTCCTGTACTCAAATCCTCTTGTAATGAAGGCCAGCATACCATTTGCCTTCCTAATGGCTTGCTGCACCTGCACATTCACTTTCAGTGACTCATGTACAAGGACACCCAGGTCCCTTTGAGCATCTGCATTCCCCAATCTTTCACCATTTAGGAAATACTCCGCCTTTCTGTTTTTTCTACCAAAGTGGAAGTTAGTAAGTGGAATGAGTTACTGATCATAGCACAGAAGGAGGCCATTCGGGAGAGAATGTTGACTGCGAGCTATCCAATTAGTCCCACTCTGCCACCATGCAAATTTTTGATTTTCAACTATCCAAGTCCCTTTTGTAAGTCACCATTGAATCTGCTTCCATTGCCCTTTCAGCCGTGTGGCTTAGTGGGCAGGCCCCTCGCCTCTGAGTCAGAAGGTTGTGGGTTCAAGTCCCCACTCCAGAGACTTGAGCACAAAAATCCAGGGCTGACACTCCCGTGTGAGGTGCCGTCTTTCGGATGAGACGTTAAACCGAGGGCCCCGTCTGCTCTCTCTCGAGTGGACGCAAAAGATCCCACGGCAATATTTCGAAGAAGAGCGGGGGGGGGCGGTCTCACCGGTGTCCTGGGGCCAATATTTATCCCTCAATCAATATCACTAAAACAGATTATCTGGTCTTCATCACATCGCTGTTTGCGGGATCTTGCTGTGCGCATGTTTGGCTGCCGCGTTTCCTACATTACAACGGTGACTACGCTTCAAAAAGTACGCTGTTGGCTGTAAAGTGCTTTGAGACGTCCGGTAGTCGTGAAACGTGCCATGTAAATGCAAGTCTTTCTTTTTTGCATTCCAGATCATTACAACTCGCTGTGTTAAAAATAAAAGTCTGCTCACCTCCCCTCTGATTTGTTTTTGCTGGTTATCTTAAATCTGTGTCCTCTGATGCTCCTGCCAGTGGAAACAGTTTCTCCTTATTTTCTCTATCGAAATCCCTCGTCATTTTGAACACCTCTATTAAATGTTGTCTCAACCTTCTCTGCTCTAAGGAGTAATCGTGAGAAGTCGCACAACGCCAGGTTATAGTCCCACAGCTTTATTTGAAATCGCCAAGCTTTCGGAGCGGCTGCTCCTTCGTCAGGTGAAGTGAAGAGATGCATATAGGCACAGCATATAGAGTCAGAGAACACTGCCAGATGACTACAGTTAATCTTTCTAACTGCCCTTTATCACACCTCGGCAGAGAGATAATAACGGCAATCAAAGGTGTGGACGGTGTCCAAACAGGTCAGTCAGGAAAACATTACATCAAAGACAATGAGGTGGGGTCACAAGGGGTCAAATGTGGCAGATGCTGGGGTCTGTACGGAAAACAAAAAACTTAGAATTATAGCATGATACAGCGCAGAGGGAGGCCATGCGGCCCATCCTGCCTGTGCCGGCTCTTTGAAACAGCTGTCCAATTCGTTACACTGCCCCGCTCTTACTCTGTAGCCCTGCAAGTTATTCCCCGTCGGCCCTCAATTTTTTCGCCACCGGTTCCTTCCAGTCTGGAGCAGGAGACATAGTTATCATCTCCCAGTTCGCCGTCCATCGCTGCATCTGGGAGGTCACAGAGGCTCTCTACACCAGGAGAAGGGACTTCATTGTCTTCTCTCTGAAGAAACATCGAAAAATAGGAGCAGGAGTAGGCCATTCGGCCCTTGGAGCCTGCTCCGCCATTCAATATGATCATGGCTGATCCTCTATCTCAATACCATATTCCCGCTCTCTCCCCATACCCCTTGATGCCTTGTGTGTCTAGAAATCTATCTATCTCCTTCTTACATATATTCAGTGACTTGGCCTCCACAGCCTTCTGTGGTAGAGAATTCCACAGGTTCACCACCCTCTGAGTGAAGAAATTTCTCCTCATCTCAGTCCTGAATGTCCTACGCCGTATCCTGAGACTGTGGCCCCTTGTTCTAGACCCCCCCCCCCCCCCCCCAGCCAGGGGAAACATTCTCCCGGCATCCAGTCTGTCTAGCCCTGTCAGAATTTTATACGTTTCAATGAGATCCCCCTCTCAATCTTCTAAACTCTAGTGAATACAGGCCTAGTCGACCCAATCTCTCCTCATACGACAGTCCTGCCATCCCAGGAATCAGTCTGGTGAACCTTCGCTGCACTCCCTCTATAGCAAGTATATCCTTTCTTCGGTTAGGAGACCAAAACTGCACACAGAAGCAGGAGGAGCGCGCATGTTGCTTTGCCAGGATATTGGGCTTCGCCATGGTGCAGGGGGCCATTGGCTGCACACACGTGGCTTTGCAGGCACTGCATATCAATCCTGAGATGTTCCCCAACCGCAAAGGCTACCACATTCACTTAATGTGCAGTTGGTGTGCGACCATGCCCAGCACATCACGATGGTGAATGCCCGCTATCCTGGCAGCAGTCATGAGGCCTTCATCCTGTGCCAGTCTGTTGTGCCAGCAATCTTCCAGCCACCACGTCAAACCCGAGGGTGGCTGCTCGGAGACAAGGGCTGTCATAGAGTCACAGAGTTATACAGCACAGAAAGAGGCCCTTCGGCCCATCGTGTCCGCGCCGCCCATCAAGCCCTGTCTATTCTAATCCCAGTTTCCAGCACTTGGTCCCTAGCCTTGTATGCTATGGCGTTTCAAGTGCTCATCTAAATGCTTCTTGAATGTTGTGAGGGTTCCTGCCTCTACCACCCTTTCAGGCAGTGAGTTCCAGATTCCAACCACCCTCTGGGTGAAAAAGTTTTTCCTCAAATCCCCTCTAAACCTCCTGCCCCTTACCTTGAAACTGTGCCCCCTGGTTATTGACCCCTCTACTAAGGGGAAAAGTTCCTTTCTATCTACCCTATCTGTGCCCCTCATAATTTTGTACACCTCAATCAGGTCCCCCCTCAGCCTTCTCTGCTCTAAGGAAAACAACCCCAGCCTATCCAGTCTCTCTTCATAGCTGAAGCGCTCCAGCCCAGGTAACATCCTGGTGAATCTCCTCTGCACCCTCTCCAATGCAATCACATCCTTCCTATAGTGTGGCGGCCAGAACTGCACACAGTATTCCAGCTGTGGCCTAACTAGCGCTTATGTACAGCTCCATCATAACCTCCCTGCTCTTATATTCTATGCCTCAGCTAATGAAGGCAAGTATCCCATATGCCTTCTTAACCACCTTATCTACCTGTCCTGCTGCCTTCAGGGATCTATGTACATGCACACCAAGGTCCCTCTGATCCTCTGTCCTTCCTAGGGTCCTACCATTCATTGTGTATTCCCTTGCCTTGTTAGTCCTCCCAAAATGCATCACCTCACACTTTTCAGGGTTAAATTCCATTTGCCACTGTTCTGCCCATCTGACCAACCCGTCTATGTCGTCCTGTAGCCTGAGGCTTCCCTCCTCGCTATTTACCACTCCACCAATTTCCGTGTCATCTGTGAACTTACTGATCATCCCTCCGACATTCATATCTAAATCATTAATGTACACTACAAACAGCAAAGGACCCAGCACCGATCCCTGTGGTACACCACTGGACACAGGCATCCAGTCACAAAAACAACCTTCGACCATCACCCTCTGCCTCCTGCCACTGTTCGTGCTACACCTGGCCGATGGCTCCCCTCCTCAGCCCCACCACTCGTGGCCGGCACTCACAGAATGGGAGCCGTGCTGTCATGAGGAACCTCATCGAGCTGACCACCGGGGGTGCTAAAGCCATGGTTCCGCTGCCTTGACCGCTCGCGGGAGGAGCCCTCCAGTACACGCCAGGGCAGGAGTCCCATTTCGTGGTGGTCAGCTGCATCCTCCACGGCTTGGCCATCATGAGGGCGCAGCCCTTGCCACCCACGGGTTCCGCGATCACCTCAGGAGGAGGAGGAGGAGGAAGGGAGGAGGAGCAAGGCAGGAGGCAGGCAGCAGTTCCCCGTACCGCACGGGCTGTCCGTCAGCGTCTCATCAGAATTCGGTTCCCCTGAATGAAACCCCAGATCCCCCGTCGCTCACCACTTCCCCACATTACCATCCCTCTGTCACGGAACATCACAGCGTCCTCTTGGCCACAAAGCTGAAATGAGAGCCACCACAAAACAAACATCATGAATAAATTACTCAACCCAAAACTACGTAACTGTTGTGGCTGCCACGAAGCACGAATTGAGGCCGAGTCAATATGTGAAACACATAGCCTTTAATCACATCTCTGGTAAAATGGCTGCTAACAAAACTGGTGAAAACTCTGAGGCCACGCCCACTCCTTTTCTCCTGCCTTAAAGGCAAGGTGCCTTAAAGGCAAGGTGCCCGATTTATTGTCCACGGACGGAAAAGTGGATTGCGCCCGTTTAGGTGGCGATCCGCCACACAACAAAGTCAACTAATCACCCTCCTGCATTCCCTTGGTGTCTGTCTTTCGCGATCCTTTGCCTATCGCTAGTGCTGCTACGCGGCGCTTCCCCAGTGGCTGCAGCATGGCTGGTGGAAGTCTGCTGAATTTCCACGGGGGGAGACTGCAGATGGCCTCGCCGGATGACCTCGAGCAGCTCTGGGGGCCTAGAAGGCCCGACTGTAGACTGCACCGCCTCGGCATGGACGGCAGCAGTCTGGGCGGGCTGACAGGCCAGCAACAAGGGCACTGGTGGAGTGGCAGTGGTGTGGAGTACGAACGCTGTCATCCTGAGAAAGTCATGATGCGGAGATGCCGGTGTTGGACTGGGGTGGACAAAATTGAGAGGTCGCACAACACCAGGTTATAGTCCAACAGTTTTATTTGAAATCACAAGCTTTCGGAGCTATCACTCCTTCCTCAGGTGAAGTAAATTGGATACAGAATCGCCAGAGCATATATAGATGGAAAAAAAAGCATGTGTACTTTACAATTGCAGACCAATAAATTAAATCATCCTGACTATCTGCCGAGGTGTGATAAAGTTAATTAAGTCAGCCAGGAAGGTACCACATCAAAAGACATAGCAAGATACAACTGAGACAATGAGGTGTAGTCGCAGGGGTTCCAACGTGTCAAAAGCTGCCGTCTGTATGTAAAACGAAAAGCTTAAAAAAAAATTTACTTTTTTACTGGGAAAATTTTTACTTTTTTACTGGGAATCACATCTGTGAACAAGCCAACGACGACTCGAGTCCGGATCACGTCATGTATCGTGACATAAACCCAAGATCCTGATTGAGACCGTCTTCATGAGTTCGGAACTTGGCTATCAGTTTCTGCTCGATGATTTTGCGTTGTCGTGTGTTTCTAAGGTTGCCTTGGAGAACGCTTACCCGCAGATCCGAGGCTGAATGTCCTTGACTGCTGAAGTGTTCCCCGACTGGGAGGTAACAATCCTGCCTGGCGATTGTTGCGCGGTGCTCGTTCATACGTTGTCTCAGTGTCTGCATGGTCTCGCCGATGTACCATGCCGCGGTGCATTCTTTCCTGCAACGTATGAGGTAGACAACGTTGGCCGAGTCACATGAGTATGTACCATGTACCTGGTGGGTAGTGTCCTCACGTGTGATGGTGGTATCTGTGTTGATGATCTGGCATGTCTTGCAGAGTTTGCCATGGCAGGGTTGTGTGGTGTCGTGGTCGCTGTTATCCTGAAAGCTGGGTAATTTGCTGCGAACGATGGTACTTCTGAGGTTAGGCGGCTGTTTGAAGGCAAGTAGTGGAGGCGTGGGGATGGCCTTAGCGAGGTGTTTGTCGTCATCGATGACATGTTGAAGGCTGCGAAGAACATGTCGTTGTTTCTCCGCTCCGGGGAAGTACTGGACGACGTAGGGTACCCTGTTGGTTGTGTCCCGTGTTTGCCTTCTGAGGAGGTCTATGCGATTTTCCTGAGAAAGGACAGCAGGTTCTTGTTCCACGGAGCCACTGCCACTCCCCCCGGGGTTGGGGGTGGGGAAGGGCGGGTGGGGGGAAGGGCGCCTCAGCATTCCTAGCCATCTGTTAGAGCACAGATTCTTCTCCTTCTTAGGCAGTCCCTCGGAACCTAGGATGACTTGCTTCCACACTAAAGATGAGTTCTCGGGTGACTGATGAGTCCAATGCGGGACCTCTGTCACAGGTGGGGAAGCCTGATGTTCCAGGTCCCGAACTTCATTTTAAAAGGGTGGAAGATGCCTGTGCTAGAGTTCTTTTGACGTGGGGTGGCCGTTGCACACCAGCTACCACACGGGCTTGACAGAGCAAGGTCTCGGTCCAATGGCAAGGAGGGATCCAAGACGATTGGAGACCAGGCACAGATTGCTGGACTGCTGCGAGAACCTGCAAGCCCCTTTCCACACGCGTAAACCCAGCCGCGATGGCATCAGTCTGAGCTTGTGTGGCAGCCAGCTGAGACTGCGTGAGCACTCAAGACGTTGGGTCGCTCCCGCCTGTGCTGCAACGGAAGCTGCGATATCGCCCATCACACCCAGCATCGTGGTTGGGCCCACATCTGTTCGAATGGAAATAACAACAGAAAACGCTGGGAAAAACTCAGCAGGCCAGGCAGCATCCGTGGAGAGAGAAACAGAGTTAACGTTTCAGGTCGAAGACCTTTCGTCAGAACTGGAAAAAAGCAGGAAATGAAATAGATTTAAAGCAAGGATAAAGCTGGGAAAAGGGGGAGGGGATGAAAGAACAAAAGGAGAGATTAAGAGACATTAAGAGATGATCAAGGCAAGAGGAGGTGTTGATGTGACAGGTTGAGGCTAGATGAAGTGTGAGATGCACTGGCAGAATGAAGGACAGCTGCCAGCTTCTGGGAGGGAAAAAAGGGGGGGGGGGCGCCAAACAAAAGGGTGGATGAAAAAATAAAATATAAATGTGATAGGGGCCGAGGTTATGATCTGAAATTGTTGAACTCGATGTTGAGTCCAGAGGGCTGTAGGGTGCCTAAACGAAAGATGAGGTGCTGTTCCTCGAGCTTACGCTGAGCTTCCGTTGAACAGTGTAATAGGCCGAGGACGGTGAGGTTTGAGTGGGAGAGGAGCGGAGAATTAAAGTGACAGGCCACCGGGAGCTCGGGGTTCTGCTCTGTTCTAATGAAGTTTCCCAACACTTCATCCTGGAAATCATGGGCTCCAAGCTCCTCCGTGTTCCTTGACACTGACACGAGGCTCTCGGGCAAGCCTGCCATTGCACCAAGCATTTCCGTGTGCATGCCCATCACCCTTCTTCTGAACGGCGCCCCATCGAAGTCATCATCTGAGTCCTGTGCATAGAAACATAGAAAAATAGGAGCAGGAGTAGGCCATTTGGCCCTTCGAGCCTGCTCCGCCATTCAATATGATCATGGCTGATCCTCTATCTCAATACCATATTCCCGCTCTCTCCCCATACCCCTTCATGCCTTTTGTGTCTAGAAATCTATCTATCTCCTTCTTAAATATATTCAGTGACTTGGCCTCCACAGCCTTCTGGGGTAGAGAATTCCACAGGTTCACCACCCTCTGAGTGAAGAAATTTCTCCTCATAGAAACATAGAAGATAGGAGCAGGAGTAGGCCATTCGGCCCCTCGAGCCTGCTCCACCATTTAATGAGATCCTGGCTGATCATCCAAATTCAGTACCCTGTCCCTGCTTTCTCCCCATATCCCTGGATCCCTTTAGCCTTAAGAAATATATCTATCTCCTTCTTGAATATATTCAATGAATTGGCCTCAACTGCCTTCTGTGGTAGAGAATTCAACAGGTTCACCACTCTCTGGGTGAAGAAATTCCTCCTCATCTCAGTCCTAAATGGCTTACCCCTTATCCTTAGACTGTGACCCCTGGTTCTGGACTCCCCCACCATCGGGAACATCCTTCCTGCATCTAGTCTGTCTAGTATCTGTTAGAATTTTATAAGTTTCAATGAGATCCCCTCTCATTCTTCTAAACTCTAGCGAATATAAGCCTAATCGACCCAATCTCTCTTCATATGTCATTCCTGCCATCCCAGGTATCAGTCTGGTAAATCTTCGCTGCACACCCTCCACGGCAAGAACATCCTTCCTCAGATAAGGCGACCAAAACTGCACACAATACTCAAGGTGTGGTCTCACCAAGGCCTTGTACAACTGCAGCAAGACATCCTTGCTCCTGTACTCGAATCCTCTCGCTATGAAGGCCAACATACCATTTGCCTTCTTAACCGCCTGCTGCACCTGCATGCTTAACTTCAGCGACTGGTGCACAAGGACACCCAGGTCTCGTTGCACTTCCCCTTTTCCCAATCTATTGCCGTTCAGATAATAATCTGTCTTCCTGTTTTTGCCACCAAAGTGGATAACCTCGCATTTATCCACATTATACTGCATCTGCCATGTATCTGCCCAATCACCCAACCTGTCCAAATCATACTGGAGTTTCTCTGCATCCTCCTCACAGCACACACGCCCACCCAGCTTTGTGTCGTCTGCAAAATTAGAGATATTACATCTAGTTCCCTCGTCTAGATCATTAATATATATTGTGAATAGCTGGGGTCCTAGCACCGATCCCTGCGGTACCCCACTAGTCACTGCCTGCCACTCGGAAAAAGACCCGTTTATTCCAACTCTTTGCTTCCTGTCTGCCAACCAGTTCTCTATCCAAATCAGTACCTCACCCCCAATCCCATGTGCTTTAACATTGCACACTAATCTCTTATGCGGGACCTTATCGAAAGCCTTCTGAAAGTCCAAATACACCACATCCACTGGTTCTCCCTTATCTATTCTACCAGTTACATCCTCAAAAAATTCCAGTAGATTAGTTAGTCATAAATGTCCTACCCCGTATCCTGAGACTGTGACCCCTCGTTCTAGACATCCCCCACCCAGGGGAAACATCCTCCCTGCATCCAATCTGTCTAGCAGCAGAACTCGTGCGTGAACTCGCCCTCCAGGGAGCTGGCACCCGAGCTACCCTTTCCCCCTGGCCTGGCAGCGGCCACCTCGTGCCCGGTGACTCATCACGTGCAGATCCCGCCTTCATACTTCCTTCTGACGTACTATTTTCTAAGCTGGTGCCTGGGAATGTCAGGTCGAGTGACGGTGCCTCTCCTTCTCCATCACTCTCCTCCTCCGCAATGTTGGGGACAGGCTGTGCTGGTGGCAGCTCTTGGGTATCTGAAAGGAGAAAGGCACAAGGGTCGGGTTGTGTTGAAGGGAGGGGGCGGGGGGGGGGGGGGAAAGCAAGAGGTGCCTGCTTACACCAAAAGCAGCTTGTACGTGAGAAGAGATTGTGGGATGAGGGGGAAGTGGGATGTGAGAAGAAGGTCTAAGCATACCGTCGTCTGCAATGCTTTCAACCTCGTCGCTCGCCACGGCCTCAGTGACGGCCCCTCCAATGATTTCCAGTGCTGTCTCCTCCAGCTCAGTGAGGTTCTGAAGCCAGGCTTCCCCTCCGCTCGTCTGCTGCTGCTCCCGGCGGTCGTGCGCCACCTTTGCCTGCAAGTCGTTCCACCATTGACAAGGCACAAGTCAGGAGAGTGACGGAATACTCTCCACTTGCCTGGATGAGTGCAGCTCCAACAACACTCGAGAAGCTTGACACCATCTAGGACAAAGCATCCCGCTTGATTGGCACCCCATCCACCACCTTAAACATTCACTCCCTCCACCACCGGCGTACCATGGCTGCAGTGTGTACCATCTACAAGATGCACTGCAGCAACTCGCCAAGGCTTCTTCGGCAGCACCTCCCAAACCCGTGACCTCTACCACCTAGAAGGGCAAGGGCAGCAGGCGCATGGGACGCCACCACCTCCAAGTTCCCCTCCGAGTCACACACCATCCTGACTTGGAAGTATATCGCTGATCCTTCATCGTGGCTGGGTCAAAATCCTGGAACTCCCTCCCTAACAGCACTGTGGGAGCACCTTCACCACACGGACTGCAGCGGTTCAAGAAGGCGGCTCACCACCACCTTCTCAAGGGGCAACTAGGGGCGGGCAATAAATGCTGGCCTTGCCAGCGACGCCCACATCCCATAAACGAATTTTAAAAAAAGAGAAAAGGGAGTGTGTCAGCGAGTGTGGTGCAATGTGTTTGGGTGATGTGCCTGCCGTGGTTGAATAGCTGGCAGTGCGTGCAAGCTGGGAGATGTGGGTGTGAGTCTTGCAGCAGTGGTTAAGTGTGTGAGGGTGAGGTGAAGCTATGATTGGTGATAGCTGGAGTGTGTTGGTAGGTGAGTGATGGGAGTGTGGTGCATGGAGCAGTGTGGGGAGGCTGGTGGTGCAGTTGGTGGGATATGGTGCTTGAAGGTGCATTCACTCACCTTGGCCGCTCGTGTGAGGTCATTAAACTTCTTACGGCACTGGATCCAGGTCCTGGAGGAAACACACGGAGCACTGACGGCTTCTGCTATCTCCTCCCAGTGCCTTCTGGCTTTCTGCCTGGAAGGCCTCCTGCCACCCCCCCCCCCCGCCTGCCGGTAGGGGACTGTTGTGGAGTATTTTAAAGCAACACTCAACACAAGGTTTTCGGATCGATAATCAAGTCGTCTTTATTACACCGGTGGGGAGACAGCCGACTCTGTCTTAGCCAGACTTCTCCAAATTGTTACAGCAAACACTACATTTTTATACATTACAATACATATGTCCAGGCTGATGCAAAATTCATTCCTACCACCTGATTGGACCTTGGCCCGCAGGCATCTTCACTGATTGGTTGCCTATGCCGCGTTACATTAAAGTACCGCCTTTATTATCGGAAAAGTATATGTCCGTTATCCCCCAAGCTGTTGTTGCACCTATGACCTTTGCTTATGCCAGATGGGGTCTCATCAACATTGTACTTCTGACTCATTGTCCTGCTTTCCTGCCTCTCTCGGCCTCTTTACTTCCAACTCATTGTTTTACTTTCCTGCCAGAACAGAACTTAAATCCTCTAGGCCTCTTATGGTTCAACATCCGGCTAGTTGCAATTGTCTCTAAGTGACACAGCTTGCAGTCGTTAATCATTCTAATACTACTGCTTAGGGTTATCTCAACTGCCAGTTCAGCAATCTAGAAAAAGCTTACTACTGCAAAGGCCGATTAGATTATTGTCTTTATTCCACCATTCAGTGAAGCTGCCAGCGATGTCAGTTTACCTCTTTCCCCACTGCAGGGACCTGTCGTCTTCTGTGCGCCCCCAGGACCAAGGCCTCCAGTGCTGCTTCTGAGAACCCCTTAGCTAAGGAAGGATATACTTGCCTTGGAGGCGGTGCAACGAAGGTTCACGAGATTGATTCCTGGGATGAGAGGGCTGTCTTATGAGGAGAGATTGTGTAGAATGGGCCTATACTCTCTGGAGTTTAGAAGAATGAGAGGTGATCTCATTGAAACATACAAGATTCTGAGGGGGATTGACAGGGTAGATGCTGAGAGGTTGTTTCCCCTGGCTGGAGTGTCTAGAACTAGGGGGCATAGTCTCAGGATAAGGGGTCGGCCATTTAAGACTGAGATGAGGAGGAATTTCTTCACTCAGAGGGTTGTGAATCTTTGGAATTCCCTGCCCCAGAGGGCTGTGAATGCTGAGTCTTTGGGCTGGATTTTCAATGACCCGTGGAGTCAGGTTTGGAGGCGGGGGGGGGGGGGGGGGGTTAAAGTTGCAGATTCGGGGGTCCCGACCCCATCCGCCTCCATGCCAGTTTCACTGGCGGCGGGTACCCGACCTGTGCTGAGACCCGACTCCCCGAGGCGGGAAGGGATTAGTGACAATTAACTGCCTGTTAACAGGTAGTTAACAGGCAGTTTTTTGCATAATCCCTATTTTAATCGCTGAAATGTGGGCTTCCCGACAGGTGGCTACCACGCCAAGTTATCGGGGCGGGCCGTGGGTCTGCAGGGGTTAGAGGGGTCGATATGTCCGGTGGGCAGGTGAGTGATGGGTGCATGTGTGCAGAGGTAAGTGTGTAAGGTAAGTGCTAAGTGTTGGAAAAAGTTTTACTTACCTTCACTTCCTCCTGCAAGTGTCAGCCCTTCAGTTCTCGGGAGTTAGAAATCTCACCGGCACAGAAAGCAGAAAGGCCGTGGTTCTGTCAAAAACAGCAGCCTCTGTTTTCTGTGGTGGAATGATTTCTAACTCAGCCTGAGAGGAAGGACTCAAGTTAGAAGACAGATTGTCAGTGTTTGACAGCTTCGCAGAGCTGTCAAACGCTGATATTTCATCTGTCAAAAGCTCTTGACAGATGAAATGTCAGTCTGTGACGTCACCTGTTGCCGGGTGGCCCTTCATTGGCCTGCTGAGCCCGCTGGGCGGGCTCAACAAGGTCAATCAAGGGAAAATACAGTGGGTCGGCCACATCTCGATGGAGGCGGGTTCACAAGCCAGATTGTGTGATTCACGACACCAACCCGACCCCAGATTCAAAATCCAGCCCTTTGAGTATATTCAAGGCTGAGATAGATAGATTTTTGGACTCAAGGGGAATCAAGGGATATGGAGATCGGGCGGGAAAGTGGAGTTGAGGTCGATGATCAGCCATGATCTTATTGAATGGCGGAGCAGGCTCGAGGGGCCGTAGGGCCGACTCCTGCTCCTAATTCTTATGATCTTATGTTCTCTCTCTGTTGAGCCATGGCTTCAGAGTGACAATGAGGTGCTTCTGCAAGAAAGCCCCTCCCCTTTAAGACGTGCAGACAGCCGAGGCAAAAAAAATTTTGGCCAGTTGACTGCACCCGATATTGTCCCCCCCTCTTGAGGGCTGAGCCAACCAGCGGGGCATTCAGCGCTGAGCTCAGCGCTCCAATCGCATAAATCAGCAGGCAGCACAAATTTTGCGTGCTGCCTGCCCCACTTTGAAGGGGCGCGGGCAGATCGCGCTTCGTGCTCCCCGTGCACGCTTTCAGGCCCAATCCAATTTCACCTCCTGGGTGTGTCTGTTCGGCGCCCGAGTTTCGCCTCGTCCCCGGGTGTGCGTTGACAAGCATGCCCGATACGAGACTCCCAAAACAAGCGCTCTACTTGGAGCTCCGGTGGGCAGAGGAAACGCTTCAAGGACACCCTCAAAGCCTTCTTGAAAAAGTGCAACATCCCCACCGACACCTGGGAATCCCTGGCCCAAGACCGCACAAAGTGGAGGAGAAGCATCCGGGAAGGCGCCAGAACACCTGGAGTCTCTTCGCGGGAGCAAGCGGAAGCCAAGCGCAGGCAGCGCAAGGAGCGCACGTCAACCCAAGCACCCCACCCACCCGCCCCTTCAACCACCGTCTGCCCCACCTGTGACAGAGACTGCAGGTCCCGCATTGGACTCATCAGTCACCTGAGAACTCATTTTTAATGTGGAAGCAAGTCATCCTCGGTTCCGAGGGACTGCCTAAGAAGAAGAATTGGCAAGCACTGCAGTAAGCTGTGGGCAACAAACTGGTTTGGTTTAGATGAAGTACATGAATGTAGTCTTAGAGTGAAATACAATATTAATTTCCAGATTATGAGGAGCGATTAGAAATCATAGAATCATCGAATAGTTCCCGCACAGAAGGAGGCCATTCGGCCCATCGAGTCTGCGCCAGCTCTTTCGAGGAGCAATCCAGTTAGTCCCACTCTTCCGCTCTTTCCTCACAGCCCTGCAATTAAGTTGATTGACAAAAGAACCAAAGGTGACATGAAGAAAAACTTTTTTACCCAACGAGTGGTTAGGATTTGGAACGCACTGCCTGATAGGGTGGTGGACACAGATTCAATAGTAGCCTTCAGAAGGGAATTGGATAAATACTCGAAGGAGAAAACATCGCAGGGGTTATGGGGAAAGAGCCAGGGGGAGTGGGACCAACTGGATCGCTCTTCGAAAGAGCCGGCATAGACTCGATGGGCCGAAGGGCCTCCTTCTGTGCTGTACGGGGCAGGGGGGGGGGGAGTGGGACTAGCTGAAGTGCTCTTGCAGAGAGCCGGCACGGGCTCGATGGCCTCCTTCTGTGCTGTAACCATTCTATGATTGTCGGGGTGGCAGGGTGTAGCTAGTGGAGTGCCGCAAGAATCAGTGCTGGGGCCTCAGCTACTTACAATCTATATTAATGGCCCAGAAATTCGGCTCCCTGGCTTCCCGCAGGGTGCAAGGATCCCGCGCGCACCTACCTACCGCGCCTGCCGTTGACCTCTGGGCCCACGGGGACTTCAGCTCCTGGACCTCCTGCAGCTGCCGGCGCGCAGTGCTTGCGTATCCCAGGGGCGTAGTTAGTGCGATGCGACCCCTGGGATCACGTGGGCCATGGAGAGCCAATGGCAGCAGACCATCTTTCATTCATAGATTTGACAGGAGACCTGTCAAATCTATGAATTGAAATCGGACCCAAAACAACACCTAAACTTCAAATAAATTAAAAAAAAACATCACATTTTAAAAATAACTATAAGTTAAATAAATTAACTACTTTAAACAAAAATTTAAATTTTTGAAAAAATTAAAATACTTTTTAACTGTGCTAAAAGTAAACTTACCTTTCTTTAAAGTATCTAAAAAAGATAAACCTGTTGAAATTTTTTAAAATTGTAATTAATTAATCACTTACCTTGTTAAAAACGGGTCCTGCGTTTCCTTTTTAAAAGCGCAGCTTCTTCCATACTTATCTTCCCGGAGAAACCTGAAAAAAACCCTAAGTTCGCTGCGTGCGCGCAGCCTCTCCCGCGCACGCGGTTCACCTCTGAACCCCTCCCTTCACGAGACCGGAAGTTCCGGTTTCCCGCGCATGCGCAGTGCATGCAGGAAACCGGCACTTCAGGAGGCCTTACGGGTGAGTACACAGCGCGTGCTCACCTGACAAGTGCCGAATTTCTGGCCCAATGACTTAAATGAGAGGACCAAGTGTAATATATCCAAGTTTGCTTACGCTACAAAGCGAGGTGGGACAGTAAACTGTGAGGAGAACACAAAGAGGCTGCAAAGGGATATGGACAGGTCAAGTAAGTGGGCAAAAAGGTGGCAGATGGAGGATAAGGTGGATAAATGTGAAGTTATCCACTTTGGTAGGAAGAATAGAAAAACAGAATATTTTTTAAATGCTGAGAGACTAGAAAATGTTGGGATTCAGAAAGATTTGGATGTCCTTGTACACGAATCACAGAGAGTTAACATGCAGGTACAGCAAGCAATTAGGAAGGCAAATGGTATGTTGGCCTTTTTTGCAAGTGGGTTGGAGTACAAGAGTAAGGAAGTCTTGCTGCAATTGTACAGGGCCTTGGTGAGACCACACCTGGAGTACTGTGCACAGTTTTGGTCTCTGTACCTAAGGAAGGATATACTTGCCTTAGAGAGGGTGCAACGAAGGTTCACTAGATTGATCCCTGGGATGAGAGGGTTGTCCTATGCTGAGAGATTGAGTAGATTAGGCCTATACTCTCTGGAGTTTAGAAGAATGAGAGGTGATCTCATTGAAAAATCCTTAGAGGGCTTGACAGGGTAGATGCTGAGAGGCTGTTTCCCCAGGCTGGTGAGTCTAGAACTAGTGGTCATAGTCTCGGGACAAGGGGTCGGCCATTTAGGACTGAGATGAGGAGAAACTTCTTCACTCAGAGGGTTCTGAATCTTTGGAATTCTCTACCCCAGAGGGCTGTGGATGCTCAGTCGTTGAGTATATTCAAGACTGAGATCGATAGACTTTTGAATATTAAGGGAATCAAGGGATATGGGGATAGTGCAGGAAAGTGGAGATGAGGTAGAAGATCAGCCATTGATTGGCCTACTCCTGCTCCTATTTCTTATGTTCTTATGTTCTCACAGAACAGAGGAAACAAAAGTCGTTTTCTGATTAACACAGAGACTAAGAAATACTGCTACTCCGAACAATCTCCTCCTGTCTGATATAAACCAACCCCACAGTCACTGACACCAATCTCCTCCTGTCTGATATAAACCAACCCCACAGTCACTGACACCAATCAAGGGAAAAGATCACGAGACAGTGGCTCTTAAAGGGTGGGACACAGGAGCAGTTCTTGTTTTATCTTGGAAGTCAGCCACGATTCAAGACACTGTCTGTTTAAAACAAATTTATTAGACATTCACACAGAATATTAAACTCCAGCCCAGTTACAGGGGTTATTAACATCAGCAGAAACTGTCAGAATGAACACGGTTCAGACCGGGATGTGATTAACAGCAGCAATAACAGCAGAATCCAAGCCCTGCCGTCACGTGTGAACTCGCTGGTGCCTCTGCAGGTTGGATGAACAAGTGAATCCCTTCCCGCACACGGAGCAGGTGAACGGCCTCTCCCCGGTGTGAACTCGCCGGTGTCTCAGCAGGTTGGAGAGCTGCTTGAACCTCTCCGTGCAACGAGAGCAACTGAACGGCCTCTCGTCGGTGTGAATGGGCTGGTGGACCATCAGCGCCTCGGAGCTCTTGAAACTCTTGCCACAGTCCGGGCACTTGAAGGGTTTCTTGTCGGTGTGGACTCGCCGGTGTTTCAGCAGGTTGGACGCACGAACGAATCCCTTCCCGCACACGGGGCAGGTGAACGGCCTCTCTCCGGTGTGGACTCGCCGGTGCGTCAGCAGGGTGGATGACTGAGTGAATCCCTTCCCGCACACGGGGCAGGTGAACGGCCTCTCCCCGGTGTGGACGCTCTGGTGTCTCAGCAGGTCACTGGACTGCCCGAACCTCTTCCCACAGTGAGAGCACCCGAAAGGTCTCTCTCCGGTGTGGATCTGCCGATGGATCCTCACTTCGCTAGGGCTTTTAAAGCTCTTCCCGCAGTCGGGGCATCTGAAAGGTCTCTCGTCGGTGTGAACCCGCTGGTGCGTCTGGAGGTTGGACAGCTGGGCGAACGCCTTCCCGCACACGGGGCAGGCGAACGGCCTCTCCCCGGTGTGAACGTACTGGTGCCTGAACAGGTGCGCCGACTGCGCGAAGCCCTTGCCACACACGCAACATTTGAACAGCTTCTCTCCGCTGTGAACGCGCTGGTGCGTCAGCAGGGAGGACGACTGGGTGAATCGTCTCTCGCACACGGGGCAGGTGAACGGCCTCTCCCCGGTGTGAACTCGCTGGTGTGTCAGCAGGGCCGAGGACCGAGCGAACCCCTTCCCGCACGCGGGGCAGGTGAACGGCCTCTCCCCGGTGTGACTGCGCCGATGACTGTCCAGCTCAGACGGGTAACTGAATCCCTTCCCGCAGTCCCCACATTTATAGGGTTGCCCCCCGGTGTGGGTGTCCTTGTGCCTCTCCAGGTTGGACGATCGGTTGAAGCCTCGTCCACACACAGAACACGTGTGCGGTTTCTCCCCGCTGTGAACGGCGCGATGCTGTTTCAGGCTGTGCAACTGGTTGAAGCTCTTTCCGCAGTCAGTGCACTGGAACACTCTCACTCGGGTGTGTGTGTCTCGGTGCTTTTCCAGCCTTAGTGACGTTTGAAATCTTTTCCCACAGACAGCACAGACAAACATTTCTCCTTCCGCATTCAAAGGCCGACGATATTCAGGTCCTGATGAACCGACTGACTCCGTCAGATCTGTCATTATTCTAAGTACAGGATAGAAATTCAAAACAATCAGCTCTAGTTTCTCTGGAACATTCTGTTCCTCTCTTGTCTCTCTTAAGCTGTCAGTCCTCCATCCCTCTCACTCTGCCTCCATCCTGACTGTGTATGGTAGGCCATTCGGCCCATCGATCCTGCTCTGGCTCGTTTATCTTTTTAACCCCAATTCTCCTCCTTTACCCATATCTCTTCATCTTCTTAGTTCTCAAGTCAGCACCCATTTCCCATTGCAACACCACAATTGATTCGAAGCCGCTGGCCCTTTGGGGCAGTGCACTCCGCATCATCACACCCTTTGTGTGGAGAAATTGTTCGAGATTCTCTTTTAACCGGCTGGCTTCTAATGTTCAGATCCTGCTCCTTGTTCTGCATTCCCCCTCAAGAGGGAAGAGTCGTCCCCTCTCTAGTTTGTCAGATCGCTGAATCATTTTGTACTCCACAATCAGATTTCCCCCATCCCACCTCCTCATAGCCATAGAGTTATACAGCACAGAAAGAGGCCCTTCGGCCCATCGTGTCCGCGCCGGCCATCAAGCCCTGTCTATTCTAATCCCAGTTTCCAGCACTTGGTCCGTAGCCTTGTATGCTATGGCGTTTCAAGTGCTCATCTAAATGCTTCTTGAATGTTGTGAGGGTTCCTGCCTCTACCACCCTTTCAGGCAGTGAGTTCCAGATTCCAACCACCCTCTGGGTGAAAAAGTTTTTCCTCAAATCCCCTCTAAACCTCCTGCCCCTTACCTTGAAACTATGCCCCCTGGTTATTGACCCCTCTACTAAGGGGGAAAAGTTCCTTTCGATCTACCCTATCTATGCCCCTCATAATTTTGTACACCTCAATCAGGTCCCCCCCTCAGCCTTCTCTGCTCTGAGGAAAACAACCCCAGCCTGTCCAGTCTCTCTTCATAGCTGAAGCGCTGCAGCCCAGGTAACATCCTGGTGAATCTCCTCTGCACCCTCTCCAATGCAATCACATCCTTCCTATAGTGTGGCGACCAGAACTGCACACAGTATTCCAGCTGTGGCTTAACTAGCGTTTTGTACAGCTCCATCATAACCTCCCTGCTCTTATATTCTATGCCTCGGCTAATGAAGGCAAGTATCCCATATGCCTTTTTAACCACCTTATCTACCTGTCCTGTTGCCTTCAGGGATCTATGTACATGCACACCAAGGTCCCTCTGATCCTCTGTCCTTCCTCGGGTCCTACCATTCATTGTGTATTCCCTTGCCTTGTTAAGGCAATGTCCACCAAGTCTCTCCTCACAGCCCAGTCCCTCCATCCCAGATACCATCCTGGTGAATCATCACACAGCAAGCAGGATTCATCTCATCCTCTCCCAATCTGTTGAGCCTGGCTGGGTTTTACCTTCCCCGACTGTGAGCACTGGGCTCCGCTGTAGCCCGAACGGACTGCGCTGCCGAGATCAGCACAGACCGGGGATGGAAGCTTCTCCCACATCTGTAGTGGGGAGGGATTTAAAGGCGGGGGGAGCAGGGGCTGGGGGGGGATGGTTTGCAACAGTACTTTTGTCAACAAATGCTGCAGATTTAATTAAATCTTGTATCACCGACTGTAAAAGTTCTGAATTCAGAAGGTTCTTTTTTAAAAAACATTAAGGCATTTTAGAACGGCTAAAGTCCCTAAAATAGACGGGTTTTACAGCCATTGCACAAAGTGTTAGAAGAGACCCACGACAAACACGGTCTTCCGTACCAATTGTCACTATCACTGGAAACGCATCCGAGGAAGGAAGACACTGGGCGCCATTAAAGCCCTTAACAGGCTCTGTAATGCCATTTTGAAACGTTTTAGCAAGTTTAACCATTTTCTGACGTGAAGTACGCCTGGTGTGAAACAATGGAGATGTGATGAAGGTAGTATTGGGTGTGAGAGTCGCCTCTGATGCTGCTGCATTGAATGTCTTCAGAGAGAGAGTGAGTGAGTGAGTGAGGGAGGGAGGAGGCAGGCAGGCAGGCAGGCAGTCTGTCTCTCTCTCCACATTTTACATCCAGGTCCACTCACAGCAAAATCCAGGCAGGTCCTCTCTCAACAACAGCCAGGCAGTCTCTGAGACCAGACAGGCAGCAATGATGACATCATCAGAGGCGACTTTCCGACTGAAACCACTAATTAGTTCATGGGTTCCCACATGCTGGAACTCAATTGCCCAATTAAGTGAAAATTGCATCATTCATCCACATTAATCTGGAGTCGGGGGGAGAACACGAAATGCGGATAACACGACCCCAACCCGATCCCAAGACAAAATCCAGCCCATTGTCCCTTTACGGGGCATCAGATATTTAAAAAGGCACAGAAAAGATGTCCCTTTAAAAAGCCTTATTTCACAGGTAAAGAGAGCAACTGTCCCTTTAAAAGGGGACACAATGTCGGTCGTTTAAACCATTTACGCACAAATGGCAGCAGAAAGAAGCGCCTTATATGACCACTGCACGTCCCAAAGCACTTTACAGCCAATAAAGTTCTTTTATTTTAACCTGTAGTCACTGTTGTAATGTAAAAAGACTTGCATTTCTATAGCGCCTTTCACAACCACCGGACGTCCCAAGGCGCTTTACAGCCAATTAAGTACTTTTTTTGGAGTTGTAGTCACTGTTGTAATGTGGGAAACGCGGCAGCCAATTCGCGCACAGCAAGCTCCCACAAACAGCAATGTGATCATGACCTGATCATCTGTTTTTTTTTTGTTATGTTGGTTGAGGGATAAATATTGGTCAGGACGCCGGGGTACACTCCCCCTGCTCCTCTTCGAAATAGTGGCCGTGGGATCTTTTACCTCCACCTGAGAGAGAGCAGACGGGGCCCTCGGTTTAACGTCTCATCCGAAAGACGCCACGTCCGACAGTGCGGCGCTCCCCTCAGCACTGCACTGGAGTGTCGGCCGAGATTTTTGCCGCTCAAGTCTCGGAGGTGAGGGTGCTGCCCACTGACCCACCGACTGACACTAAACACGGTCCCTTTCAGACACAGATCCCCACCACCACCTCCTCCCCACTCCATTCCCATCTTTCTGTGAGTGACTGACGCTAATAAGACCATCCCATGGAGAGAAAAAGCTCTTGTTACTCACAGATGCTCAAATATTGGCTCAGGATTTATTTGCATCTAATCTTCCAGATAAGCTGAAATAACCCTTCTCTCTATTGCTTGAGATCCTGTCCTGTGTGTGTGCCTAGATATGTAAGAAAAAAAGCAAATGGTGTTTATATCAATACAAAAGTAATAAATAATCTCAGCCTCCCCTCCCCAGACATCTGCTCAGTCTCAAGAGGCAAGCAACTTCCTGCCCAGCGGGGTCCCGCCCCTCCCGCGCTCCCATTGGCTGGAGGACCAGTGGCCCGCTCGGTCCTCCCAGCTCCTTCTCTCTCCTCCTATTGGTCAGCCTTTCACGTCAATCAACGGTACCCCACCCCGCCGCTATGACGCCATCACGTCACGTCGCAGCAAGTAAGGAGCCGCCCCGCCATTTAACCCCCAACGGTCGTCAAGCAACTCACAGTGTCAATTCGTTCAATTTATCGATCGTTTCTAATCAGAATAAATGAAAGCCACTGCAATTTAAAAGCCTGCCTGCCCCGCCCTCGGGTCGCCGGGTCGCCGCGCTCGACGCTCGCAGTCAGCGGCTCGCGTCCAGCATGCACCGCGCTCACTCCCTCCCCTCCGCCGGAGGCGCATGCGCAGCAACTCCCCGTCGGCGAGATAGAGCACCTTCTGGCGCGCTGGGCAGTGTGGGTAATGTGGCTGCCATTAGTGCGCCGCGGTCGCCAGGTTATGTTTTTTTACAGCAGTTCTGACGCAGGGTTATCGACCTGAAACGTTAATTCCGTTTCTCTCTCTCTCTCTCTCCACAGATGCTGCCTGACCTGCTGCGTATTTTCTGTCTTTAAGGGTCCAGGAACGCCAACAGATGGGAAAAATTCATGAGCGGTTTTCTTTTGAGGATGTAACTAGCAGGGTAGATAAAGGGGAACCAGTGGATGTAGTATATTTGGATTTCCAAAAGACATTTCATAAATGCTGCATAAAAGGCTGCTACTCGAGATAAGAGCTCATGGGGTTGGGATGTATTAGCTTGGATAGGGGATTGGTTAACGGACAGAAAACATAAACAGGTCATTTTCCGGTTGGCAGGCTCTAACTGGTGGGGTGCCGCAAATATCAGTGCTTGGGCCTCTAATTACAATCTATATCAATGACTTGGATGAGGGGACCGAGTGCAATGTATCCACGTTTGCTGACGATACAAAGCTAGGTGGGAAAGTAAGCTGTGAGGAGGACACAAAGAGCCTGAAAAGGGGTATAGACAGGTTAGGTGAGTGGACAATAAGGTGGCAGATGGAGTATAATGTAAGGAAATGTGAGGTTATTCGCTTTGGTAGGAAGAATAGAAAAACAGATTATTTTTTAAATGGTGAGAAACTATTAAATGTTGGTGTTCAGAGAGATTTAGGTGTCCTCGTAGAGGAAACAGACAGATGGCATGCAAGTACAGCAAGCAATTAGGAAGGCAAATGGCATGTTGGGTGTTGGAGTACAAGAATAAGGAAGTCTTACTACAATTGTACAGGGCTTTGGTGAGACCACACCTGGAGTACTGTGCACAGTTCTGGTCTCCTTATCTGAGAAAGGACATACATGCCTTGGAGGCGGTGCAACGAAGGTTTACTAGATTGATCCCTGGGACCAGAGGGTTGTCCTATGAGGAGAGATTGAGTAGATTGGGTCTATACTCTCTGGAGTTCAGTAAATGAGAGGTGATCTCACTGAAACATAAAAGATCCCGAGGGGGATTGACAGGGTAGATGCTGAGAGGTTGTTTCCCCTGGCTGGAGTGTCTAGAACTAGGGGGCATTGTCTCAGGATAAGGGGTCGGCCATTTAAGACCGAGACGAGGAGGAATTTCTTCACTCAGAGGGTTGTAAATCTTTGGAATTCTCTGCCCCAGAGGGCTGTGAATGCTCCGTCGTCAAGTATATTCAGGGCTGAGATAGATAGATTTTTGGACTCTAGGGGAATCAAGGGATATGGAGAGCGGGCGGGAATGTGAAGTTGAGGTCGAAGATCATCCATGATCTTATTGAATGGCGGAGCAGGCTCGAGGGGCCGTATGGCCGACTCCTGCTCCTAATTCCTATGTTGTTATGGTGGGCTCTGGGTAATGGGGGCCACTATTCCAGCGTCACATACATTAATGACCCAACCCCCGCCAGCTCCTCTTCAGAAATGTTTTGTTGATTGAAACTGTTTTAGTGTTCCTTTATTTTAATTATGATAATTGATTCATTGACCTAGATATCACCCTCAGTCACATCAAACGGATCATGCGCCAGCCAAGGCTCAGTGGGGAGTGACGTAAGAAAACTACGAGGCACTTGGTCTAAGCGTTAAACAAAGCTTTAATCAACTGTTTTCCAACATAGAGATCTAGTTGTGTCCTTCATAGTTCCTGTTAAGGAATGTCCTGAGCAAGCTGGGCCCATGCCCGAGTATTTATACTTTCCCTGGACAGTGGCACCAGCAGGCCGCCCAGTATTATTTCATAAGTCATTTCCACATGAATGACAAGATTCATGTCAGGGAGCACTCTCGCTTCTGAGTCAGAAAGTTGTGGGTTCAAGTCCCACTCCAGAGACTTAGGCCGGAATTTTCTGGAGTAAGGTGGGTTGGAGGTGGGGGGGTGGCTCCGATGTGGTCGGGAAATCCGGGAGGCCAGGTTTCCCGCAAGCCCTGCCGACTTTAACGGCAGGTCCTGATTTGCATGTGAGGTCTTGGGTAGGCCTTCGACTGGACAGAGGATGGAGGGAGGATTCGCGTGAAGGCCGGACCATTAAAAGGATCAGGGGGGAGAGAGGACTGGGGATTGGGGGGGCCGGGCAGAGGATCGGTGGGGGGGGGGGAGAGAGGACCGGGGATTGGGGGGCCGGGCAGAGGATCGGTGGGGGGGGGGAGAGAGGATCAGGGATTAGGGGCCGGGCAGAAGATCGGTGAGGGGGAAGAGAGGACCGGGGATCGGGGGCCGGGCAGAGGATCAGTGGGGGGGGAGAGAGGATCAGGGATTGGGGGCCGGGCAGAGGATCGGGTGGTGGGGGGGGGTGGAGAGAGGACCGGGGATTGGGGGGGCCGGCCGGGCAAAGGATCGGTGGGGGGGGGGAGAGGACTGGGGATTGGGGGGGCTGGGCAGAGGATCGGTGTGGGGGGAGAGAGGACCAGGGATTGGGGGGGGCGGGCAGAGGATCGGTGCGGGGGGGGGGGGGGGGAGAGGACCAGGGATTGGGGGGGCCGGGCAAAGGATGTGTGGGGGGGGGGAGAGGACTGGGGATTGGGGGGGCCGGGCAGAGGATCGGTGTGGGGGGAGAGAGGACCGGGGATTGGGGGGGGCCAGGCAGAGGATCGGTGCGGGGGGGGGGGGGGGGAGAGGACTGGGGATTGGGGGCGGGCAGAGGATGGGTGCGGGTGGGGGGGGAGAGGACTGGGGATTGGGGGGGGCCAGGCAGAGGATCGGTGGGGGTGGGGGTGGAGAGAGGACCGGGGATTGGGGGGGCCGGGCAGAGGATCGGTGGGGGGGGGGTGGAGAGAGGTCCGGGGATTGGGGGGGTGCGGGCAGAGGATCGGTGGGGGGGGAGAGAGGACCGGGAATTGGGGGGGCAGAGGATTGGTGAGGGGGAAGAGAGGACCGGGGATCGGGGGCCGGGCAGAGGATTGGTGCGGGGGGGGGAGAGAGGACCGGTGATCGGGGGCCGGGCAGAGGATCGGTGGGGGGGGGAGAGAGGATCAGGGATTGGGGGGCCGAGCAGAGGATCGGTGGGGGGGGGGGAGAGAGGACCGGGGATTGGGGGCTGGGCAGAGGATCGGTGGGGGGGGGAGAGAGGACCGGGAATTGGGAGCCGGGCTGAGGATCGGTGGGGCGGGGGGGAGAGAGGACCGGGGATTGGGGGGCCGGGCAGAGGATCGGGGTGAGGAGGATCAGCGCCGGGGCGGGGGAGGGGTCGGCCTGCGATCGGGGATTGGGCCGTGCCGTTACCAGGATTGGGGGTGGGGGGGGGGGGAGGTCGGGCAGACGATCAGGGTGGGTTCGGGAGCAGGAGCGGGGGAGGATCGGAGTGGTTGAAGAGAAGATTGGGGCCGGCCACCGGAGGGTCGTGGCTGGCCTCAGCATCATCGGCCGGGGGGGATGGGGTTAGGCCTGGGGAATTGATCGGAGGCCTCATGGGGTGGGTGGGCTAGGCGGGGACCCTGGATCCAGGAGGTAGGTGATAAAGTCACTTACCTCCTGGATGCAGCAGTCCCCGCCTCGCTTTAACTGCCGGTTTCACCAAGTATGTAAAACCCGTCCACACGCAGTTAAAAACAAAAGGGAGGTTTAAAAAAAGGGGGCTCCCGGCCTCATTATAATATTTAAATTGACGTTCCGCCCCCCGGGGAGCGGGTTTGATCACCCATCTGCGCACCCCCTCCTCCCGCCCCGTCCCACCTCCGTCAAAACAGGAAGTCGGCGGGTGGGAGTCGGGATTCAGATTTTTTTATCAATTTAACTACCCCAGGCTCCAAACTCCCCCATTTGTTTTGGTTACAATTCCCCCCCCCGTTAAGCACAAAATCTGGGCTGACCCTTCAGTGCACGACTGAGGGAACTGTTGTTATTTCGGATGAGCCCTCAAACTGGAGCCCCATCTGCCCTGTCAGGTTGGAAGTAAAAGATCCCATTGCACTGTTTATTTGAAGGATTTCAACATGTCATCGATGACGACAAACACCTCGCTAAGGCCATCCCCACGCCTCCACTACTTGCCTTCAAACAGCCGCCTAACCTCAGAAGTACCATCGCTCGCAGCAAATTACCCAGCTTTCAGGAGAACAGCGACCACGACACCACACAACCCTGCCACGGCAAACTCTGCAAGACATGCCAGATCATCAACACAGATACCACCATCACACGTGAGGACACTACCCACCAGGTACATGGTACATACTCATGCGACTCGGCCAACGTTGTCTACCTCATACGTTGCAGGAAAGAATGCACCGCGGCATGGGACATCGGCGAGACCATGCAGACACTGAGACAACGTATGAACGAGCACCGCGCAACAATCGCCAGGCAGGATTGTTACCTCCCAGTCGGGGAACACTTCAGCAGTCAAGGACATTCAGCCTCGGATCTGCGGGTAAGCGTTCTCCAAGGCAACCTTAGAAACACACGACAACGCAAAATCATCGAGCAGAAACTGATAGCCAAGTTCCGCACTCATGAAGACGGTCTCAATCGGGATCTTGGGTTTATGTCACGATACATGACGTGATCCGGACTCGAGTCGTCGTTAGCTTGTTCACAGATGTGATTCCCAGTAAAAAAGTAAAAATTTTCCCAGTAAAAAAGTAAAAAAATGTTAAAGCTTTTCGTTTTACATACAGACGGCAGCTTTTGACACGTTAGAACCCCTGCGACTACACCTCATTGTCTCAGTTGTATCTTGCTATGTCTTTGATGTGGTACCTTCCTGGCTGACTTAATTAACTTTATCACACCTCGGCAGATAGTCAGGATGATTTAATTTATTGGTCTGCAATTGTAAAGTACACATACTTTGTTTTCTATCTATATATGCTTTGGAGATTCTGTATCTAATTTACTTCACCTGAGGAAGGAGCAAATCGATAGCTCCGAAAGCTTGTGATTTCAAATAAAACTGTTGGACTATAACCTGGTGTTGTGCGACCTCTCATATTTGAAGGAGAGCAGGGGTTGTTCTCCCCAGTGTGCTGGCCAAACCTTCTCCCTCAAACAACATCACTAAAACAGACGGCCTGGTCGTTTGCAACATTGTTGTGTGCGGGACCTTACACGCTTTCCCACATTACAACAACAACAACTTGTATTTAAATAGCGCCTTTAATGTAGTAAAACGTCCCAAGGCGCTGCACAGGAGTATTGTAAGACAAAAAATGTGACACCGAGCCACAGAAGGATAAATTAGGGCAGGTGACCAAAAGCTCGGTCAAAGAGGTAGGTTTTAAGGAGCGTCTTAAAGGAGGAGAGAGAGGTGGAGAGGTTTAAAAAACATTGTCATAGAAACATAGAAGATAGGAGCAGGAGTAGGCCATTCGGCCCCTCGAGGCTGCTCCGCCATTCGATGAGATCATGGCTGATCATCCAAACTCAGTACCCTGTCCCTGCTTTCTCCCCATATCCCTTGATCCCTTTAGCCTTAAGAAATATATCTAACTCATTCTTGAATATATTTAATGACTTGGCCTCAACTACCTTCTGTGGTAGAGAATTCCACAGGTTCACCACTCTCTGGGTGCAGAAATTCTTCCTGATTTCTGTCCTAAATGGCTTACCCCTTATCCTTAGATTATGACCCCTGGTTCTGGACTCTCCGACCATCGGGAACATTCTTCCTGCATCTAGTCTGTCCAGACCTGTCAGAATTTTATATGTTTCGATGAGACCCCCTCTCATTCTTCTATACTCCGGCGAGTATAAGCCCAATCGACCCAATCTCTCCTCATATGTCATTCCTGCCATCCCAGGTATCAGCCTTGTGAATCTTCGCTGAACTCCTTCCATGGCAAGAACATCCTTCCTCAGATAAGGCGACCAAAATTGCACGCAGTACTCAAGGAATTCCAGAGCTTAGGGCCTCGGCAACAGAAGGCACAGCCACCAATGGTTGAGCGATTATAATCAGGGATGCTCAAGATGGCAGAATTAGAGGAGCGCAGATATCTCTGGGGGGGTTACAGAGATAGGGAGGGGCGAGGCCATGGAGGGATTTGAAAACAAGGATGAGAATTTTGAAATCGAGGCGTTGCTTAATCGGGAGCCGATGGAGGTCAGCGAGCACAGGGGGTGATGGGCGAACGGGACTTGGTGCGAGTTAGGACACGGGCAACAGTGACTACACTTCAAAATACTTAATTGATGTCCTCCGGTGGTGAAATGAGCCGTATCAATGCCAGTTTTTCCTTTTGCTGTCAGTTTCCCACAATGAATGGACGGTTAAGAAGGCAAATGGTATGTTGGCCTTCATAACGAGAGGATTAGAGTACAGGAGCAAGGATGTCTTGCTGCAGTTGTACAGGGCCTTGGTGAGACCACACCTTGAGTACTGTGTGCAGTTTTGGTCGCCTTATCTGAGGAAGGATGTTCTTGCCATGGAGGGGGTGCAGCGAAGATTCACCAGACTGATACCTGGGATGGCAGGAATGACGTACGAGAAGAGATTGGGTCGATTGGGCTTATACTCGCTGGAGTTTAGAAGAATGAGAGGGGATCTCATTGAAACTTATAAATTCTAACAGGGCTAGACAGACTAGATGCAGGAAGGATGTTCCCGATGGCGGGGGAGTCCAGAACCAGGGGTCACAGTCTAAGGATAAGGGGTAAGCCATTCAGGACGGAGATGAGGAGGAATTTCTTCATCCAGAGAGTGGTGAACCTGTGGAATTCTCTACCACAGAAGGCAGTTGAGGCCAAGTCAGTAAATATATTCAAGAAGGAGTTAGATATATTTCTTAAAGCTAAAGGTATCAAGGGATATGGGGAGAAAGCAGGGACAGGGTACTGAGTTTGGATGATCAGCCATGATCTAATCGAATGGCGGAGCAGGCTCGAGGGGCCGAATGGCCTACTCCTGCTCCTATCTTCTATGTTTCTATGTTTAAATGGCCGACTCTTCCTTTTATATTCTCCCACCAAATCCCCCACCGCCGTTACATAAAGAAAATTCGACCATTTCCAATTCTCAGTCCTGCCCCACAATTTCTGCGGACGTTCAATTGTTCGATCATCGTTTCCCACTCACTCATGCTGACCGGGAGGCGGTGTTCCAGAAGGATTTCCGGAGGGAGCGAATTCCAGAGGGCAGGTACATAGTGACTGAAGGAGGAACTACTGACAGCGGGGGAAAGAGGAACTGGGAACTGGTCGTGTCCAGGTGTAGGGGTAGTGGAACAGAGGAACTGGGGTAGACCATTCAGCCCCTCAGGCCTGCTCCACCATTCAATGCGATCATGGCTGGCCTGTATCTTAACTCCGTTTGCCCACCTTTGCTCCACATCCCTTGATACCCTCACCTCAGAAAAAAAATCTATCAATCTCAGTCTTTAAAGCTCGAATGAAGACCTTTTTATTGAAGTGTAGTCACCGTTGTAATGTTGGGAAATGCAGCAGCCAATTTGCGTACAGCAAGATCCCAGAAACAGCAATGTGATAAATGACCAGATAATCTGACTTTTGATGGTGTTGGTTTAGGGAATAAATATTGGCCAGGACACCGGGGATAACTCCCCCCTGCTCTTCTTCCAATAGTGGCCGCGGCATCTTTTACGTCCACCTGAGAGAGCAGACGGGGTCCCTCGGTTTAACGTCTCATCTGAAAGACGGCACCTCCCGGCAGTGCAGCACTCCCTCAGCACCGCACTGGAGTGTCAGCCTAGCTTTATTGTGCTCAAGTCCCTGGAGTGGGGGACTGTGAACCCACAACCTTCTGACTCAGAGGCGAGGGTGCTACCCACTGAGTTGTTTCAAACTTATGAAGGATTTTGATGGAGTGAATAGGGATGGACTGATTCCTCCGATTGGGGAGTCAGTGATGAGGGGGTCATCAACTTAAAATTATCGCTAAAAGAGTGAGGAGAGGGGTTGGGGGAAAACTTCGGCCCTCACCTCTGTTCAAAAGAAAAAGAAGACATAAGAATATAAGAAATAGGAGCAGGAGTAGGCCATTTGGCCTCTCGAGCCTGCTCCGCCATTCATTGAGATCATGGCTGATCTTCTACCTCATCTCAATTTCCTGCACTATCCCCATATCCCTTGATTCCCTTAATATCCGAATATCTATCGATCTGGGTCTTGAATATACTCAACGACTGAGCCTCCACAGCCCTCTGGGGTAGAGAATTCCAAAGATTCACCACCCTCTGAGTGAAGAAATTTCTCCTCATCTCAGTCCTAAATGGCCGACCCCTTATTCTGAGACTGTGACCCCTGGTTCTAGACTCCCCAGCCAGGGGAAACATCCTCCCTGCATCTACCCTGTCAAGCCCTGTAAGAATTTTGTACGTTCCAATGAGATCACCTCTCATTCTTCTAAACTCTAGAGAATATAGGCCTAGTCTACTCAATCTCTCCTCCTAGGAAAATCCCCCCATCCCAGGAATCAGTCTGGTGAACCTTTGTTGCCCTCCCTCTATGGCAAGTATATCCTTCCTTAGGTAAGACCAAAACTGTCCACAATACTCCAGGTGTGGTCTCACCAGGGCCCTATATAATTGCAGTAAGACGTCTTTACTCTTATACTCAAATCCTCTTGTAATAAAGGCCAACATATCATTTGCTTTCCTAATTGCTTGCTGTACCTGCATGTTAACTTTCAGTGATTCGTGTAGAAGGACACCCAGATCCCTCTGAACACCAACATTTCCCAATCTCTCACCATTTAAAAAATACTCTGCTTTTCTATTTTTCCTACCAAAGTGGATAACTTCACATTTCTCCACATTATATTCCATTTGCCATGTTCTTGCCCACTCACTTAGCCTGTCTATATCCCCTTGGACCCTCTTTGCATCCTCCTCACAACTTACATTCCCACCTAGCTTTGTATCAGCAGCAAACTTGGATATATTATTGCATTTATATAACGCCTTTCATGACCTCAGGATGTCCTAAAGCTCTTTACAGCCAATGAAGTTGTTTTTGAAGTGCAGTCAGTGTTGTAACGTAGGAAACGCGGCAGCCAAAGTTGCGCGCAGCAAGCTCCCTCAAACAGCAACGTGATAATGACCAGATAATCTGTTGTAGTGATGTTGATTGAGGGATAAATATTGGCCCCAGGACACCGGGGATAGAAACATAGAAACATAGAGGCACAGAAGATAGGAGCAGGAGTAGGCCATTCGGCCCCTCTAGCCTGCTCCGCCATTTAATGAGATCATGGCTGATCATCCAAACTCAGTACCCTGTCCCTGCTTTCTCCCCATATCCCTTGATACCTTTAGCTTTAAAAAATATATCCAACTCCTTCTTGAATATATTTAATGAATTGGCCTCTACTGCCTTCTGTGGTAGAGAATTCCACAGGTTCACCACTCTCTGGGTGAAGAAATTCCTCCTCATTTCTGTCCTAAATGGCTTACCCCTTATCCTTAGACTGTGAGCCCTGGTTCTGGACTCCCCGACCATCAGGAACATCCTTCCTGCATCTAGTCTGTCCAGTCCTGTCAGAATGTTCTAAGTTTCAATGAGATCCCCTCTCATTCTTCTAAACTCCAGCGAGTATAAGCCCAATCGACCCAATCTCTCCTCATACGTCATTCCTGCCATCCCAGGTATCAGTCTGGTGAATCTTCGCTGAACTCCTTCCATGGCAAGAACCTCCTTCCTCAGATAAGGCGACCAAAACTGCCCACAGTACTCAAGGTGTGGTCTCACCAAGGCCCTGTGCAACTGCAGCAAGACATCCTTGTTCTCCCCCCTGCTCTTCTTCGAAATAGTGTCAGGGGATCTTTTACGTCCACCTGAGAGAGCAGACGGGGTCCCTCGGTTTAACGTCTCATCCGAAAGACGGCACCTCCCGGCAGTGCGGCACTCCCTCAGCACCGCACTGGAGTGTCAGCCTAGCTTTATGCGCTCAAGTCCCTGGAGTGGGGAACTGAACCCACAAATTTCCGTAAGCGTGACTCTGAGCTTCCGGTCGCCTGTCACTTTAATTGTCCACCCCACTCCCACTCTGATCTCTCTGTCCTCAGCCGCCTACGCTGTTCCAATGAAGCTCAACGGAAGCTCGAGGAACAGCACCTGATCTTTCTATCAGGCACTTTACAACCTTCTGGACTCAACACTGAGTTCAGGGATTTTAAGTAGGTTTACGGACTCCCAGGCTGCTTGCCATTTCTGCGGCCTGGAGGAGTCCGTCTATCACATTTATATTGAGTGTGAGAGGTTGCAGCCCCTCTTTCATTATTTGAAGGGGCTGCTCCTCAATTTCTGGTTGCACTTCAGCCCCACGCTCCTGATCTACGGTCACCCGGTGCGGAGGGGAGCGGGTAGGTCGGAGGACCTCCTCGTAGGACTGCTCCTGGGCCTGGCTAAGAAAGCCATTAATTGGTCCAGGCAGCGGGCGGTCGAGGGGGTCGTTCGGCCCGATTGCCTGCCTCTCTTCCGCGGCCATGTTCGCGCCCGGGTGGCCCTGGAGATGGAGCACGCGGTGTCCGCCGGCACGCTTGAGTTTTTCCGCGACCGGTGGGCGCCGCGGGGGCTGGAGTGCATCGTCACCCCGGACTTCCAAATTTTGATTTGATTTATTAAGTTTCATTTAAAGTTTTAATTGATTTACAGTAAATTTTGATTTGTCCAACCAAAAAGAGCAACACTGAGTTCAGCAAATTCAGATCATAACCACTGCTCCGATTTTTTTCCGGACAGCAGCTGTTGGTAATGATTCTGCTGTTGCCATTTACACCTCCTCTGGACCCAATCTTTTGTTTCTTTATTGTCCCATTACCATCTCCTTTTGTTTTGATGTGGAGATGCCGGTGTTGGACTGGGGCGGACAAATGTGAGAAGTCGCACAACACCAGGTTATAGTCCAACAGCTTTATTTGAAATCACAAGCTTTCGGAGCGGCTGCTCCTTCGTCAGGTGAAGTGAAGAGATGCATATAGGCACAGCATATATAGTCAGAGAACACAGCCAGATGATTACAGTTAATCTTTCTAACTGCCCTTTATCACACCTCGGCAGAGAGATAATCACGGCAATCAAAGGTGTGGATGGTGTCCAAACAGGTCAGTCAGGAAAACATTACATCAAAGACAATGAGATGGGGTCACAAGGGGTCAAATGTGGCAGATGCTGGGGTCTGTATGGAAAACAAAAGACTTTTTTTGCTGGATATCACAGCAGGTCCGGTCCGGCACAAAAGACAGAGCAGACTGTCTCCCCACCGGTGTAATAAAGACAACTTGACTATCGATCTGAAAACCTTGTGTCGAGTGTTGGTTTAAAATACTCCACAACACTTTTCACCCAGACTAATGAATAAGGTCAGAGAATGCGGAGTCAGGGGACATGTAGCAGAATGGATTGTTGGCTGGCTTTAAGACAGAAAGCAGAGAGTGGGAGTAAAGTATAGCTATTCACAGTGGCAGAAGGTGGGTAGTGGTGTTCCACAAGGATCAGTGCTGGGACCACTGCTGTTCACAATTTATATTAACAATTTAGACTTTGGAATCAAAAACACAATTTCTAAATTTGCGGATGACACCAAATTGGGGGGGATAGTCAATACTGAGGAGGACTGCAACAGATTACAGGAGGACATTAATAAACTTGCAGAATGAGCATATAATTGGCAAATGAAATTTAACACAGATAAATGTGAGGTATTACATTTTGGTAGGAAGAATAGGGAGGTCACTTATCACTTGGAGGGTGCAAGTCTGGGTGGGGTAGAGGAGCAAAGGGATCTCGGAGTACAAATACACAAATCACTAAAAGTTGCGACACAGGTTAACAAGGCCATAAAAAAAGCAAACCAGGCACTAGGGTTTATTTCTAGAGGTATAGAATTGAAAAGTAGGGAAGTTATGCTGAACCTGTATCGAACCTTGGTTAGACCACACTTGGAGCACTGCGTACAATTCTGGTCGCCATATTATAAAAAGGATATAGAGGCACTGGAGAGGGTGCAGAGAAGATTTACAAGGATGATACCAGAAATGAGAGGGTATACCTATCAGGAAAGGATGGACAGGCTGGGTCTCTTTTCGCTTGAGAAAAGAAGGCTGAGGGGGTGACCTAATAGAGGTCTTTAAAATGATGAAAGGTTTTGATAGAGTGGATACAGAGAGAGTGTTTCCACTTGTGGGGAAGAGCATAACTAGAGGCCATCAGTATAAGATAGTCACCAAGAAATCCTGTTGCGGAGATGCCGGCGTTGGACTGGGGTGGACAAAAATGAGAAGTCACACAACACCAGGTTATAGTCCAACAGATTTATTTAAAATTACAAGCTTTCGGAGCTATCGCCCCTTCGTCAGGTAAAGTTACAATGAGTGAATCTACAAAAGTTCACAGAATATAAACACAGAAACTGCAGAGATACAATCTTTCAGGGAAGGTGTCCTTACATCAAAGACACACCAAGAGCACAGCCAAGACAATGAGATGTGTCCCAGGGGGTCCAACGTGTCAAATCCTGCTGTCTGCAGTGTTTTTTTTGTGTTTTTTTGTTTGTTTTTTGGGTTTGTTTTTTAAAAACTGGAAAGACAGACAACGATGTCAAGTCACGTTCTGTAGCGTGACATGAACCCGATATCCCTATTGAGGCCGTCCTCATGAGTGCGGAACTTGGCCATCAGTTTCTGCTCGATGATTTTGCGTTGCCGTGTGTCTCGAAGGCCGCCTTGGAGAACGCTAACCCGCAGATCCGAGGCTGAATGCCCTTGACTGCTGAAGTGTTCCCCGACTGGGAGGCAACCCTCCTGCCTGGCGATTGTTGCGCGGTGTCCGTTCATACGTTGTCTCAGTGTCTGCATGGTCTCGCCGATGTACCATGCTCTGGGGCATCCTTTCCTGCAACTGTCTGTGTGGAGTTTGCACATTCTCCCCGTGTCTGCGTGGGTTTCCTCCGGGTGCTCCGGTTTCCTCCCACAGTCCAAAAATGTGCGGGTTAGGTTGATTTGGCTATGATAAATTGACCCTTAGTGTTAGGGGGGGATTAAATATGTGGGGTTACGGGGATAGGATGGGATATGTTAGGGGGAATTAAATACGTGGGGATAGGGTGGGATATGTGTCGGTGCAGGCTCGATGGGGATTCTGTGTGAGAAAGCAGGGACAGGGTACTGGATTTGGATGATCAGCCATGATCGTATTGAATGGTGGAGCAGGCTCGATGGGCCGAATGGCCTACTCCTGCTCCTAGTTTCTATGTTTCTATGTATCAGGTAGACAACGTTGGCCGAGTCACATGAGTATGTACCATGTACCTGGTGGGTAGTGTCCTCACGTGTGATGACGGTATCAGGTTTTGAGCAAGTACAGAGGCAGGGGTAGGGGTGAGGGGAGGAAAGAATAAAAGGGTACCAAGAAATCCAATAGGGAATTCAGAAGAAACTTCTTTACCCAGAGAGTGGTGAGAATGTGGAACTCGCTACCACAGGGAGTGGTTGAAGCGAATAGTATAGATACATTTAAGGGGAGGCTGGATAAGCAGATGAGGGAGAAGGGAATAGAGGGTTACGCTGATAGGGTTAGATGAGGAAAGACGGGAGGAGGCTCGAGTGGAGCATAAACGCCGGCATGGACTGGTTGGGCCGAATGGTGTGTTTCTGTGCCGTATATCCTGTGTAATTCTATCACAGACCTTCCCTTTTATTCATTCCTCCCCTCGCCCCTACCCCTGCCTCTGTACTTGCTCAAAACCTGTTACATCGCTAACATTTTCCAGTTCTGATGAGAGGTCTGAAACCTTAACCCTGTTTCTCCCTCCACAGATGCTGCCTGACCTTCTGGGCATTTCCAGCATTTTCTGCTTTTATTTCTGATTTCCAGCAGCCGTAGTTGTTTTGCTGTTGTCCTGGTCTCCATTTGACGGTAGCACAGAGCCTCTTCTGAGCATGCGCGCGCTGGTCTCCTGCAACAGAGATAGGATGCATTCCACTGCACTATGGGAGGCCCCAACTGTCATTGAATGTAAATTATCGGAGATTTCTGTGATCTGATGGAGGTGGGCAGGGTGGATCATGGAGCAGATCAATAATAGAGACATAGAAGATAGGAGCAGGAGTAGGCCATTCGGCCCCTCGAGCCTGCTCCGCCATTCGATGAGATCATGGCTGATCATCCAAACTCAGTACCCTGTCCCTGCTTTCTCTCCATATCCCTTGATACCTTTAGCTTTAAGAAATATATCTAACTCATTCTTGAATATATTTAATGACTTGGCCTCAATCAATCAATCGCATGGGTTCACTAGCTTGATTCCTGGGATGAGAGGGCTGTCCTATGATGAGAGATTGTGTAGAATGGGCCGATACTCTCTGGAGTTTAGAAGAATGAGAGGCGATCTCATTGAAACATACAAGATTCTGAAGGGGATTGACAGGGTCGATGCTGAGAGGTTGTTTCCCCTGGCTGGAGTGCCTAGAACTAGGGGGCAGAGTCTCAGGATAAGGGGTCGGCCATTGAAGGCTGAGTAGAGGAGGAATTTCTTCACTCAGAGGGTTGTGAATCTTTGGAATTCTCTGCCCCAGAGGGCTGTGGATGCTGAGTCTTTGAGTATATTCAAGGCTGAGATTGATAGATTTTTGGACTCTAGGGGAATCAAGGGATATGGAGATCGGGCGGGAAAGTGGAGTTGAGGTCGATGAGCAGCCACGATCTTATTGAATGGCGGAGCAGGCTCGAGGGGCCGTATGGCCGACTCCTGCTCCTAATTCTTATGTTCTTATAGAGCGGTTTCACCCGCGCGAGGCACACTGCGAGCCTGTGGTCACCATTAATCACCCACTTACTCACTGCCCTTTAGGAAAGGTTATAAAGGAACCTTTAACTGAACTAGTCAGTCATTTCAAAATTTCCATTCATAAATGGGATAGACGATGATTTTCTAATCTTGTTCACCTAATCAGCTGAGGACACCCAGCTCTACCTCACCACCACCTCTCTCGACCCCTCCACTGCCTGTCTGATTTGTCACTTTGCTTGGCCATATTGGATGAGCAGAAACCTCCTCCAAGTAAATATTGGGAAGATCGAAGCCATTGTCTTCCTAGCCACCGACTCCAACCCTCTCCCTGGCTGCTGTATCAGGCTGAACCAGACTGCTCGCAATCTTGGCGTCCTATCTGACCCCGACCCTGAGCTTACGACCACACATCCGCTCCATCACCAAGACCGCCTACTTCCACTTCCGTAACATCGGCCCCTGCCTCAGCTCATCTGCTGCTGAAATCCTCACCCACGCCTTTGTTACCTCTAGACTCGACTATTCCAATGCTCTCCTGGCAAGCCGGCCTCCCACCTTCCAACCTCCATAAACTTGAGCTCACCCAAAACTCTGCTGCCCCGTGTCCTAACTCGCACCAAGTCCCGTTCACCCATCACCCCTGTGCTCGCTGACCTATATTGGCTCCCGGTCCGGCATCCCCTCAATTTTAAAATTCTCCTTGTGTTCAAATCCCTCCATGGCCTCGCCCCTCCCTATCTCTTGTAACCTCCTCCAGCCCTCCAAGATCTCTGCATTCCTCCAACTCTCTTCTTCTTCTTCTTCTTTGTTGTGGTACCTTCCTGGCTGACTTAATTAACTTTATCACACCTCGGCAGATAGTCAGGATGATTTAATTTATTGGTCTGCAATTGTAAAGTACACATGCTTTGTTTTCTATCTATATATGCTTTGGCGATTCTGTATCTAATTTACTTCACCTGAGGAAGGAGCAAATCGATAGCTCCGATTTGTTCTTTGTTGTAGCGAATAATGTGAATAGATTTTGTCTGGGTTTAAATTGTGAATTCTGGGAGATTCTCTCATTGCTAACTTACCTGACGAAGGAGCGACAGCTCCGAAAGCTTGTAAAATTAAATAAATCTGTTGGACTATAACCTGGTGTTGTGCGACTTCTCATTTTCTTCTTCTTAGGCAGTCCCTCGGAACCGAGGATGACTTGCTTCCACATTAAAAATGAGTTCTCAGGTGACTGATGAGTCCAATGCGGGACCTACTTCTTTGACCTCACAAAGGCCTTTGACACTGTCAACCGTGAGGGATTATGGAGTGTCCTCCTCAAATTCGGCTGCCCTCAAAAGTTTGTCACCATCCTCCGCCTGCTTCACGACGACATGCAAGCCATGATCCTGACCAACGGTTCCACCACAGACCCAATTCATGTACGGACCGGGGTCAAGCAAGGCTGTGTCATCGCACCAACGCTCTTCTCGATCTTCCTTGCGGCAATGCTCCATCTCACCCTCAGTAAGCTCCCCGCTGGAGTGGAGCTAATTTACAGAACAAATGGGAAACTGTTCAACCTCCGTCGCCTCCAGTCCAGATCCAAGGTCGTCCCTTCCTCTGTCGTCGAATTACAGTATGCAGACGACGCTTGCGTCTGCACACACTCGGAGGTCGAACTCCAAACCATCGTTAACACCTTCACCGAAGCGTACGAGAGCATAGGCCTTACACTAAACATCCGTAAGACAAAGGTCCTCTACCAACCTGCCCCCGCCACACAGTACTGCCCCCCGATTATCAAAATCCATGACAAGGCCTTGAACAACGTGGACCACTTTCCATACCTCGGGAGCCTACTGTCAACAAGGGCAGACGTCGATGACAAAGTCCAACACCGCCTTCAGTGTGCCAGTGCAGCCTTCGGTCGCCTGAGGAAGAGATCGTTTGAAGACCAGGACCTCAAACCCGGCACCAAGCTCATGGTCTACAGAGCTGCCTGCGCTTGGCTTCTGCTCGCTCCCGGCGAAGAGACTCGAGGTGTTCGGCGCCTTCCCGGATGCTTCTCCTCCACTTTGTGCCGTCTTGGGCCAGGGATTCCCAGGTGTCGGTGGGGATGTTGCACTTTTTCAAGGAGGCTTTGAGGGTGTCCTTGAAGCATTTCCTCTGCCCACCTGGGGCTCTCTTGCCGTGCCGGAGCTCCGAGTAGAGCGCTTGTTTTGGGAGTCTCGTATCGGGCATGCGGACGATGTGACCCGTCCATCGGAGCTGATCGAGGGTGGTCAAAGCTTCGGTGCTGGGGATGTTCGATGCTCCAACTCTAGCCTCTTGCGCACCCCCGATTTTAATCGCTCCACCATTGCCGGCCGTGCCTTCAGCTGCCTGGGCCCTAAGCTCTGGAAATCCCTCCCCTAATCCTCCTCCATCTCGCTTTCCACCTTTAAGACGCTCCTTAAAACCTACCTCTTTGACCGAGCATTTGGTCCCCTGTCCCCAATATCTCTGTTATGTGGAACGGTGTCCAATCTTGTTTGATAATCGCTCCTGTGATTACATTAAAGGTGCTATATAAATCCAAGTTGTTGCTGTTGTTGTTGTTGCCATCCTCCCAACTGGGTATGCATTACGTCACCCCAGCTCGGAACCAGTTGTGATTGACGCGCGGCCGGGACCAATGGGAAGGGGCGGGTGCCGGAGCGATTGTCTTCCGACCAATGGCGGGCGAGCGCGGGGGGGGGGGGGGGGCGGGACCTGGGCTCGGCCAGGCGGGTGGATCTGAGGCCAGTGTCTCTGTCTCTTTGTCTGGAGTATTGATCCGGGCTTGGGGCTCTGCTGGGCCGGAACTGAACTGAACTGAACTGTTTGCTGCTTTGTCCTTTTGGCAAACTAATTTTTTTGCAAACGTGCATTGCTATTTGCAAAAAAAAGAAATTGGCGTTTTATCGGAATTTCTTTAAAAAATCTGTAGCTTGCATGAAACGTTTGTGAGGATTTTATTTCCTGGAATGTTATTACTGTGTTGGTTTCAGACAAGTTAAGTTGGGGAGGGGGGGGAGGGTCCGGCGGCTGCTCTTAAAGGGACACTGTCTCTGTGCGGCGGCTCTTAAAGGGACACTGTCTCTGTGCAGGTGACACAGGACAAGGCGTTGCTCCCCTCTCGAAATGATGTGTACTTCCTGGTAAACCTGTGCGAGTGGGGCAGATATTAAAAGGGTATATTAAGGGCAGATGTTGATCTGAGAGGACTCTCTGCACTTGTCTATTTTAATGACCTCACTCTTGTGTCACCATCCAATCGCTTGTTTCAGTTTGAAAGACTTACAGCCAAGAGTTGTCTTGGAGGCTGGAGTTTTAAAAAAAAAAAATGCATTCACGGGATGCGGGTGTCGCTGGCAAGGCCAGCATTTCTCACCCATCCCTAATTACCCCTGAGAAGGTGGTGGTGAGCCGCCGCCTTGAACCGCTGCAGTCCGTGTGGTGAAGGTCCTAGGTCGATGCCGGGTAGTTCGTCCAGTTTTATTCTTGGATTTAGTACAACTGAGGGCAGTGAAGAGTCAACCACATTGCTGTGGGTCTGGAGTCACATATAGGCCAGACCGGGTGAGGACGGTAGATTTCCTTCCCTAAAAGACATTAGTGAAGCAGATGGGTTTATTAACGACATGGTCACCATTACTGATATTACTTTTTATTCCCGATGTATTTAGTGGTGGGATTTGAACTCAGATCTCCGAGATCATTAGTCCAGGCCTCCTGGATTACTAGTGCAGTAACATAACTGTTACTTCAGGGATCTATGTACATGCACACCAAGGTCTCTCTGATCCACATTGCTGTTTGTAGGAACAGTGGCTGATTGTTACCCTTATTTCAGCCAGTGGGACATAGGAAATAGGAATGACCCTGGTAATTATAGGCCGGTTAGTCTTACTTCGGTGGTTGGTAAGATAATGGAAAAGGTCCTGAGGGATAGGATTTATGACCATTTGGAAAGGGGCAACTTAACTTAATCAGGGATAGTCAACACGGATTCGTGAAGGGTAAGTCTTGCCTAACAAATTTGATTGAATTCTTTGAGGAGGTAACTAAGTGTGTAGATGAAGGTAGAGCAGTTGATGTCGTATCCATGGATTTTAGTAAGGCGTTTGATAAGGTTCCCCATGGTCGGCTCATGAAGAAAGTAAGGAGTTGTGGGATAGAGGGAAATTTGGCCGATTGGATAAGTAACTGGCTATCTCATAGAAAGCAGAGGGTGGTGGTGGATGGAACATTTTCGGACTGGAGACCAGTTACCAGCGGTGTGCCACAGGGGTCGGTGCTGGGTCCTCTGCTGTTTGTGATTTTTATCAATGACTTGGAGGAGGGGACTGAAGGGTGGATCAGTAAATTTGCTGATGACACCAAGATTGGTGGAGTAGTGGATGAGGTGGAGGGCAGTTGTAGGCTGCAAAGAGACATTGATAGGATGCAGAGCTGGGCCGAAAAATGGCAGATGGAATTTAACCCTGATAAGTGCGAGGTGATTCATTTTGGTAGGGCAAATTTGAATAAGGATTACAGGGTCAACGGCAGGGTTCTGAGGAACGTGGAGGAGCAGAGGGATCTGGGGGTTCATATCCACAGATCTCTGAAGGTTGCCACTCAAGTGGATAGAGCAGTAAAGAAGGCCTATGGTGTGTTGGCGTTTATTAACAGAGGGTTTGAGTTTAAGAACCGTGAGGTTATGCTGCAACTGTACAGGACCTTGGTGAGACCACATTTGGAATATTGTGTGCAGTTCTGGTCACCTCACTATAGGAAGGACGTGGAAGCAGTGGAAAGAGTGCAAAGGAGATTTACCAGGATGCTGCCTGGTTTGGGGGGGAGGTCTTATGAGGAAAGATTGAGGGAGTTGGGGCTTTTCTCTTTAGAGCGGAGGAGGATGAGAGGCGACTTAATAGAGGTTTATAAGATGATGAGGGGGATAGATAGAGTGGATGTTCAGAGACTATTTCCTCGGGTAGAGGCAGCTGTTACAAGGGGGCATAACTATAAGGTGCATGGAGGGAGATATAGAAGGGATGTCCGAGGTAGATTCTTTACTCAGAGAGTGGTTGGGGTGTGGAATGGACTGCCTGCTGTGATAGTGGAGTCGGACACTTTAGGAACTTTCAAGCGGTTATTGGATAAGCACATGGAGCACACCAGAGTGATAGGGAGTGTGATAGCTTGATCTTGGTCTCGGACAATGCTCGGCACAACATCGAGGGCCGAAGGGCCTGTACTGTGCTGTACTGTTCTATAACCATTACGCTACCATTCCCAGTTGATTTCTAAAGAATGAGCAGGAAGGTTCCAAGTTCAATCTGGACTGAGTTCACTGATCTCAGCCAGGGTAGCAGTTGAGGTGCTACTGTTGGTCACTGTCCCACTGGCCGAAATAAGGGTAACAATCAGCCACTGTACCTACAAACAGCAATGTGGATCAGAGGGACCTTGGTGTGCATGTACATAGATCCCTGAAGGCAGCAGGACAGGTAGATAAGGTGGTTAAAAAGGCATATGGGATACTTGCCTTCATTAGCCGAGGCATAGAATATAAGAGCAGGGAGGTTATGATGGAGCTATACAAAACGCTAGTTAGGCCACAGCTGGAATACTGTGTGCAGTTCTGGTCACCACACTATAGGAGGGATGTGATTGCATTGGAGAGGGTGCAGAGGAGATTCACCAGGATGTTACCTGGGCTGGAGCGCTTCAGCTATGAAGAGAGACTGAACAGGCTGGGGTTGTTTTCCTCAGAGCAGAGGAGGCTGAGGGGGGACCTGATTGAGGTGTACAAAATTATGAGGGGCACAGATAGGGTAGATAGAAAGGAACTTTTCCCCTTAGTAGAGGGGTCAATAACCAGGGGGCATAGTTTCAAAGTAAGGGGCAGGAGGTTTAGAGGGGATTTGAGGAAAAACCTTTTCACCCAGAGGGTGGTTGGAGTCTGGAACTCACTGCCTGAAAGGGTGGTAGAGGCAGGAACCCTCACAACATTCAAGAAGCATTTAGATGAGCACTTGAAACGCCATAGCATACAAGGCTATGGACCAAGTGCTGGAAACTGGGATTAGAATAGACAGGGCTTGATGGCCGGCGCGGACACGATGGGCCGAAGGGCCTCTTTCTGTACTGTATGACTCTTGTCTGCAATTTAGTGACCCCCCCCACAGGGCAGGATTGGACTTGACTGCCATGCATACCGCAATAGAAGGTCCTGCTGACAGTCACCATTACGGAAAGATTAAAAAAAAGACTTGCACTCATATAGCGCCTTTCACAACATCAGGCTGTCCCAAAGCGCCTTACAACCAATGAAGTACTTTTTGAAGTGTAGTCACTGTTGTAATGTAGAAATGCGGCAGCCAATTTCTGCACAGCAAGCTCCCACAAACAGCAGTGTGATAATGACCAGATGTTGATTATGGCCCCAGGAAGAACTCCCCTGCTCTTACTTCGAAAATAGCGCCATGGGATCTTTTACGTCTAACTGAGAGAGCAGACGGGGCCTCGGTTTAACGTCTCATCCGAAAGTGGGCACCTCCAACAGTGCAGCACCCCCCTCAGTACTGCACTGGAGTGTCAGCCTAGATTTTTGTGCTCAAGTCCCTGGAGCGGGACTTGAACCCACAACCTTCTGACTCCAGAAGACGAGGGTGCAACCCACTGAGCCACAGCTGAAACTAGAATTGTCCGTTGTGAATTTCTATCGTGTACTTACAGTGCTGACTTTTGTAAACTCCTTTTGAAGGGGGGGGGATCTGCAGACGGGAAGCTCAAACCAAACATCAAGTCAAGATCTGACAGAGTCACTCGATTCATCGGGACCTGAATATCATCGGCCTTTGAACGTGGAAGCAACAAGCACCGTTCACAGCGGGGAGAAACCGTACACGTGTCCCATGTGCGAACGCACCTTCAGCAGATCATCTGGCCTGTTGAGACACGAGCGCAGTCACACCGGGGAGAAACCCCATCCGTGTGGGAACTGTGGGAAGGGATTCAATTATCCGGCCCAGCTGGAAAATCATCGACGCAGTCACACCGCAGAGAGGCCGTTCACCTGCTCCGAGTGTGGGAAGGGATTGGCTCGGTCCTCCCACCTGCTGACCCACCAGCGAGTTCACACCGGGGAGAGGCCGTTCACCTGCTCCGTGTGCGGGATGGGATTCGCCGAGTTGTCCAACCAGCTGAGGTCACCAGCGCCTTCACACCGGGGAGAGGCCGTTCACCTGCACCGCGCGCGGGAAGGAATTCACTCGGGCGTCCCATTTAGTAAGACACCGGCGAGTTCACACCGGGGAGAGGCCGTTCACCTGCTCCGTGTGCGGGAAGGGATTCACCCAGTCATCCCATCGACTGACACACCAGCACAGTCGCACCGGAGAGAGGCCGTTACGATGCTCCGCCTGTGAGAAGAGCTTCGCTCAGCTGTCCCACCTGTTGACACACCAGCGAGTTCACCCCAAGAACAGTCCCGTTAAATACTCCGACTGTGAGAAGAGCTTTAAAACTTCAGAGGACCTGTTGAACAAGCGGTGCATTCACACTGGATGGAGGCGGTTTAAATGTTCCGTGTGTGGGAAGGGATTTACTCGTTCGTTCAACCTGCTGAGACACCAACGAGTTCACACGTGACAGCAGAGGTTTGATACTCTGTTAATCACATCCCTGTTAATTCTGTCAACATAGATAACAGGGACTGAATTTTATCAGACAGGAGGAGTTTGGTGTCAGTGACTGTGGGGTTGGTTTATATCAGAAAGGAGGAGATTGGTGTCAGTGACTGTGGGGTTGGTTTATATCAGACAGGAGGAGATTGGTGTCAGTGACTGTGGGATTGGTTTATATCAGACAGGAGGAGATTGGTGTCAGTGACTGTGGGGTTGGTTTATATCAGACAGGAGGAGATTGGTGTCAGTGACTGTGGGATTGGTTTATATCAGACGGGAGGAGATTGATGTCAGTGACTGTGGGGTTGGTTTATATCAGACAGGAGGAGATTGGTGTCAGTGACTGTGGAGTTGGTTTATATCAGACAGGAGGAGTTTGGTGTCAGTGACTGTGGGTTGGTTTATATCAGACAGGAGGAGATTGGTGTCAGTGACTGTGGGGTTGGTTTATATCAGACAGGAGGAGATTGGTGTCAGTGACTGTGGGATTGGTTTATATCAGACAGGAGGAGTTTGGTGTCAGTGACTGTGGGTTGGTTTATATCAGACAGGAGGAGATTGGTGTCAGTGACTGTGGGGTTGGTTTATATCAGACAGGAGGAGATTGGTGTCAGTGACTGTGGGGTTGGTTTATATCAGACAGGAGGAGATTGGTGTCAGTGACTGTGGGATTGGTTTATATCAGACAGGAGGAGATTGGTGTCAGTGTCTGTGGGGTTGATTTATATCAGACAGGAGGAGATTGGTGTCAGTGACTGTGGGGTTGGTTTATATCAGACAGGAGGAGATTGGTGTCAGTGACTGTGGGGTTGGTTTATATCAGACAGGAGATTGGTTTCAGTGACTGTGGGGTTGGTTTATATCAGACGGGAGGAGATTGGTAACCCGTTTAGAGAACTGTTAAATGTTACTTACTGTCATTGTTTTGGAACCCATGCTGAAAATTATAAAAAAAAGAATTGTAATCTAACTAAATCTGCTGTTTGTTTAAATCTTGCTTCTGTTAAGTTTACTGCTTAATAAAGTTAATTTGTCATTTTTCACCCATGTCTTTGATCTCCGAGTGTAGGATTTGCCATCAGTTGGATCGATCAGGACTATTTCCATAAGGGCAAAAAAGGCGGCGCAATGGTTCATGCCAGGACTCAGTCCCCAGGTTACTTTGTACATAAATGCACGTGTTGGCTCCCGGGAAGCGCGAGCTCGCCGACTGGAAGTGGATCTTTGCGTTGGGCACGAGGAAAAGTATCGGGAGTGATTTGGAATCGGGATAGCTGATTTTTCTTTCCCCCCCCCCAATTGGCATTTTTTTCCACAAAAGGCCATGTTTTATTGGGAAGGTCGGGGACTGCGGAATGGTCCCATTACTTTCAAGGTGTTGAAATTCCATCCTTGAATAGCGACCTTTGAAGATTAGTTTGTTTTAATTATAGGGGAGCGTAAACCCCGGCGTCGACCAGTTGGGCCGTCTGGCCTGTTTCTGTGCTGTAGACTCTACGTAACTCTAACGTAACATGCACCACAAGATAGAATCAGTGAATAGTACCACACAGAAGGAGGCTATTCGGCCCATCGAGTCTGTGCCGGCTCTTTCGAAGAGCAATCCAGTTAGTCCCACTCCCCTGCTCATTCCCCAAACCCCTGCAATGTTTTCTCCTTCAAGTATTTCTCCAATTCCCTTTTGAAGGCTACTATTGAATCTGTATCCACCAGCCTATCAGGCAGCGCATTCCAGATCCTAACCACTCGTTGTGTAAAAAGGTTTTTTCCTCATGTCGCCTCTGGTTCTTTTGCCAATAACCTTCAATCTGTGCCCTCTGGTGATCGACCCTTCAGCCGCTGGAAGCAGTTTCTCTTTATTTAATCTAAATGATTTTAAACGCCTCTGTTAAATCTTCTCTACTCGGAGGAGAATAACCCCAGCTTCTCCAGTCTGTCCACGCAACTGTAACCGCTCAACCCTGGAATCATTGATGCGGTTAAGGATAAGGTGGTTAAGAAGGCATTCCGGGCTACTTTCCTTTATTAGTCGAGGCATAGAATACAAGAGCAGGGAGGTTATGCTTGAACTGTATAAAACACTGGTTAGGCCACAGCTAGAATACTGCGTGCAGTTCTGGTCACCACATTACAGGAAAGATGTGATTGCACTAGAGAGGGTGCAGAGGAGATTTACGAGGATGTTGCCTGGACTGGAGAATTTTAGCTATGAGGAAGGATTGGATAGGCTGGGGTTGTTTTCTTTGGAACAGAGGAGGCTGAGGGGCAATTTGATTGAGGTGTATAAAATTATCAGGGGCCTCGATAGAGTGGATAGGAAGCTCCTATTTCCCTTAGCAGAGAGGTCAATAACCAGGGGGGCATGGGTTTAAAGTAATTGGTAGAAGGATTAGAGGGGAGTTGAGGAGAAATGTTTTCACCCAGAGGGTGGTGGGGGTCTGGAACTCACTGCCTGAAAGCCTCATCGCATTTAAAAAGTACTTGGATATGCACTTGAAGTGCTGGAACCTACAGGGCTACGGACCAAGAGCTGGAAAGTGGGATTAGGCTGGATAGCTCTTTGTCGGCCGGCACAGACACGATGGGCCGAATTGGCCTCCTTCTGTGCTGTAAATTCCTATGATTCTATGCGGTCATTTGGCCCATTACGGCTCTGCTGATGTTGCCTCTCTAACTGGTGCGCTCGGTTCTGATCCCGTGCCCCGGCCCTTTAATTAATCAGCCCTAGTGGGGACATGCAAGATAGAAAAATAGGAGCAGGAGTAGGTCATTCGGCCATTCGAGCCTGCTCCGCCATTCAATATGATCATGGCTGATCCTCTATCTCAATACCATATTCCCGCTCTCTCCTCCCCATACCCCTCGATGCCTTTTGTGTCTAGAAATCTATCGATCTCCTTCTTAAATATATTCAGTGACTTGGCCTCCACAGCCTTCTGTGGTAGAGAATTCCACAGGTTCACCACCCTCTGAGTGAAGACATTTCTCCTCATCTCAGTCCTAAATGTCCTACCCCGTATCCTGCGGCTGTGACCCCTCGTTCTAGACACCCCCCAGCCAGGGGAAACATCCTCCCTTCATCCAGTCTGCCTAGCCCTGTCAGAATTTTATACGTTTCAATGAGATCCCCCTCTCATTCTTCTAAACTCTAGTGAATACAGGCCTAGTTGACCCAATCTCTCCTCATACTGACAGTCTTGCCATCCCAGGAATCAGTCTGGTGAACCTTCGCTGCACTCCCTCTGTGGCAAGTATATCCTTTCTTAGGTAAGGAGACCAAAACTGCACACAGTACTCCAGGTGTGGTCTCACCAAGGCCCTGTGCAACTGTAGCAAGACATCCTTGCTCCTGTACTCAAAATCCTCTTGCAATGAAGGCCAACATACCATTTGCCTTCCTAACTGCTTGCTGCACCTGCATGTTTGCTTTCAGTGACTGGTACACAAGGGCACCCAGGTCCCTCTGCACATCAACATTTCCCAATCTATCACCATTTGAATAATACTCTGCCTTTCTGTTTTTCCTTACCGAAGTGGATAACTTCACATTTATCCACGTTATACTGCATCTGCCATGTATTTGCCCACTCGCTCAACTTGTCTAAATGTGGGGCATTTTTTGCTCCGTTTTTCTGCCCAGGGAACTGACTTTTTTTAAGATCCTTGTTCTCGCTTTCCAATCCGCCCCACTGTCCCTCGATGATCTCCTGCAGCCATGTGTTCCTGCATGCCCCCCCAGCTGGAGTTCTGGAGCAACAACAGAAACCGCTGGAAAAACTCAGCAGGCCAGGCAGCATCCGTGGAGAGAGAAACAGAGTTAACGTTTCAGGTCGAAGACCTTTCGTCAGAACTGGAAAAAAAAGCAGGAGATGAAATAGATTTAAGGCAAGGATAAAGCTGGGAAAAGGGGGAGGGGATGAAAGAACATAAGGAGAGATTGAGAGACATTAAGAGATAATCAAGGCAAGAGGAGGTGGTAATGTAACAGGTTGAGGCTAAAAGAAGTGTGAAATGCACTGGCAGAATGAAGGACAGCTGCCAGCTTCCGGGAGGGAAAAAAAAAGAAGGGGTGGCCAAACAAAAGGGTGGATGAAAAAATAAAATATAAATGTGAAAGGGGCTGAGGTTTTCCCAGCTTTATCCTTGCTTTAAATCTATTTCATTTCCTGCTTTTTTTTCCAGTTCTGACGAAAGGTCTTCGACCTGAAACGTTAACTCTGTTTCTCTCTCCACGGATGCTGCCTGGCCTGCTGAGTTTTTCCAGCGTTTTCTGTTGTTATTTCGGATTTCCAGCATCCGCAGTATTTTGCTATCGTGGAGTACGGGAGCACTTAGTTTTGGGAACTAAACCTCAGGAAAGACATACTGGCCTCGGGGTGGGTGCAGCGCAGATTCACTAGAATGATACCGGGCCATAAAGAGTTAAATTATGAGACCAGGTGGCATTAACTTGGTTTGCATTCTTGAGATATAGCAGATTGAGGGGCGATCTAATCGAGGGTTTTAAATAATAAAGGGATTTGATGGGGGGGTAGATAGAGAGAAACTATTTCTTCTGGTGGGGGAGTCCAGAACAAGGGGGCACAACCTTAAAATTAGAGCCAGGCCGTTCAGGGGTGAAGTTTGGATCTTTGGAATTCTCTTCCCCAGAGAGCTGTGAAGGCTGGGTCATTGAATATATTCAAGGTGGAGATAGACAGATCTTTGAACGATAAGGGAGTCAAGGGTTATGGGAAGCGGGCGGGGAAGTGGAGTTGAGGCCAAGATCAGATCAGCCATGATCTTGTTGAATGGCGGAGCAGGCTCGAGGGGCCGAATGACTTACTCCTGCTCCCACGTCTTATGTTCTTATGTTCAGGAAGCACTTCTTCACACGAAGGGTGGGGGAAATCGGGAACTCTCTCCCCAAAAGGGGGAAATTTTGAAAATTGAGATAGATTTTTGTTCGGTAATGTTATCCGGGGATGTGGAGCGAAGGTGGGTGGATGGAGTTAGGATACAGGCCAGCCATGATCTCATTGAATGGGGGAACAGGGTCGAGGGGCTGAATGGTCTACTAGGTTCCACTACCCCTGCACCTGGACACTACCAGCTCCCAGTTCCTCTTTCCCCCACCGTCAGTAGTTCCTCCTTCAGTCACTATTTACCTGCCCTCTGGGACTCCCTCCCTCCGGAAATCCTTCTGGAACTCCCTCATCCATGCCTTTGTTACCTCCAGACTTGACTATTCCAACTCACTCCTGGCTGGCCTCCCACATTCCACCCTACGTAAACTTGAGGTCATCCAAAACTCGGCTGCCCCGTGTCCTAACTCGCACCAAGTCCCGTTCGCCCATCACCCCCTGTGCTCGCTGACCTACATTGGCTCCCGGTTAAGCAGCGCCTCGATTTCAAAATTCTCATCCTTGTTTTCAAATCCCTCCATGGCCTCGCCCCCTCCCTATCTCTATAATCTCCTCCAGCCCCACAACCCCCCCTGAGATATCTGCGCTCCTCTAATTCTGCCCTCTTGAGGATCCCTGATTATAATCGCTCAACCATTGGTGGCCGTGCCTTCTGTTGCCTCGGCCCTAAGCTCTGGAATTCCCTCCCTAAACCTCTCCGCCTCTCTTTCCTCCTTTAAGACGCTCCTTAAAACCTACCTCTTTGACCAAGCTTTTGGTCACCTGCCCTAATTTATCCTTATGTGGCTCGGTGTCAAATTTGTTGTCTTAAAATACTCCTGTGCAGCACCTTGGGACGCTTTACTACATTAAAGGCGCTATATAAATACAAGTTGTTGTTGTTGAGTGTGGAAGTGAACGTTGAACGAATGAAGGACCACAGAAATTATGGGACAGACGGGAGAATTGGAAGTGGTCGAGTTTTCTTGATGAAGTGTGGCTGGGAGCTTGGGGGGAGAGTCGAAAAGGGCAGAAATTTGTCCGTTCATGGTGGGGAGACTGGCAGCAAAATAGGAAAACGTACATTCACACCGCGCCTTTCACCGCAGGACGTCCTGAGCCGCTTCACAGCCAAGGAAGGAAACGGGGGGCAAGCCAGTTTGCGCACAGCAAGATCCCACAAACAGCAATGAGGTAATAACCAGATCATTTGTCTTGGCGATGATGGTTGAGGGATAAAATATCGGCCCCCCCAGACCACCGGGGGAGAACTCACCTGCTCTTCTTCCAATAGTGGCCGTGGGATCTTTTACGTCTGCCCGAGAGAGGGGCAGACTGGGCCCCTCGGTTTAACGTCTCATCCGAAGGACGGCACCATCCGACGGTGCCGCGTATCCCCCCAGTACTGGCAGCAAAGGAAGAAAGGAAATGCTGGAAAAACTCAGCAGGCCAGGCAACATCCGTGGAGAGAGAAACAGAGTTAACGTTTCAGGTCGACGTCCCTTCGTCAGAACTGAGAAAAGAGCAGGAAATGAAACAGATAAAAATGCAAGGGTGGCGGGGGGGGGGGGGGGGGGAGGAGGCATAACTATGGTAAGGAGAGACATTAAGAGATGCTCAAGGCAAGACGAGATGGTAGTGGGACAGGTTAAGAAACAAAAGGTGAAGTGTGAAATGCTGGCAGAATGAGAGACAGCTGCCGTAGGGGGAGAGAAAGAGATTGGGTGACCGCTTTGCAGAACACCTCCGTTCAGTCCGTAAGGGGGACCCCGAGCTCCCGGTGGCCTGTCACTTTAATTCACCGCTCCCACTCCCACTCAGACCTCACCGTCCTCGGCCTCTTGCATTGTTCCACGGAAACTCAGCGTAAGCTCGAGGAACAGCACCTCATCTTTCGTTTAGGCACTTTACAGCCTTCCGGACTCAATATCGAGTTCAACAATTTCAGATCATAACCTTGGCCCCTACCACATATATATACATTTTATCCACCCCTTTTGGTCCGTGCCTTTTTCCTTTTTTTTCTCTCTCTCTCTCCCCCTAAGGCAGCCGTCTCTCATTCTGCCAGCATTTCACACTTCACCTTTTGTTTCTTAACCTGTCCCACTACCATCTCGACTTGCCTTGAGCATCTCTTAATGTCTCTACTTACCATAGTTATGCCCCCCCCCCCGTTCCCCCAGCCTCCCACTTGCTTTATTATCTGTTTCATTTCCTGCTTTTTTCTCAGTTCTGACGAAAGGTCTTCGACCTGAAACGTTAACTCTGTTTCTCTCTCCACGGATGTTGCCTGGCCTGCTGAGTTTTTCCAGCGTCTTCTGTTGTTGTTTCAATTTTCCAGCATCCGCAGTATTTCGCTGCCGCATCGAAGAAAGGAAGTGCGTTGGCCGCAGATTAACTCCAGACCACGTCTGCACTGACACTCACTCGTAAAAAGGGAAACGTTAAAGGGGGTTTTATTCATTTACAAAAAAATCGATTAACAGCAGAGCCAAATGCACAGAGGAGAACGAGAGGGCCTTAGATAGATAGATAGGGGGCAACACGGTGGCATAGTGGTTAGCACTGTTGCCTCACAGCGCCAGGGACCCGGGTTCGAATCCGGCCTCGGGTGACTGTCTGTGTGGAGTTTGCACATTCTCCCCGTGTCTGCGTGGGTTTCCTCCGGGTGCTCCGGTTTCCTCCCACAGTCCAAAGATGCGCGGGTTAGGTTGATTTGGCTATGATAAATTGACCCTTAGTGTTAGGGGGGGGATTAAATACGTGGGGATAGGGTGGGATATGTGTCGGTGCAGGCTCGATGGGCCGGAATGGCCTCTATCTGCACTGTGGGGATTCTGTGATCGAAAGACTTAGCAAGATCAAGGTACTAAGGGGAAAAAAAAACAAGGACGCCATCATAGAGGGGGAGTAAGAATTGAGTCACATACATAGAAACATAGAACAGTACAGCACAGTACAGGCCCTTCGGCCCTCGATGTTGTGCCGAGCATTGTCCGAGACCAAGATCAAGCTATCACACTCCCTATCACTCTGGTGTGCTCCATGTGCTTATCCAATAACCGCTTGAAAGTTCCTAAAGTGTCCGACTCCACTATCACAGCAGGCAGTCCATTCCACACCCCAACCACTCTCTGAGTAAAGAATCTACCTCGGACATCCCTTCTATATCTCCCCCCATGCACCTTATAGTTATGCCCCCTTGTAACAGCTGCCTCTACCCGAGGAAATAGTCTCTGAACATCCACTCTATCTATCCCCCTCATCATCTTATAAACCTCTATTAAGTCGCCTCTCATCCTCCTCCGCTCTAAAGAGAAAAGCCCCAACTCCCTCAATCTTTCCTCATAAGACCTCCCCCCCAAACCAGGCAGCATCCTGGTAAATCTCCTTTGCACTCTTTCCAATGCTTCCACGTCCTTCCTATAGTGAGGTGACCAGAACTGCACACAATATTCCAAATGTGGTCTCACCAAGGTCCTGTACAGTTGCAGCATAACCTCACGGTTCTTAAACTCAAACCCTCTGTTAATAAACGCCAACACACCATAGGCCTTCTTTACTGCTCTATCCACTTGAGTGGCAACCTTCAGAGATCTGTGGATATGAACCCCCAGATCCCTCTGCTCCTCCACGTTCCTCAGAACCCTGCCGTTGACCCTGTAATCCTTATTCAAATTTGCCCTACCAAAATGAATCACCTCGCACTTATCAGGGTTAAATTCCATCTGCCATTTTTCGGCCCAGCTCTGCATCCTATCAATGTCTCTTTGCAGCCTACAACTGCCCTCCACCTCATCCACTACTCCACCAATCTTGGTGTCATCAGCAAATTTACTGATCCACCCTTCAGTCCCCTCCTCCAAGTCATTGATAAAAATCACAAACAGCAGAGGACCCAGCACCGACCCCAGTCACGATGAATCATACAATGATACAGCACAGAGGGAGGCCATTCGGCCCATCGTGCCTGTGCTGGCTCTTTGAAAGAGCTGTCCAATTTAGCCCCACTCCCCCGCCCTTTCCCCATAGCCCTGCAAATTTCTTTTTCCTTTTCCAAGTATTTATCCCATTCCCTTTTGAAAGTTACTGTCGAATCTGCTTCCGCCACCCTTTCAGGCAGCGCGTTCCAGATCACAACAACTCGCTGCGTTAAAAAAAAAAAAATTCTCATCTCAGCTCTGACTCTTTTAGTTGTAAACCTCTGGTTACCAACACTCCTGCCACTGAAACAGCTTCTCCTTATTTACCCTGGAACCAGTCTAGTCAATCTCTTCTGCCACCCTCGCCAAGGCCTCGACATCCTTCCGAAAGTGCGGTGCCCAGAATTAACATAGAAACATAGAAGATAGGAGCAGGAGTAGGCCATTCGGCCCCTCGAGCCTGCTCCGCCATTCGATGAGATCATGGCTGATCATCCAAACTCAGTACCCTGTCCCTGCTTTCTCCCCATCTCCCTTGATCCCCTTAGCCTTAAGAAATATATCTAACTCCTTCTTGAATATATTTAATGACTTGGCCTCTACTGCCTTCTGCGGTAGAGAATTCCACATGTTCACCACTCTCTGGGTGAAGAAATTCCTCCTCATCTCAGTCCTAAATGGCTTACCCCTTATCCTTAGACTGTGACCCCTGGTTCTGGACTCCCCCGCCATCGGGAACATCCTTCCTGCATCTAGTCTGTCTCGTCCTGTTAGAATTTTATAGGTTTCAATGAGATCCCCTCTCAGTTTTCTAAACTCTGGCGAATACAAGCCCAGTCGACCCAATCTCTCTTCATACGTCATTCCTGCCATCCCAGGTATCAGTCTGGTGAATCGGACACAATGCTTCAACTGTGGCCTAACCAGTGTTTTATAAAGGTTTAGCATAACTTCCTTGCTTTTGTACTCTATGGGCTGGATTTTGATACTGGGGCGGGTTGGGGTCGTGTTATCCACCCGACTGCAATTGGATGTGGGAGACTGATGCGATTTTCACCTAATTGGGCAATTGAGTTCCAGCATGTGGGAACCCATGACCCAATTAGTGTTTTCAGTCTGAAAGTCGCCTCTGATGATGTCATCATTGCTGCTGCATTGAAGGTCTGCAAAGACTGCCTGGCCTTTGCTGTGAGAGGACCTGGATGCAAAATGAGCAGCAGCAGCCCTAAGTCTGCTCCCAGATATTTTTGCACCACCACTCCCAGATATGTCTCCCATCCACCACCACTCCCAGATATGTCATCCACCCATCCACCACCACTCCCAGATACTACTACTACTGCTACTACCCGTTGTAATAGTGGACCTGCAGCTATCCAAATGTGCTCCCGCCAGGTTTCACAATCGTGGTTCAGAACAGGCGTGCTTCACGTAGAAAAAGGGTTAAAATCACAAAGGCCTTTCAAAATGGCATTATAGAGGCAATTTAGTGCTTGTTAAGGGCCTTAACAGCCTATCCCGCCTCTTAGAGGCGGGACGGAGTCGGGACCAGCAGACACGATTTAATGAAAATTGCGTGGAGGCGGGCTGGAGGCGGGCTTGTGCCCGCCCGCCAGTTTTCGCAATTTTAACCCCCCCACACGCCTCCAAACCCACCTCCACGGGTCAATGAAAATCCAGCCCATTGCCTCTATTAATAAGGATCCCACATGATTTTTTTTTTTAACATCCTTCTCAACCTGTCCTGCCACCTTCAAAAGATTTGTGTACATATAGAGGGATCTGGGTGTCCTTGTGCATGAATCACAAAAGGTTACTATGCAGGTACAGCAAGTAATTAGGAAAGCTAATAGAATGTTATCGTTTATTGCGAGGGGAATTCAATACAAAAGTAGGGAGGTTATGCTTCAGTTGTACAGGGCATTGGTGAGACCACATCTGGAGTACTGAGTACAGTATTGGTCTCCTTATTTAAGGAAGGATGTAAGTGCGTTGGAGGCAGTTCAGAGAAGGTTTTACTGGACTAATACCTGGAATGGGCGGGTTGTCTTATGAGGAAAGGTTGGACAGGCTAGGCTTGTATCCGCTGGAGTTTAGAAGAATAAGAGGTGACTTGATTGAAACATATAAGATCCTGAGGGGTCTTGACAGGGTGGATGTGGAGAGGATGTTTCCTCTTGTGGGAGAATCTAGAACTAGGGGGTCACTAGGTTTAAAAATAAGGGGTTGCCCATTTAAGACAGAGATGAGGAGAAATGTTTTCTCACAGAGGGTCGTGAGTCTTTGGAACTCTCTTCCTCAGAGGGCGGTGGAAGCGAAGTCTTTGAATATTTTTAAGGCAGAGGTAGATAGATTCTTGGTAAGCAAGGGGGTGAAAGGTCATCGGGGGTAGGCGGGAATGTGGAGTAATCAGATCAGCCATGATCTTATTGAATGGCGGAGCAGGCTCGAGGGGCCGACTCCTGCTCCTAATTCGTATGTGTCTCTCTGTTCCCGCGCCCCCTTTGAATATAAACGAAATGGTACAATCTTAACGTCCGAGGTCACAGCACGGCTCTGCAAGGTTACGGCTACGGCGGGTCACGGACCAGCCTCGGTATTCGCCGATTTCTCTGAAATAGGAACGCAAGACTCACGGTGACGCCCTTCCCGGCTACAGCAGCACTGCCATCTTCTGGGACGTCCCATCCTGTGCGGGGTGCGGGGGGGGGGGGGGGGGTCGACCTTGGTCAGTCGCTGCCTTTGGTCACCCCTGTCTTGTTGTCTTCTCAACTTTGGTCATCTTCTCATCCTCATAACGTTCCACGCACGTTCATCTCTCTCTGTTCTTTCTGTCTCAACCTATTCACTTGATTGAATTTCCCTTCCGGTCGATTACATTTCTCAATTGTCCAGCTTTTACTAACGATATCTGTTTTTCCCACATTACAACAATGACTACACTCCAAAAATACTTCATTGGCTGTAAAGCGCCTCGAGATGTCCAGTGGTTAGCACTGTTGCCTCACAGCGCCAGGGACCCGGGTTCGAATCCGGCCTCGGGTGACTGTGTGGAGTTTGCACATTCTCCCCGTGTCTGCGTGGGTTTCCTCCGGGTGCTCCGGTTTCCTCCCACAGTCCAAAGATGTGCGGGTTAGGTTGATTTGGCTATGATAAATTGACCCTTAGTGTTAGGGGGGGGGGTTAAATATGTGGGGTTATGGGGATAGGATGGGATATGTTAGGGGAAATTAAATACGTGGGGTTACAGGGGGTAGGGTGGGATATGTGTACTGTGGGGATTAAAGCAGGGACAGGGTACTGGATTTGGATGATCAGCCATGATCGTATTGAATGGTGGAGCAGGCTCGACGGGCCGAATGGCCTACTCCTGCTCCTAGATTCTATGTGAAAGGCGCTGTATAAATGTGACTCTTTCTTCCTTCCTTTCCTAATTTTTGCAGAATGGCTTCAACAGTTCGGTACAGTTTGCCTTCAACTTTCTCTCCTTCCTACCACTTTGGATCTTCTTGCAGGGCTATGGCTAAAGAGCGGGAGGGGGGGGGGGGGGGACGGACGGGGGGTGTTGTGGGATTAATTGGACAGTTCTTTCAAAGAGCCGGCAACAGGCACAACGGCCTCCTTCTGTGCTATATGATTCTTGAAAAGCCTCATTACCCTGCCTCACTCTTCTCTAACCTAAGGGGGGGACGGGGAAAAGCAGGGCTTTGTACCTTAAAATTTCTATTAAGACTTCGAGGGCGAAAGCCTCGTGGGAAAATCTGGAGGATTAACTCGTGTCCTTTTGAAGGATTCTGGGACTTTCAATACCCGCTTGTAAAGGAAGGCTAAAAGAATGGTCTCGAAACCCCTGGATTACTTGTTAACGGAGCAGAGTTTTGGTTGAAAGTATGAAAAAAACAAAGGAAAGAGCGCAGAACCGACAACTTGGCCATATAATCAAGAGTGCACCATGGTCTTTGCACACTGGCCATGGCGTCCGGGAGCCTTAGCAGGCTACAAGGCCAGGAGAGAGGGGGAAACGTGCTGTATTTTCAAAAGGACAGGGGAGATAAGCAGAGTGGAACAAAGTCAGCAGTTTTCTCAAGCCGTGAGAAAGGGGGAGAGAGAGAGAGAGAGAGAGAGAGAGAGGAAGGGAGAGGAAAGACACCAGCAGCGGAAAGATATAAAATCAGCCATTTTACAGCGAGTTCAAGGAGGTCCAGAAGAGACAGTCAAAGGGGAACTCGTCGACAGCAATTTAACCGTTCAGTCTCCCGGAACAGGCGAACCGATCATTCCGAGTCTCGCACTGCATTCTCCCCCACACCACATAAGGTTGTACGGCATCTTCATCCGGGAAAATTATTTAATAAAATTATTCGGAAAGCGTTTCGGCCTCGGTTGATTCTTAACCTTCCGTAACCCTTAAAGAGTTAAAAGCCCGACACATTCAACTGGTGGCAACACGGTGGCATAGTGGTTAGCACGGTTACCTCACAGCGCCAGGGACCCGGGTGACTGTCTGTGTGGAGTTTGCACATTCTCCCCGTGTCTGCGTGGGTTTCCTCCGGGTGCTCCGGTTTCCTCCCACAGTCCAAAGATGTGCGGGTTAGGTTGATTTGGCTATGATAAATTGACCCTTAGTGTTAGGGGGGGATTAAATACGTGGGGTTACGGGGATAGGGTGGGATATGTGTCGGTGCAGGCTCGATGGGCCGAAATGGCCTCTATCTGCACTGTGGGGATTCTGCGAGAGGCTCGTGTCAGTCACCGCCAGTGTCTGATGAGGACCGGGGGTGCTACGCTGCTCCCAGCTCGTGCTCAGCTCACTAAGCAGGACTCCGAGGCTCTGTCCTGCTCGTCGGTCCTTTTTGTCGCGAGACCCGAGACAGTTTGCGCTGAACCTCGGGGGGGGGGGGAGGATTAAACCCCTTTGCTTCACAGAGCGTGGAGAGTCAGGTGTGAACACGTTGGTGTGACTGCAGACGGGACGACTGGGTGAACCCCTTGCCGCACCGGGCGCAGGTGTAGGGCCTCTCCCCGGTGTGAACGCTCTGGTGTATCAGCAGGTTGGAGGACTGGGTGAAGCCCTTCCCGCACACGGAGCAGGTGAACGGCCTCTCCCCGGTGTGGACTCGCTGGTGCGCCAGCAGGGAGGAGGAGCGAGTGAACTTCTTCCCGCACGAGGAGCAGGCGAACGGCCTCTCCCCGGTGTGAATGCGCTGGTGCGTCAGCAGGTTGGACGACTGGCTGAATCCCTTCCCGCACTCGGAGCAGGTGAACGGCCTCTCTCCGGTGTGGACTCGCTGGTGTATCAGCAGGTTAGACGACTGAGTGAACCCCTTCCCGCACACGGAGCAGGTGAAGGGCCGTATGTGTTTTATAAGGCTGGCGGACACGCGAAGCGTTTTCCCGCGTGAAGAGCATCGGTAAGGCGCCTTCTCGGCAAGATTGCGCTGGTGGCTCAGCAGGTTGCACAGCTCAGCGAAGCCCTTCCCGCACACGGAGCAGGTGAACGGCCTCTCCCCGGTGTGAACTCGCTGGTGTCTCAGCAGACTGGACAACTGGGTGAATCCCTTCCCGCACACGGTGCAGGTGAACGGCCTCTCCCCGGTGTGACTGCGCCGATGGGTTTCCAGCTCAGACGGGTAATTGAATCCCTTCCCGCAGTCCCCGCATTTATGAGGTTTCTCCGCCGTGCGGGCGTCCTTGTGTCTCTCCAGGTTGGACGATCGGTTGAAGCCTCGTCTCACACACACAGAACACGTGTGCGGTTTCTCCCCGCTGTGAATGGTGCGATGCTGTTTTTTCAGGCTGTGTCACCGGTTAAAAGCTCTCTCCACAGTCAGTGCACTGGAACACTCTCACTCGGGTGCGTGTGTCTCGGTGCTTTTCCAGTCACAATGATGTTTGAAATCTTTCCCCACAGACAAACATTTCTCCTTCCACATTCAAAGGCCGATGATATTCAGGTCCTGCCGAATCGAGTGACCCGGTCAGATCTTGACGCGGAGTTTGGTTTGAGTTCCCCGTCTGCAAATCCTCCCCTTCTAACACCCTGTAAATGCAGTTTACAAAAAAAGTCACAGGATAGAAATTCAGAACAGACAAATCTAGTTTCTAGAGAATATTTTTGCTCTCTTGCCCCAACCTAAGCTGTAAATCCTCCCTCCACCCACCCCCCCGGCTCCCAGACAAGGATCACTCAATAGCAGGGCAGGATGGCTGCTACTGCAGTTTGCAAGATGGCCAAGGTAGACGCCTTTAGCTGCAAACACAGAGAATAGGAGACAGACACCGTCCCTTTAATAGCCCACACACGTATAAAAAAAAGAGAGGCTGACCCTTTAACTAGCTAAAGCACTGAGTGGGGGGAGGGGGTGGAGAGAGGGCAGCCCTTGTCTGTAACTGCAACCACACAAAAGCAATCCTTTGAAGATTCTGGCCCTCCCATTTTTTTCACTGAGTCCCTAGAAGATTGATTTTTTAAAAAAAAACACAAACCACGTCCTGCTCACCACTGTGCAAGAGCCACAGACAAAGGAGCAGGTGCTGGAATAAAGGAGCGGATTCAGCACAACGAGCCCGCCCACCAGGGGGCGGCAGGGAGCAGCGCGCAGGCGCCGGCCCCTACCCCCCCCCACCTCCGCGCCCATTGGTTGGAGGACCGACCGCCCGCTCTTCCTATTGGCCCAGAGCCCACGTCAATCAAGGCGCGCCGGGCTCGTCTGACGCTGCAGCAAGCCGAACCCCAGAGAGAGAGAACGGAAAGGGGAAAATAATCAATTCAATTGCTCGCGGAAAGAATTGAAAGCAAAATGCAATTAAATCGCTTTCGGAACCTTTGCAACCAGGGGGCTCACTGGGGAAGCACCCTGACCTCTCAGTCAGAAGGATGTGGGTTGACAGTCCCACTCCAGCCACTTGAGCACAAAAAATCTAGGCTGGCACAACAGAGCAGCACTGAGGGAGCGCTGCACTGTCGGAGGGGTACTGAGGGAGCGCTGCACTGTCGGGGCGGTACTGAGGGAGCGCTGCACTGTCGGGGCGGTACTGAGGGAGCGCTGCACTGTCGGGGCGGTACTGAGGGAGCGCCGCACTGTCGGAGGGGTACTGAGGGAGCGCGGCACTGTCGGACGGGTACTGAGGGATCGGCGCACTGTCGGGACGGGACTGAGGGAGCGCCGCACTGTCGGAGGGGTACTGAGGGAGCGCCGCACTGTCGGGGCGGTACTGAGGGAGCGCCGCGCTGTCGGGGCGGTACTGAGGGAGCGCCGCACTGTCCGGGCGGTACTGAGGGAGTGCTGCACTGTCGGAGGGGCAGTACTGAGGGAGCGCTGCACTGTCCGGGCGGTACTGAGGGAGCGCCGCACTGTCGGAGGGGTACTGAGGGAGCGCCGCACTTTCGGAGGGGCGGTACCGAGGGAGTGCTGCACTGTCGGAGGGGTACTGAGGGAGCGCTGCACTTTCGGAGGGGTACTGAGGGAGCACTGCACTGTCGGAGGGGTACTGAGGGAGCGCTGCACTGTCGGAGGGGTACTGAGGGAGCGCTGCACTGTCGGGGCGGTACTGAGGGAGCGCTGCACTGTCGGGGCGGTACTGAGGGAGCGCTGCACTGTCGTGGCGGTACTGAGGGAGCGCTGCAGTGTCGGAGGGGTACTGAGGGAGCGCTGCACTGTCGGAGGGGTACTGAGGGAGCGCTGCACTGTCGGAGGGGCACTGAGGGAGCGCTGCACTGTCGGAGGGGTACTGAGGGAGCGCTGCACTGTCGGAGGGGTACTGAGGAAGCGCTGCACTGTCGGAGGGGTACTGAGGGAGCGCTGCACTGTCGGGGCGGTACTGAGGGAGCGCTGCACTGTCGGGGCGGTACTGAGGGAGCGCTGCACTGTCGGGGCGGTACTGAGGGAGCGCTGCACTGTCGGGGCGGTACTGAGGGAGCGGCGCACTGTCGGGGCGGTACTGAGGGAGCGGCGCACTGTCGGGGCGGTACTGAGGGAGCGCCGCACTGTCGGGGCGGTACTGAGGGCTCGCCGCACTGTCCCGGCGGTACTGAGGAAGTGCTGCACTGTCGGAGGGGCAGTACTGAGGGAGCGCTGCACTGTCCGGGCGGTACTGAGGGAGCGCCGCACTGTCGGAGGGGTACTGAGGGAGCGCCGCACTGTCGGAGGGGTACTGAGGGAGCGGCGCACTGTCGGGGCGGTACTGAGGGAGCGCCGCACTGTCGGAGGTGTACTGAGGGAGCGGCCCACTGTGGAAGGGGCGGTACTGAGGGAGAGCCGCACTGTTGGGGCGTTACTGAGGGAGCGCTGCACTGTCGGGGCGGGACTGAGGGAGCGCCGCACTGTCGGGGCGGTACTGAGGGAGCGCTGCAGTGTCGGAGGGGTACTGAGGGAGCGCTGCACTGTCGGAGGGGTACTGAGGGAGCGCTGCACTGTCGGAGGGGTACTGAGGGAGCGGCGCACTGTCGGGGCGGTACTGAGGGAGCGCTGCACTGTCCGGGCGGTACTGAGGGAGCGCTGCACTGTCGGGGCGGTACTGAGGGAGCGCTGCACTGTCGGGGCGGTACTGAGGGAGCGCCGCACTGTCCGGGCGGTACTGAGGGAGCGCTGCACTGTCGGAGGGGCGGTACTGAGGGAGCGCTGCACTGTCGGAGGGGCGGTACTGAGGGAGCGCTGCACTGTCGGAGGGGTACTGAGGGAGCGCTGCACTGTCGGGGCGGTACTGAGGGAGCGCCGCACTGTCGGGGCGGTACTGAGGGAGCGCCGCACTGTCGGGGCGGTACTGAGGGAGCGCCGCACTGTCGGAGGGGTACTGAGGGAGCGGCGCACTGTCGGGGCGGTACTGAGGGAGCGCCGCACTGTCGGAGGGGTACTGAGGGAGCGGCGCCCGGTCGGGGCGGTACTGAGGGAGCGCTGCACTGTCGGAGGGGTACTGAGGGAGCGCTGCACTGTCGGGGCGG
>JASTWF010000060.1:1266859-1382313 GCA_030390025.1 Squalus acanthias
CTGTCGGAGGGGCGGTACTGAGGGAGCGCCGCACTGTCGGAGGGGCGGTACTGAGGGAGCGCCGCACTGTCGGAGGGGCGGTACTGAGGGAGCGCAGCACTGTCGGGGCGGTACTGAGGGAGCGCCGCACTGTCGGAGGGGCGGTACTGAGGGAGCGCTGCACTGTCGGAGGGGCGGTACTGAGGGAGCGCTGCACCGTCAGAGGGGCAGGTACTGAGGAGCACCGCACTGTCGGTGGGACAGTACTGAGGGAGCGCCGCACTGTCGGAGGGGCAGTACTGAGGGGGCTCTGCACTGTCGGAGGTGCAGTACTGAGGGAACGCCGCACTGTTGGAGGGGCAGTACTGAGGGAGCGCTGTACTGTCGGAGGGTCGGTACTGAGGGGGCTCTGCACTGTCGGAGGTGCAGTACTGAGGGAACGCCGCACTGTTGGAGGGGCAGTACTGAGGGAGCGCTGCACTGTCGGAGGGGCGGTACTGAGAGAGCGCTGCACTGTCGGAGGGGTGTACTGAGGGAGCGCCGCACTGTCGGAGGGGCGGTACTGAGGGAGCGCCGCACTGTCGGGGCGGTACTGAGGGAGCGCTGCACTGTCGGAGTGGCGCTACTGAGGGAGCGCCGCACTGTCGGAGGGGCGGTACTGAGGGAGCGCCGCACTGTCGGAGGGGCGGTACTGAGGGAGCGCTGCACTGTCGGGGTGGTACTGAGGGAACGCTGCACTGTCGGTGGGGCGGTACTGAGGAGCGCTGCACTGTCGGAGGGGTGGTACTGAGGGAGCACTGCACTGTCAGAGGGGCAGTGCTGAGGGAGCGCTGCACTGTCGAGGCGGTACTGAGGGAGCGCCGCACTGTCGGAGGGATGGTACTGAGGGAGCGCTGCACTGTCGGAGGGGCGGTACTGAGGGAGCGCCGCACTGTCGGAGGGGCGGTGCTGAGGGAGCCCCGCACTGTCGGAGGGGCAGTACTGAGGGAGCCCCGCACTGTAGAGGCGGTACTGAGGGAGTGCTGCACTGTCGGAGGAGCAGTACTGAGGGAGCGCTGCACTGTCGGAGGGGCGGTACTGAGGGAGCGCCGCACTTTCGGAGGGGCAGGTACTGAGGGAGCCCCGCACTGTAGGGGCGGTACTGAGGGAGTGCTGCACTGTCGGAGGAGCAGTACTGAGGGAGCGCTGCACTGTCGGAGGGGCGGTACTGAGGGAGCGCCGCACTGTCGGAGGGGCGGTACTGAGGGAGCGCCGCACTGTCGGAGGGGCGGTACTGAGGGAGCGCCGCACTGTCGGAGGGGCGGTACTGAGGGAGCGCCGCACTGTCGGAGGGGCGGTACTGAGGGAGCGCCGCACTGTCGAGGGGCGGTACTGAGGGAGCGCTGCACTGTCGGAGGGGCGGTACTGAGGGAGCGCTGCACTGTCGGAGGGGCGGTACTGAGGGAGCGCTGCACTGTCGGAGGGGCGGTACTGAGGGAGCGCCGCACTGTCAGAGGGGCGGTACTGAGGGAGCGCCGCACTGTCGGAGGGGCGGTACTGAGGGAGCACCATACTGTCTGAGGGGCAGGTACTGAGGGAGCGCAGCACTGTCGGGGCGGCACTGAGGGAGCGCTGCACTGTCGGAGGGGCAGTACTGAGGGAGCGCCGCACTGTCGGAGGGGCGGTACTGAGGGAGCGCTGCACTGTCGGAGGGGCAGTACTGAGGGAGCGCCGCACTGTCGGAGGGGCGTACTGAGGGAGCGCCGCACTGTCGGAGGGGCGGTACTGAGGGAGCGCCGCACTGTCGGGGCGGTACTGAGGGAGCGCTGCACTGTCGGAGGGCGGTACTGAGGGAGCGCTGCACTGTCGGAGGGCGGTACTGAGGGAGCGCTGCACTGTCGGAGGGGCGGTACTGAGGGAGCGCTGCACTGTCGGAGGGCGGTACTGAGGGAGCGCCGCACTGTCGGAGGGGCGGTACTGAGGGAGCGCCGCACTGTCGGAGGGGCGGTACTGAGGGAGCGCCGCACTGTCGGAGGGGCGGTACTGAGGGAGCGCTGCACTGTCGGGGCGGTACTGAGGGAGCGCTGCACTGTCGGGGCGGTACTGAGGGAGCGCCGCACTGTCGAGGGGCGGTACTGAGGGAGCGCCGCACTGTCGGAGGGGCGGTACTGAGGGAGCGCCGCACTGTCGGAGGGGCGGTACTGAGGGAGCGCCGCACTGTCGGAGGGGCGGTACTGAGGGAGCGCCGCACTCTTGGAGGGGTGGTACTGAGGGAGCGCCGCACTGTCGGAGGGGCGGTTCTGAGGGAGCGCCGCACTGTCGGAGGGGCGGTACTGAGGGAGCGCCGCACTGTCGGAGGGGCGGTACTGAGCGAGTGCCGCACTGTCGGAGGGGCGGTACTGAGGGAGTGCCGTATTGTCGGGGCGGTACTGAGGGAGCGCCGCACTGTTGGGGCGGTACTGAGGGAGCGCCGCACTGTCGGAGCGGCGGCACTGAGGGTGCGCCGCACTGTCGGAGGGGCAGCACTGAGGGAGCGCCGCACTGTCGGAGGGGCAGCACTGAGGGTGCGCCGCACTGTCGGATGGGCAGCACTGAGGGAGCACCGCACTGTCGGAGGGGCAGCACTGAGGGAGCGCCGCACTGTCGGAGGGGCAGTACTCAGGGAGCGCTGCACTGTCGGTGGGGCGGTACTGAGGGAACGCCGCACTGTCGGACGGGCGGTACTGAGGGAGCGCCGCACTGTCGGAGGGGCGGTACTGAGGGAGCGCCGCACTGTCGGAGGGGGTACTGAGGGAGCGCTGCACTGTCGGAGGGGTACTGAGGGAGCGCTGCACTGTCGGAGGGGTACTGAGGGAGCGCTGCACTGTCGGGGCGGTACTGAGGGAGCGCTGCACTGTCGGGGCGGTACTGAGGGAGCGCTGCACTGTCGGGGCGGTACTGAGGGAGCGCTGCACTGTCGGAGGGGCGGTACTGAGGGAGCGCTGCACTGTCGGAGGGGCGGTACTGAGGGAGCGCTGCACTGTCGGAGGGGCGGTACTGAGGGAGCGCCGCACTGTCGGGGTCGGTACTGAGGGAGCGCTGCACTGTCGGGGGCGGTACTGAGGGAGCGCTGCACTGTCGGGGGCGGTACTGAGGGAGCGCTGCACTGTCGGAGGGGCGGTACTGAGGGAGCGCTGCACTGTCGGAGGGGCGGTACTGAGGGAGCGCTGCACTGTCGGAGGGGCGGTACTGAGGGAGCGCCGCACTGTCGGAGGGGCGGTACTGAGGGAGCGCTGCACTGTCGGAGGGGCGGTACTGAGGGAGCGCTGCACTGTCGGAGGGGCAGTACTGAGGGAGCACTGCACTGTCGGAGGGGCAGTACTGAGGGAGCGCTGCACTGTCGGGGCAGTACTGAGGGAGCGCTGCACTGTCGGGGCGGTACTGAGGGAGCGCTGCACTGTCGGGGCGGTACTGAGAGAGCGCTGCACTGTCGGAGGGGTGGTACTGAGGGAGCGCCGCACTGTCGGAGGGGCGGTACTGAGGGAGCGCCGCACTGTCGGGGGCGGTACTGAGGGAGCGCCGCACTGTCGGAGGGGCGGTACTGAGGGAGCGCCGCACTGTCGGAGGGGCGGTACTGAGGGAGCGCCGCACTGTCGGAGGGGTGGTACTGAGGGAGCGCCGCACTGTCGGAGGGGCGGTACTGAGGGAGCGCCGCACTGTCGGAGGGGCGGTACTGAGGGAGCGCCGCACTGTCGGAGGGGCGGTACTGAGGGAGCGCCGCACTGTCGGGGCGGTACTGAGGGAGCGCCGCACTGTCGGGGCGGTACTGAGGGAGCGCCGCACTGTCGGAGGGGCGGGACTGAGGGAGCGCCGCACTGTCGGAGGGGCGGTACTGAGGGAGCGCCGCACTGTCGGAGTGGTGGTACTGAGGGAGCGCCGCACTGTCGGGGCGGTACTGAGGGAGCGCCGCACTGTCGGAGGGGCAGTACTGAGGGAGCGCTGCACTGTCGGGGCGGTACTGAGGGAGCGCCGCACTGTCGAGGCGGTACTGAGGGAGTGCTGCACTGTCGGAGGAGCAGTACTGAGGGAGCGCTGCACTGTCGGAGGGGCGGTACTGAGGGAGCGCTGCACTGTCGGAGGGGCGGTACTGAGGGAGCGCTGCACTGTCGGGGCGGTACTGAGGGAGCGCTGCACTGTCGGAGGGGCGGTACTGAGGGAGCGCCGCACTGTCGGAGGGGCGGTACTGAGGGAGCGCTGCACTGTCGGGGGCGGTACTGAGGGAGTGCTGCACTGTCGGAGGGGCGGTACTGAGGGAACGCTGCACTGTCGGAGGGGTGGTACTGAAGGAGCGCTGCACTGTTGCAGGGGCAGCACTGAGGGAGCGCTGCACTGTTGCAGGGGCAGTACTGAGAGACGCAGCACTGTCGGAGGGACAGCACTGAGGGAGCACCGCACTGTCGGAGGGGCAGTACTGAGGGAGGGCCGCACTGTCGGAGGGGCAGTACTGAGGGAGCACTGCACTGTCGGAGGGGCAGTGCTGAGGGAGCGCTGCACTGTCGGGGCGGTACTGAGGGAGCGCCGCACTGTCGGAGGGGCGGTACTGAGGGAGCGCCGCACTGTCGGAGTGGCGGTACTGAGGGAGCGCCGCACTGTCAGGGCGGTACTGAAGGGAGCGCCGTACTGTCGGAGGGGCAGTACTGAGGGAGCGCTGCACTGTCGGGGCGGTACTGAGGGAGCGCCGCACTGTCGAGGCGGTACTGAGGGAGTGCTGCACTGTCGGAGGGGCAGTACTGAGGGAGCGCTGCACTGTCGGAGGGGCGGTACTGAGGGAGCGCTGCACTGTCGGAGGGGCGGTACTGAGGGAGCGCTGCACTGTCGGGGCGGTAGTGAGGGAGCGCTGCACTGTCGGAGGGGCGGTACTGAGGGAGCGCGCACTGTCGGAGGGGCAGTACTGAGGGAGCGCTGCACTGTCGGGGCGGTACTGAGGGAGCGCCGCACTGTCGGGGCGGTACTGAGGGAGCGCTGCACTGTCGGGGTGGTACTGAGGGAGCGCTGCACTGTCGGAGGGGCGGTTCTGAGGGAGCGCTGCACTGTCGGAGGGGCGGTACTGAGGGAGCGCCGCACTGTCGGAGGGGCGGTACTGAGGGAGCGCCGCACTGTCGGAGGGGCGGTACTGAGGGAGCGCCGCACTGTCGGAGGGGCGGTACTGAGGGAGCGCCGCACTGTCAGGGGCGGTACTGAGGGAGCGCCGCACTGTCGGAGGGGCAGTACTGAGGGAGCGCTGCACTGTCGGAGGGCGGTACTGAGGGAGCGCCGCACTGTCGGAGGGGCGGTACTGAGGGAGCGCTGCACTGTCGGAGGGCGGTACTGAGGGAGCGCTGCACTGTCGGAGGGGCGGTACTGAGGGAGCGCTGCACTGTCGGGGCGGTACTGAGGGAGCGCTGCACTGTCGGGGGCGGTACTGAGGGAGCGCTGCACTGTCGGAGGGGCGGTACTGAGGGAGCGCGCACTGTCGGAGGGGCGGTACTGAGGGAGCGCGCACTGTCGGGGCGGTACTGAGGGAGCGCTGCACTGTCGGAGGGGCGGTACTGAGGGAGCGCTGCACTGTCGGGGGCGGTACTGAGGGAGCGCTGCACTGTCGGAGGGGCGGTACTGAGGGAGCGCCTGCACTGTCGGAGGGGCGGTACTGAGGGAGCGCTGCACTGTCGGGGCGGTACTGAGGGAGCGCTGCACTGTCGAGGGGCGGTACTGAGGGAGCGCTGCACTGTCGGAGGGCAGCACTGAGGGAGCACCGCACTGTCGGAGGGGCAGTACTGAGGGAGGGACGCACTGTCGGAGGGGCAGTACTGAGGGAGCACCGCACTGTCGGAGGGGCGGTGCTGAGGGAGCGCTGCACTGTCGGGGCAGTGCTGAGGGAGCGCTGCACTGTCGGGGCGGTACTGAGGGAGCGCTGCACTGTCGGGGCGGTACTGAGAGAGCGCTGCACTGTCGGAGGGGTGGTACTGAGGGAGCGCCGCACTGTCGGAGGGGCGGTACTGAGGGAGCGCCGCACTGTCGGGGTGGTACTGCGGGAGCGCCGCACTGTCGGAGGGGCGGTACTGAGGGAGCCCCGCACTGTCGGAGGGGCGGTGCTGAGGGAGAGCCGCACTGTCGGAGGGGTGGTTCTGAGGGAGCGCCGCACTATCGGAGGGGCGGTACTGAGGGAGCGCCGCACTGTCGGAGGGGCGGTACTGAGGGAGCGCCGCACTGTCGGAGGGGCGGTACTGAGGGAACGCCGTACTGTCGGAGGGGCGGTACTGAGGGAGCGCCGCACTGTCGGAGGGGCGGTACTGAGGGAACGCTGCACTGTCGGAGGGGTACTGAGGGAACGCTGCACTGTCGGAGGGGTACTGAGGGAGCGCTGCACTGTCGGAGGGGTACTGAGGGAGCGCTGCACTGTCGGAGGGGTACTGAGGGAGCGCTGCACTGTCGGGACGGTACTGAGGGTGCGCCGCACTGTCGGAGGGGCGGTACTGAGGGAGCGCCGCACTGTCGGAGGGGCGGTACTGAGGGAGCGCCGCACTGTCGGAGGGGCGGTACTGAGGGAGCGCCGCACTGTCGGAGGGGCGGTACTGAGGGAGCGCCGCACTGTCGGAGGGGCGGTACTGAGGGAGCGCCGCACTGTCGGAGGGGCGGTACTGAGGGAGCGCTGCACTGTCGGAGGGGCGGTACTGAGGGAACGCCGCACTGTCGGAGGGGCGGTACTGAGGGAGCGCCGCACTGTCGGAGGGGCGGTACTGAGGGAGCGCCGCACTGTCGGAGGGGCGGTACTGAGGGAGTGCTGCACTGTCGGGGCGGTACTGAGGGAACGCTGCACTGTCGGAGGGGCAGTACTGAGGGAGTGCTGCACTGTGGGGGCGGTACTGAGGGAGTGCTGCACTGTCGGAGGGGCGGTACTGAGGGAGCGCTGCACTGTCGCAGGGGCAGTACTGAGGGACGCAGCACTGTCGGAGGGGCAGCACTGAGGGAGCGCCGCACTGTCGGAGGGGCAGTACAGAGAGAGTGCCGCACTGTCGGAGCAGCAGTACTGAGGGAGCGCCGCACTGTCAGAGGGGCGGTACTAAGGGAGCGCCGCCCTGTCGGAGGGGCGGTACTGAGGGAGCGCCGCCCTGTCGGAGGGGCGGTACTGAGGGAGCACCATACTGTCAGAGGGGCAGTACTGAGGGCGTGCAGCACTGTCGGGGCGGCACTGAGGGAGCGCTGCACTGTGGGAGGGGCAATACTGAGGGAGCGCCGCACTGTCGGAGGGGCAGTACTGAGGGAGCGCTGTACTGTCGGAGGGGCAGTACTGAGGGAGCTCTGCACTGTCGGAGGGGCAGTACTGAGGGAGTGCAGCACTGTCAGGGCAGTACTGAGGGAACGCCACACTGTCGGAGGGGCAGTACTGAGGGAGCGCTGCACTGTCGGAGGGGCGATACTGAGGGAGCGCTGCACCGTCAGAGGGGCAGTGCTGAGAGAGCACCGCACTGTCGGTGGGACAGTACTGAGGGAGCGCCGCACTGTCGGAGGGGCAGTACTGAGGGGGCTCTGCACTGTCGGAGGTGCAGTACTGAGGGAACGCCGCACTGTTGGAGGGGCAGTACTGAGGGAGCGCTGTACTGTCGGAGGGGCGGTACTGAGGTGGCTCTGCACTGTCGGAGGTGCAGTACTGAGGGAACGCCGCACTGTTGGAGGGGCAGGTACTGAGGGAGTGCTGCACTGTCGGAGGGGCAGTACTGAGGGAACGCTGCACTGTCGGAGGGGTGGTACTGAAGGAGCGCTGCACTGTCGGCGGGGCGGTACTGAGGGAGCGCCGCACTGTCGGAGGGGCGGTACTGAAGGAGCGCTGCACTGTTGCAGGGGCAGCACTGAGGGAGCGCTGCACTGTTGCAGGGGCAGTACTGAGAGACGCAGCACTGTCGGAGGGACAGCACTGAGGGAGCACCGCACTGTCGGAGGGGCAGTACTGAGGGAGGGCCGCACTGTCGGAGGGGCAGTACTGAGGGAGCACTGCACTGTCGGAGGGGCAGTGCTGAGGGAGCGCTGCACTGTCGGGGCAGTGCTGAGGGAGCGCTGCACTGTCGGGGCGGTACTGAGGGAGCGCTGCACTGTCGGGGCGGTACTGAGGGAGCGCTGCACTGTCGGAGGGGTGGTACTGAGGGAGCGCCGCACTGTCGGAGGGGCGGTACTGAGGGAGCCCGCACTGTCGGAGGGGCGGTGCTGAGGGAGAGCCGCACTGTCGGAGGGGTGGTTCTGAGGGAGCCGCCGCACTGTCGAGGGGCGGTACTGAGGGAGCGCCGCACTGTCGGAGGGGCGGTACTGAGGGAGCGCCGCACTGTCGGAGGGGCGGTACTGAGGGAGCGCCGCACTGTCGGAGGGGCGGTACTGAGGGAGCGCCGCACTGTCGGAGGGGCGGTACTGAGGGAGCGCCGCACTGTCGGAGGGGCGGTACTGAGGGAGCGCCGCACTGTCGGAGGGGCGGTACTGAGGGAGCGCCTGCACTGTCGGAGGGCGGTACTGAGGGAGCGCCGCACTGTCGGAGGGGCGGTACTGAGGGAGCGCCGCACTGTCGGAGGGGCGGTACTGAGGGAGCGCCGCACTGTCGGAGGGGCGGTACTGAGGGAGCGCCGCACTGTCGGGGCGGTACTGAGGGAGCGCCGCACTGTCGGAGGGGCGGTACTGAGGGAGCGCCGCACTGTCGGAGGGCGGTACTGAGGGAGCGCCGCACTGTCGGAGGGGCGGTACTGAGGGAGCGCTGCACTGTCGGAGGGCGGTACTGAGGGAGCGCCGCACTGTCGGAGGGGCGGTACTGAGGGAGCGCCGCACTGTCGGAGGGGCAGTACTGAGGGAGCGCTGCACTGTCGGGGCGGTACTGAGGGAGCGCCGCACTGTCGAGGCGGTACTGAGGGAGCGCTGCACTGTCGGAGGGCGGTACTGAGGGAGCGCTGCACTGTCGGAGGGGCGGTACTGAGGGAGCGCCGCACTGTCGGAGGGGCGGTACTGAGGGAGCGCCGCACTGTCGGAGGGGCGGTACTGAGGGAGCGCTGCACTGTCGGAGGGGCAGGTACTGAGGGAGCGCCGCACTGTCGGAGGGCGTACTGAGGGAGCGCCGCACTGTCGGAGGGGCGGTACTGAGGGAGCGCCGCACTGTCGGAGGGCGGTACTGAGGGAGCGCTGCACTGTCGGAGGGGCGGTACTGAGGAGCGCCGCACTGTCGGAGGGGCAGGTACTGAGGGAGCGCCGCACTGTCGGAGGGGCGGTACTGAGGGAGCGCCGCACTGTCGGAGGGGCGGTACTGAGGGAGCGCCATACTGTCAGAGGGGCAGTACTGAGGGTGTGCAGCACTGTCGGGGCGGCACTGAGGGAGAGCTGCACTGTCGGAGGGGCAATACTGAGGGAGCGCCGCACTGTCGGAGGGGCAGTACTGAGGGAGCGCTGTACTGTCGGAGGGGCAGTACTGAGGGAGTGCTGCACTGTCGGAGGGGCAGTACTGAGGGGGCTCTGCACTGTCGGAGGGGCAGTACTGAGGGAGTGCAGCACTGTCGGGGCAGTACTGAGGGAGCGCCATACTGTCGGAGGGACAGTACTGAGGGAGCACTGTACTTTCGGAGTGGCAGTACTGAGGGAGCGCTGTACTGTCGGAGGGGCAGTACTGAGGGAGCGCTGCACTGTCGGAGGTGCAGTACTGAGGGAACGCCACACTGTCGGAGGGGCAGTACTGAGGGAGCGCTGCACTGTCGGAGGGGCGGTACTGAGGGAGCGCTGCACCGTCAGAGGGGCAGTGCTGAGAGAGCACCGCACTGTCGGTGGGACAGTACTGAGGGAGCGCCGCAATGTCGGAGGGGCAGTACTGAGGGGGCTCTGCACTGTCGGAGGTGCAGTACTGAGGGAACGCCGCACTGTCGGAGGGGCAGTACTGAGGGAGCGCCGCACTGTCGGAGGGGCGGTACTGAAGGAGCGCTGCACTGTTGCAGGGGCAGCACTGAGGGAGCGCTGCACTGTTGCAGGGGCAGTACTGAGAGACGCAGCACTGTCGGAGGGACAGCACTGAGGGAGCACCGCACTGTCGGAGGGGCAGTACTGAGGGAGGGCCGCACTGTCGGAGGGGCAGTACTGAGGGAGCACTGCACTGTCGGAGGGGCAGTGCTGAGGGAGCGCTGCACTGTCGGAGGGGTGGTACTGAGGGAGCGCACACTGTCGGAGGGGCGGTACTGAGGGAGCGCCGCACTGTCGGGGTGGTACTGCGGGAGCGCCGCACTGTCGGAGGGACGGTACTGAGGGAGCGCCGCACTGTCGGAGGGGCGGTACTGAGGGAGCGCCGCACTGTCGGAGGGGCGGTACTGAGGGAGCGCCGCACTGTCGGAGGGGCGGTACTGAGGGAGCGCCGCACTGTCGGGGCAGTACTGAGGGAGCGCTGCACTGTCGGGGCGGTACTGAGGGAGCGCCGCACTGTCGGAGGGGCGGTACTGAGGGAGCGCCGCACTGTCGGAGGGGCGGTACTGTGGGAGCGCCGCACTGTCGGAGGGGCGGTACTGAGGGAGCGCCATACTGTCAGAGGGGCAGTACTGAGGGCGTGCAGCACTGTCGGGGCGGCACTGAGGGAGCGCTGCAATGTCGGAGGGGCAGCACTGAGGGAGACCCGCACTGTCGGAGGGGCGGCACTGAGGGTGCGCCGCACTGTCGGAGGGGCAGCACTGAGGGAGCGCCGCACTGTCGGAGGGGCAGCACTGAGGGAGCGCCGCACTGTCGGAGGGGCAGTACAGAGAGAGTGCCGCACTGTCGGAGCGGCAGTACTGAGGGAGCGCCGCACTGTCAGAGGGGCGGTACTGAGGGAGCGCCGCCCTGTCGGAGGGGCGGTACTGAGGGAGCGCCATACTGTCAGAGGGGCAGTACTGAGGGCGTGCAGCACTGTCGGGGCGGCACTGAGGGAGCGCTGCACTATCGGAGGGGCAATACTGAGGGAGCGCCGCACTGTCGGAGGGGCAGTACTGAGGGAGCGCTGTACTGTCGGAGGGGCAGTACTGAGGGAGTGCTGCACTGTCGGAGGTGCAGTACTGTTGGGGCTCTGCACTGTCGGAGGGGCAGTACTGAGGGAGTGCAGCACTGTCGGGGAAGTACTGAGGGAGCGCCATACTGTCAGAGGGACAGTACTGAGGGAGCACTGTACTGTCGGAGTGGCAGTACTGAGGGAGCGCTGTACTGTCGGAGGGGCAGTACTGAGGGAGCGCTGTACTGTCGGAGGGGCAGTACTGAGGGAACGCCACACTGTCGGAGGGGCAGTACTGAGGGAGCGCTGCACTGTCGGAGGGGCGGTACTGAGGGAGCGCTGCACCGTCAGAGGGGCAGCGCTGAGAGAGCACCGCACTGTCGGTGGGACAGTACTGAGGGAGCGCCGCACTGTCGGAGGGGCAGTGCTGAGGGGGCTCTGCACTGTCGGAGGTGCAGTACTTAGGGAACGCCGCACTGTTGGAGGGGCAGTACTGAGGGAGCGCTGCACTGTCGGAGGGGCAGTACTGAGAGAGCGCTGCACTGTCGGAGGGGCGGTACTGAGGGAGCGCCGCACTGTCGGAGGGGTGGTACTGAGGGAGCGCCGCACTGTCGGAGGGGCGGTACTGAGGGAGCGCCGCACTGTCGGGGTGGTACTGAGGGAGCCCCGCACTGTCGGAGGGGCGGTGCTGAGGGAGCCCCGCACTGTCGGAGGGGCAGTACTGAGGGAGCGCCGCACTGTCGGAGGGGCAGTACTGAGGGTGCGCCGCACTGTCGGAGGGGCAGCACTGAGGGAGCGCCGCACTGTCGGAGGGGCAGCACTGAGGGTGCGCCGCACTGTCGGAGGGGCAGCACTGAGGGAGCGCCGCACTGTCGGAGGGGCAGCACTGAGGGAGCGCCGCACTGTCGGAGGGGCAGTACTCAGGGAGCGCTGCACTGTCGGTGGGGCGGTACTGAGGGAACGCCGCACTGTCGGAGGGGCGATACTGAGGGAGCGCCGCACTGTCAGAGGGGCAGTGCTGAGAGAGCACTGCTCTGTCGGAAGGGGAGAAGTGAGGGAGCACTGCACTGTCACTAAAAAACAGATGATCTGGTCATTATCACATTGCTGTTTGTGGGAGCTTGCTGTGCGCAAATTGGCTGCCGCGTACATTACAACAGTGACTGCACTTCAAAAGTGCTTCATTGGCTGTAAAGCGCTTTGGGACGTCCGGTGGTCATGAAAGGCGCTGTATAAATGCCAGACTTTCGTTCTGCGCATTAAATGTGCGAGGTCGGGCAGGCGCCTGTCCATACCCAATGGGCACCGTGCGGTGACGGGACCCCCAAATCTCGGGGTTCCCCACGCAGTGACGGCACCCCGGGCTATCGGGCTTCCACAACCAGAACTGGAGGAACGCAGCGATCTCAGACAGTTGTAGGGCTGGAGGAGGTTACAGAGATAGGATGGGGTGAGGCCAGGGGGGAAAAATTAGGTATCGTCTGGACGCAAATATTAGCGCCTGGCGCTAATTATCGGCACTGACTGGAAACTTCACTTTTACTGCCCCGGGAGGTGAGTGGAGCGCTAAATCAGGCGCTGCAGACCTGTCTTAAGGCGCAAAGGCCAAGGAGTGAGGCGCTAACTCAGAGCGCTGGCGAAGCTCATGTAATGTCAGTCAGCAATGGAACACACACACAATGGCACGGGCCAGTTCTTAAAGGGGATGGTTAATCTTGCTTTCCATCCACATCCTGTTCATTGCTGCCTTGAATCTCGGCCTGGAGAGACTTGCACATCAAATGTGCTGGAAAGAACAATGGAGAGCACCAGGCAAAGAGCTCAGAGTGCAGCTCCCACGGTCTCTGCTAAATCGATACAAGGAATGGCAAATCAAAATGAACCTACAAAGTGCTGCTCAGTACCCAAAACTCCTTCACACAACGTTGAATCTCTCCAGAAGTCTCTCCCTCTCTCTCTCAGAATGCGTAGTTCAAAAATGCCACCAACAATAAAAGACATGAAGAGGCCCCCTTTAAATAGCGCCCCCCCCCCAGCCCCACAGCGATTGATAGCGTTCCAGTCTTCTGGTCGTTGGAAGCGCCAGGCGGTAAGGCAGGGGGCGCCACTCAATTTCCGCTACGGGGCGCCCCAAGGGCGTTGCACCATGGAATGACGTCACAATCTGCGCGCGCAGGTGGTCGCAGCGGTAAGTTTTAGCGCCGCCGCACAATCTCAAGTTAAGTTCTCGAGCGGCGCAAACATCGCTGCGCCCGGGCGTTAGCGGCTTTGCGCCCCATTAGCGCCCTCTTAAGGCGCTAATGGGTGGCGCAACCAAGTGAATTTTTACCCTTAAATCTATGTCCCCTCATCCTTGTACCATCAACTAGTGGGAACAGCCTTACCCCGTCTAGCCTATCCAAACCCGTCATAATCTTGTACACCTCTATCAAATCACCCCTCAACCTCCTTTGCTCCAATGAAAACAAATCCAGCTTCTCCAATCTGTCCTTTGAAAACAAGGACGAGAATTTTAAAATCGAGGCGTTGCTTAACCGGGAGCCAATGTAGGTCAGCGAGCACAGGGGGTGACGGGTGAACAGGGACTTGGTGCGAGTTAGGACACGGACAGCCGAGTTTTGGATGACCTTAAGTTTACGTAGGGTGGAAGATGGGAGGCCAGCCAGCAGTGCGTTGGAATAGTCAAGTCTCGAGGTAACAAAGGCAGGGATGAGGATTTCAGCAGCAGATGAGCTGAGGCAAGGGGCGGAGATGGGCGATGTCACAGAGGTGGAAACTGGCGGTCTTAGAGATGGCGCGGATATGTGGTCGGAAGCTCATCTCAGGGTCAAATACGACACCAAGGTTGTGAACACTGGGCTGGAGCGCTTCAGCTATGAAGAGAGACTGGACAGGCTGGGGTTGTTTTCCTTAGAGCAGAGAAGGCTGAGGGGGGGACCTGATTGAGGTGTACAAAATTATGAGGGGCATAGATAGGGTAGATAGAAAGGAACTTTTCCCCTTAGTAGAGGGGTCAATAACCAGGGGGCATAGTTTCAAGGTAAGGGGCAGGAGGTTTAGAGGGGATTTGAGGGAAAAACTTTTTCACCCAGAGGGTGGTTGGAATCTGGAACTCACTGCCTGAAAGGGTGGTAGAGGCAGGAACCCTCACAACATTCAAGAAGCATTTAGATGAGCACTTGAAACGCCATAGCATACAAGGCTACGGACCAAGTGCTGGAAAATGGGATTAGAGTAGACAGGGCTTGATGGCCGGCGCGGACACGATGGGCCGAAGGGCCTCTTTCTGTGCTGTATAACTCTACGCGTGTGGTTCAGCCTCAGACAGTTGCCAGGGAGAGGGATGGAGTCGGTGGCTCGGGAACGGAGTTTGTGGCGGGGAACGAAGACAATGGCTTCGATCTTCCCAATATTTAGTTGGAGGAAATTTCTGCTCATCCAGGACTGGATGTCGGACAAGCAGGGTGACAAATCAGAGACAGTGGAGGGGTCGAGAGAAGAGGTAGTGAGGTAGAGCTGGGTGTCGTCAGCGTACATGTGGAAACTGACGCCGTGTTTTCAGATGAGGTCACTGAGGGGCAGCGTGTAGATGAGAAATAGGAGGGGGCCCAGGGATAGATCCTTGGGGGACTCCAGAGATAATGATGAGGGAGCCATTGCAGGTGATTCTCTGGCTACGATTAGATAGATAAGAACGGAACCAGGCGAGTGCAAACCTGCCCAGCTGGACGACGGTGGAGAGGCGTTGGGAGGAGGGGATGGTGCGGTCAACCGTGTCAAAGGCTGCAGACAGGTCGAGAAGGACGAGGAGGGATAGTTTACCACGGTCACAGTCACACAGGATTATCATTTGTGACTTTGACGGGAGCCGTTTCGGTGCTGTGGCAGGGGCGGAAACCTGATTGGAGGGATTCAGACACGGAGTTGTGGGAAAGATGGGCACGGATTTGCGGGGGAGGCGACAACACGTTCAAGGACTTTGGAGAGGAAAGGGAGGCTGGAGATGGGCCTGATGATGGAACCCGGGGCTTGCGCGCGCTCCTCTGCCCCACGATCGGAGCACAGAGACCCGGTTACCCGCAGCCAGTCGAGGGTTCTAATGGCCATTCTCTCACCCAGAATGCGGCGCGCAGTTAGAATTCTTCCCTATAGCCGTTCAAGGAGTCTCTGTGGGACTCGGACTTTTTTTGGTGGGGGCTGGGTGCTGGGATGGGGCTCGTTCCCAGTTCCAGATTGGGTTGCCAACTCTGTTTGGGAAGATTCATAAGATCATACATAAAAAATAGGAGCAGGAGTAGGCCATTCGGCCCCTCGAGCCTGCTCCGCCATTCAATAAGATCTTGGCTGATCTTCTACCTCATCTCCACTTTCCTGCACTATCCCCATATCCTTTGATTCCCTTCATATTCAAAAATCTATCGATCTCTGTCTTTGAATATACTCAACGACTGAGCCTCCACAGCCCTCTGGGGCAGAGAATTCCAAAGATTCACAACCCTCTGAGTGAAGAAATTCCTCCTCATCTCAGTCTTCAATGGCCGACCCCTTATCCTGAGACTATGCCCCCTAGTTCTAGACACTCCAGCCAGGGGAAACAACCTCTCAGCATCTACCCTGTCAATCCCCTTCAGAATCTTGTATGTTTCAATGAGATCACCTCTCATTCTTCTAAACTCCAGAGAGTATAGGCCCAATCTACTCAATCTCTCCTCATAGGACAACCCTCTCATCCCAGGGATCAATCTAGTGAACCTTCGTTGCAACACCTCCAAGGCAAGTATATCCTTTAAGGAGACCAAAACTGTGCATAGTACTCTAGGTCTGGTCTAAGACTTCCTTACACTTGTACTCCAACCCCCCTTGCAATAAAGGCCAACATGCCATTTCCCTTCCTAATTGCTTGCTGTACCCACATGCTAACTTTCTGTGTTTCCTGTACGAGGACACCTATATATCTCTGAACACCAAGATTTAATCGTTTCTCACCATTTAAAAAATATTCTGTTTTTCTATTCTTCCTACCAAAGTGGATAACATCACATTTCTCCACATTATACTCCATCTGCCATGTTCTTGCCCACTCACTTAACCTGTCTATATCCCTTTGCAGACTCTTTGTGTCCTCCTCACAGCTTACTGTCCCACCTAGCTTTGTATCGTCAGCAAACTTGGATACATTGCACTCGGTCCCTTCATCCAAGTCATTAATATAGATTGTAAATAGCTGAGGCCCAAGCACTGATCCTTGTGGCACCCCACTAGTTACAGCCTGCCAACCAGAAAATGACCCATTTATCCCTACTCTCTGTTTTCTGTCCGTTAACCAATACTCTATCCATGCTACTATATTACCCCCAACCCCATGAGCCCTTATCTTGCATGGCAACCTTTTATGTGGCACCTTATCGAATGGCTTTTGGAAATCCAAATATACTACATCCACTGGTTCCCCTTTATCTACCCTGCTAGTTACATCCTCAAAAAACTCTAATAAATTTGTTCAACACGATTTCCCTTTCATAAAACCATGTTGACTCTGCCTAATCATATTGGGGCAGAAATTCGGGTCTCTACAGGTGAGTACGCACTATGTACTCACCTGTGGACGGAACGAAAGTGCCGGTTTCTTGCGTGCACTGCGCATGCGCGGGAAACCGGCACTTCCGTTCCCCTGAAGGAAGGGGTTCAGAGGTCGAACGCACACGCCGGAGGGCCAGCGCGTTCGCCTCGCACTTCGGGTTTTTTTTACAGGTTCCTCCGTGAAGGTAAGCACAGAGAAGATACACTTTGAAAAAGGAGGCGCAAGGCCTTCTTTTAACAAGTGTTGATTTTATTAAAATTTAAACATTTTTGTCACAGATTTATCTCTTTTAATTAGTTTTAGCCCCGTTAAAAAGTGTAATTAATTTTTTCAAAAATGTAAATTTTTGTTTAAAATGGTTAATTAATGTAATTTACAGTTATTTTAAAAATGTGATGTATTTTTCAAAATGTATTTGTAGTTTTAGGTATGTTTTGGGGCCGATCTGTATTCATAGATTTGACAGGTCGCATCGCACTAACTGCGCCCCTGGGATACGCAAGCACTGCGCGCCGGCAGTTGGAGGAGGCCCAGGACCGGAATCCCACGCGGGCCCAGGGGTCAACGGCAGGCGCGGTAGGTAGGTGCGCGCGCGATCCTTGCACCCGCGGGAAGCCAGGGAGCCGAATTTCTGGCCCATTATGATTTTCTAAGTGCCCTGTTACCACTTCCTTAATAAAGGATTCCAGCATTTTCCCGACGACTGATGTCAGGCTAACTGGCCTGTAGTTCCCGGTTTTCTCTCTCCCTCCTTTCCTGAATAGCGGGGTTACATTTGCTACCTTCCAGTCCGCTGCAATCATTCTAGAATCTAGGCAATTTTAGAAGATCACAACCAATGCATCCACTATCTCTGCAGCCACCTCTTTTCGAACCCTGGATGTAAGCTATCAGGTCCAGGGGATTTGTCAACTTTTCGTCGCATTAGTTTCTCAAGTACTTTCTCTCCACTGATATTAATTACTTTAGGTTTTTTTTAAATTCATTCATGGGATGTGGGCGTCGCTAGCAAAGCCAGCATTTATGGCCCATCCCTAATTGCCCTCGAGAAGGTGGTAGTGAGCCGCCTTCTTGAACCTCTGCAGTCCATGGGGTGAAGGTACTCCCACAGTGCTGTTAGGGAGGGAGTTCCAGGATTTTGACCCAGTGACGATGAAGGAACGGTGATATATTTCCAAGTCAGGATGGTGTGTGACTTGGAGGGGAACTTGGAGGTGGTGGTGTTCCCATGCGCCTGCTGCCCTTGTCCTTCTAGGTGGTAGAGGTCGCGGGTTTGGGAGGTGCTGTTGAAGAAGCCTTGGCGAGTTGCTGCAGTGCATCTTGTAGATGGTACACACTGCAGCCACGGTACGCCGGTGGTGGAGGGAGTGAATGTTTAAGGTGGTGGATGGGGTGCCAATCAAGCGGGCTGCATTGTCCTGGATGGTGTCGAGCTTCTTGAGTGTTGTTGGAGCTGCACTCATCCAGGCAAGTGGAGAGTATTCCATCACACTCCTGACTTGTGCCTTGTAGATGGTGGAAAGGCTTTGGGGAGTCAGGAGGTGAGACACTCGCCGCAGAATACCCAGCCTCCGACCTGCTCTTGTTGCCACAGTATTTATGTGGCTGGTCCAGTTAAGTTTCTGGTCAATGGTGACCCCCAGGGTGTTGATGTTGGGGGATTCGGCGATGGTAATGCCGTTGAATGTCAAGGGGCAGTGGTTAGATGCTCTCTTGTTGGAGATGGTCAATGCCTGGCACTTGTGTGGTGCGAATGTTACTTGCCTCTTATCAGCCCAAGCCTGAATGTCATCCAGGTCTTGCTGCATACGGGCATAGACTGTTTCATTATCTGAGGAGATGCGAATGGAACTGAACACTGCAATCATCAGTGAACATCCCCACATCTGACCTTATGATGGAGGGAAGGTCATTAATGAAGCAGCTGAAGATGGTTGGGCCTAAGGCATTGCCCTGAGGAACTCCTGCAGCGATGTCCTGGGGGCTGAGATGATTGGCCTCCAACAACCACAACCATCTTCCTTTGTGTTGGGTATGGCACTAAAAAGTGACAAATCCCCAGGACCAGATGGTTTCCATCCCAGGATTTTAAAGGAAGTAGGTGAGCACATTGCAGATGCCCCAACTATAATCTTCCAAAGTTCCCTAGATTCAGGAACTGTTCCTTTAGATTGGAAAATTGCGCTATTTAAGAATGGCGAGAAAGGGAAACCAGGGAATTACAGACCAGTTACATCTGTTGTCAGGAAATTGCTAGAGTCTATAATTAAGGATAGGGTGACTGAACACCTCGAAAATTTTCAGTTGATCAGAGAGAGCCAGCATGGATTTGTGAAAGGGAGGTCATGCCTGACAAACCTGATTGCATTTTTTGAAGAGGTGACTAAAGTAATGGACAGGGGAATGTCTATGGATGTTATTTATACGGACTTCCAGAAGGCATTTGATAAAGTCCCACATAAGAGACAGTTAACTGAGATAGAAGCCCACGGAATTGAGGGCAAATTATTGACCTGGTTAGGAGATTGGCTGAGCGGCAGGAGACAGAGAGTAGGGATAATGGGCAGGTACTCTAATTGGCAGGATGTGACTAGTGGTGTCCTGCAGGGATCTGTGTTGGGCTGTCAACTATTCACGATATTTATTAACGACTTAGACGCTACCATAGAAAGTCATATATCCAAATTTGGCGATGACACAAAGATTGGTGGAATTGTAGGCAGTGTAGATGAAAGCATAAAATTACAAAGGGATATTGACAGATTAAGTGAATGGGCAAAACTGAGGCAAATGGAATTCAATGTAAGCAAATGTGAGGTCATCCACTTTGGACTTAAAAAGGATTGAAAAGGATACTTTCTAAATGGTGAAAAGCTAAAAACAGTGGCGGTCCAAAGAGACTTGGGGGGTCAGGTACACAGATCATTAAAATGTCATGAACAGGTACAGAAAATAATCAAAAAGGCTAATGGAATGCTGGCCTTTATATCGAGAGGACTAGAATACAAGGGGGTAGACGTTATACAAAACCCTGGTTAGACCACACCTGGAGCACTGTGAGCAGTTCTGGGCACCACACCTTAGGAAGGATGTACTGGCCTTGGAGGGAGTGCAGCGTAGGTTTACCAGAATGATACCCGGACTTCAAGGGTTAAATTACAAGGAGAGATTACACAATCTAGGGTTACACAAACTAGGCCTTGGTGAGACCACACCTTGAGTATTGTGTGCAGTTTTGGTCGCCTTATCTGAGGAAGGATGTTCTTGCCATGGAGGGAGTGCAGTGAAGATTCACCAGGCTGATACCTGGGATGGCAGGAATGACGTATGAGGAGAGATTGGGTCGATTGGGCTTATATTCGCTGGAGTTTAGAAGAATGAGAGGGGATTTCATTGAAACTTATAAAATTCTAACAGGACTAGACAGACTAGATGCAGGAAGGATGTTCCCGATGGCGGGGGAGTCCAGAACCAGGGGTCACAGTCTAAGGATAAGGGGTAAGCCATTTAGGACTGAGATGAGGAGGAATTTCTTCACCCAGAGAGTGGTGAACCTGTGGAATTCTCTACCACAGAAGGCAGTGGAGGCCAATTCATTCAATATAATCAAGAATGAGTTAGATATATTTCTTAAAGCTAAAGGGATCAAGGGATATGGGGAGAAAGCAGGGACAGGGTACTGAATTTGGATGATCAGCCATGATCTCATTAAATGGCGGAACAGGCTCGAGGGGCCGAATGGCCTACTCCTGCTCCTATCTTCTATGTATTCCCTGGAATTTAGAAGGTTAAGGGGTGATTTGATTGAAGTTTTCAAGATATTAGGGGGAACAGATAGGGTAGAGAGAAACTATTTCCGCTGGTTGGGGATTCTCGGACTAGGGGGCATAGTCTAAAAATTAGAGCCAGGCCTTTCAGGAGTGAAATTAGGAAACACTTCTACACACAAAGGGTGGTAGAGGTTTGGAACTCTCTTCCGCAAACGGCAATTGATGCCAGATCAATTGTTAATTTTAAATCGGAGATGGATAGCTTTTTGTTAACCAAAGTTATTAAGGGATATGGGCCAAAGGCGGGGATATGGAGTTAGGTCACAGATCAGCCATGATCTCACTGAATGGCGGAACAGGCTCGAGGGGCTGAATGGTCTACTCCTGTTCCGATGTATGACTCCAGCCAGTGGAGAGTCTTTCCCCCTGATTCCCATTGACTTCAGTTTTACTGGGGCTCCTTGATGCCACACTCGGTCAAGTGCTGCCCTGATGTCAAGGGCAGTCACTCTCACCTCAACTCTGGAATTCAGCTCTTTTGTCCATGTTTGGACCAAGGGTGTATTGAGGTCTGGAGCCGAGTGGTCCTGGTGGAACCCAAACTGAGCATCGGTGAGCAGGTTATTGGTGAGTAAGTGCCGCTTGACAGCACTGTTGATGACACCTTCCATCACTTTGCTGATGATTGAGAGTAGACTGATGGGGCGGTAATTGGCCGGATTGGATTTGTCCTGCTTTTTGTGGACAGGACATAACCTGGGCAGTTTTCCACATTGTCGGATAGATGCCAGTGTTGTAGCTGTACTGGAACAGCTTGGCTAGCGGCGCGGCTAGTTCTGGAGCACAAGTCTTCAGTACGACAGCCGGGATATTGTCAGGGCCCACAGCCTTTGCTGTAGCCAGTGCGCTCAGCCGTTTCTTGATATCACGTGGAGTGAATCGAATTGGCTGAAGACTGGCTTCTGTGATGGTGGGGACCTCAGGAGGAGGCTGAGATGGATCATCTGGCTGAAGATGGTTGCAAACACTTCAGCCTTGTCTTTTGCACTCGCATGCTGGGCTCCGCCATCATTGAGGATGGGGATATTCATGGAGCCTCCTCCTCCCGTCAGTTGTTTAATGGTCCACCACCAACATTCATGACTGGATGTGGCAGGACTGCAGAGCTTTGATCTGATCTGTTGGTTGTGGGATCGCTTAGCCTGTCTATAGCATGCTGCTTCCGCTGTTTAGCATGCATGTAGTCCTGTGTTGCAGCTTCCCCAGGTTGGCACCTCAGTTTTAGGTACGCCTGGTGCTGCTCCTGGCATGCTCTTCTACACTCCTTATTGAACCAGGGTTGGTCACCTGACTTGATGGTAATGGTAGAGTGAGGGATATGCCGGTCCATGAGGTTACAGATTGTGGTGGAATACAATTCTGCTGCTGATGGCCCACAGCGCCTCATGGATGCCCAGTTTTGAGCTGCTAGATCTGTTCTGACTCACTCTTATTAGCCTCTTGGTTCCCCACTATTGTTGGTATGCTTTTTGTGTCTACTGTGAAGACAGATACAAAAAATTTGCTTACAGCCTCTGCCATTTCCTTATTCCCCATTATAATTTCACCTGTCTCAGCCTCTAAGGGACAACAACAATAACCTGTATTTATATAGCGCCTTTAACATAGTAAAACGTCCCAAGGCGCTTCACAGGAGTGTTATAAGACAAAAAATTGACACCGAGCCACGTAAGAAATTAGGGCAGGTGACCAAAAACTTGATCAAAGTCTTTGATGTAGGGAAAGATTTAATCTATGCATTTTCTCTGTGTTTACATTCTGTGAATTCTGATAGATTCTCTCACAGTAACTTTACCTGACGAAGGGGCGACAGCTCCGAAAGCTTGTAATTTTAAATAAATCTGTTGGACTATAACCTGCTGTTGTGCGACTTCTCATTTTTGATCAAAGTAGGTTTTAAGGAGCGTCTTAAAGGAGGAAAAAGAGGTGGAGAGGGTTGGGGTTGGGAATTCCAGAGCTTAGGGCCAAGGCAGCAGAAGGCACGGCCACCAAAGGTTGAGCGATTCTAATCAGGATGCTCAAGAGGGCAGAATTAGAGGAGCGCAGATATCTCGGGGGGGGGTTGTGGGGCTGAAGGAGATTACAGAGATAGGGAGGGACGAGGCCATGGAGGGATTTGAAAACAAGGATGAGAATTTTGAAATCCAGGCAATGTAGGTCAGCGAGCACAGGGGACTTGGTCCGAGTTAGGACACGGGGCAGCCGTGTTTTGGATGACGTCAAGTTTAGGTCGATGACGACGAACACCTTGCTAAGGCCATCCCCACGCCTCCACTACTCGCCTTCAAGCAGCCGCCTAACCTCAAAAGTACCATCGTTCGCAGCAGATTACCCATCTTTCAGGAGAACAGCAACCAAGACACCACACAACCCTGCCACGGCAACCTCTGCAAGACATGCCAAATCATGGACACAGATACCGTCATCACACGTGAGGACACTACCCACCAGGTACACGGTACATACTCATGTGACTCGGCCAATGTTGTCTACCTGGTACGTTGCAGTAAAGGATGCTCCAGAGCATGGTACATCGGCGAGACCATGCAGACACTGAGACAACGTATGAACGGACACCGCGCAACAATCGCCAGGCAGGAGGGTTGCCTCCCAGTCGGGGAACACTTCAGCAGCCAGGGGCATTCAGCCTCGGATCTGCGGGTAAGCGTTCTCCAAGGCGGCCTTCGAGATACACGACAGCGCAAAATCATAGAGCAGAAACTGATAGCCAAGTTCCGCACTCATGAGGATGGCCTCAATCGCGATATCGGGTTCATGTCACGATACAGAACGTGACTTGACATCATGGCCGGTCTTCCCAGGTGTTTTTTTTTTAAACACAAGAACACAAATTGACAGGATATGCAGCCAGCAGGTGGTTTGACACGTTGGACCCCCTGGGACACATCTCATTGTCTTGGCTGTGCTCTTTGTTGTAAGGAATAATGTGAATAGATTTTGTCTGGGTTTAAATTGTGAATTCTGGGAGATTCTCTCATTGCTAACTTACCTGACGAAGGAGCGAACTGCTTCGAAAGCTTGTAAAATTAAATAAATCTGTTGGACTATAACCTGGTGTTGTGCGACTTCTCATTTTTGTCCACCCCAGTCCAACGCCGGCATCTCCACATCATGAAGTTTAGGTAGGGTAGAATGTGGGAGGCCGGCCAGGAGTGCGTTGGAGCAACGTTTACTTTTGCTACTCTCTTCCTTTTTACATACTTGTAGAAGCTCTTACAATCTGTTTTTATATTTCTTGCTAGTTTACTCTCATTCTCTTTTCTCCCTTTTTATCAATTTTTTGGTCATCCTTTGCTGGTTCCTAAAGCTCTCCCAATCCTCAGGCTTACTACTATTCTTCGCAACATTATAAGCCTCTTCTTTTAATCTAATACTACGCTTAACTGCTTTAGTTAGCCACGGCTGGTTTGCCTTTCCCGTGGAGTTTTTATCTCTCAATGGAATGTACATTCGTTGAGAATTTTGGAATATTTCTTGAAATGGTTGCCACTGAGAAACCGTACAAACACGTTCTGTGGATGAACCGTCAGCCGGCTGTACAACGACACCAGGAAGCAACTGTCCGAGAGAGGGGACTCCGAGGGAGATTGAATGATCCATCCAAAGTGACAAGGCATCGGCACGGTCATACTGGGAACTCTCATTCACCTGTTCCAGGCGGGGAAAGGGGGTTCAGTCGGTCGTGCAGCCAGCTAGCGTACGCGTGAGAAAGGCCCGCTCACCTGCACTGTGCTTGGTAACGGACTCACTCTCCTGGCCCAATACACTAGCATATTCACACCGATTAGAGTGTCAGTGGGTGAGCAGCAGAAACTTCGAGCAGCTGATGAAACCCCAGTCTGGGAGCTCAGTCACTGACTCCAATCTCCTCCCGTCTGATATAAACCAACCCCACAGTCACTGACACCAATCTCCTCCTGTCTGATATAAACCAACCCCACAGTCACTGACACCAATCTCCTCCTGTCTGATATAAACCAACCCCACAGTCACTGACACCTATTTCCTCCTGTCTGATATAAACCAACCCCACAGTCACTGACACCTATTTCCTCCTGTCTGATATAAACCAACCCCACAGTCACTGACACCAATCTCCTCTTGTCTGATATAAACCAACCCCACAGTCACTGACACCAATCTCCTCCCGTCTGATATAAACCAACCCCACAATCATTGACACCAATCTCCTCCTGTCTGATATAAACCAACCCCACAGTCACTGACACCAATCTCCTCCTGTCTGATATAAACCAACCCCACAGTCACTGACACCTATTTCCTCCTGTCTGATATAAACCAACCCCACAGTCACTGACACCTATTTCCTCCTGTCTGATATAAACCAACCCCACAGTCACTGACACCAATCTCCTCTTGTCTGATATAAACCAACCCCACAGTCACTGACACCAATCTCCTCTTGTCTGATATAAACCAATCCCACAGTCACTGACACCAATCTCCTCCTGTCTGATGTAAACCAACCCCACAGTCACTGACACCAATCTCCTCCTGTCTGATATAAACCAACCCCACAGTCACTGACACCAATCTCCTCCCGTCTGATATAAACCAACCCCACAGTCACTGACACCAATCTCCTCCTGTCTGATATAAACCAACCCCACAGTCACTGACACCAATCTCCTCCTGTCTGATATAAACCAACCCCACAGACACTGACACCAATCTCCTCCTGTCTGATATAAACCAATCCCACAGTCACTGACACCAATCTCCTCCTGTCTGATATAAACCAACCCTACAGTCACTGACACCAATCTCCCCCTGTCTGATATAAACCAACCCCACAGGCCCAGAAAGATTAAACTCAGCCCGTTACTTGGATTGGACAAGTTTCCATTCCCGTGCCGAGGGGATTGCTGTACCAGACGGGAGGGGCAACATTTGGGGACTCTCGATTCTCCACCAATTCCCATTCCCCTTCCTTCTGGTGAATACTGGAGGAGCCACTGAGTGTAGTGTGCAAGTCAGTAAGTATTGCCAGCAAGGATTAATCAGCACTTTCTAATTGGAGATTTTAATCAGTGGAACCTTTTAGACACAGAACTGTAGATTTTGTACCAAGGATTCATTTTTGATTGATGTCAAAAGAGAATTATTTTATTACAAGAGGATTTGAGTATAAGAGTAAAGACGTCTTACTCCAATTATATAGGACCCTGGTGAGACCACACCTGGAGTATTGTGTACAGTTCTGGTCTCCTTACCTCAGGAAGGATATGCTTGCCATAGAGGGAGTGCAATGAAGGTTCACCAGACTGATTCCTGGGATGGGGGGATTGTCCTGTGAGGAGAGATTGAGTAGACTCGGCCTGTATTCTCTCGAGCTTAGAAGAATGAGAGGTGATCTCATTGAAACATACAAAATTCTTACAGGGCTTGACAGGGTAGATGCAGGGAGGATGTTTCCCCTGGCTGGGGAGTCTAGAACCAGGGGTCACAGTCTCAGAATAAGGGGTCGGCCATTTAGGACTGAGATGAGGAGAAATTTCTTCACTCGGAGGGTGGTGAATCTTTGGAATTCTCTACCCCAGAGGGCTGTGGAGGCTCAGTCGTTGAGTATATTCAAGATGTGGAGATGCCGGTGTCGGACTGGGGTGGACAAATGTGAGAAGTCGCACAACACCAGGTTATAGTCCAACAGCTTTATTTGAAATCACAAGCTTTCGGAGCGCCGCTCCTTCGTCAGCGCTCCGAAAGCTTGTGATTTCAAATAAACCTGTTGGACTATAACCTGGTGTTGTGAGTATATTCAAGACAGAGATCGATAGATTTTTGAATATTAAGGGAATCAAGGGATGTGGGGATAGTGCAGGAAAGTGGAGATGAGGTAGAAGATCAGCCATGATCTTATTGAATGGCGGAGCAGGCTCGAAGGGCCGTATGGCCGCCTCCTCCTCCTCCTCCTATTTCTTATGTTCTGAACTAACTTCAGCTGAGAGTCCCTGGATTAAAAGGAAAGATCGCAGACAGTGGTTCTTAAAGGGACACTGCAGCCCGGCACGTCCTCAATCAGCTCTCATCTTATCTTCGAGACACAAAGGACTTAATGGATCAACAACATGTGTTTTGAAACAAAGCTGATTTATTTGACATTTAACCAGAATATTAAAGTCCAGCCCAGTTATCGGGGTTGGGAACATCAACAGAGACAAACCCCAACTGCCCTGAGTGAACATGGTTCAGTCCGGGATGTGATTAACAGCAGCAATAACGGCAGAAGCCAACCTTTGCAGTCACTTGTGAACTCGCTGGTGTCTCAACAAGAGGAATGACTGAGTGAATCCCCTCCCACACTCACTGCAACTGAACGGCCTCTCCCCGGTGTGAATGAGCTGGTGTTTCATCCATTCCGCGTACCGTTTAAAGCTCTTCGCACAGTCGGAGCATTTGAAGCATCTCTCACCGTTCTGACTGCAGTGGTGCTTGAGCAGGTGGGACGAACGGGTGAATCCCTTCCCGCACATGGCGCAGGTGAACGGCCTCTCCCCGGTGTGGACGCTCTGGTGCTTCAGCAGGTCGCTGGACTGCCCGAAACACTTCCCACAGTGAGAGCACCCGAAGGGTCTCTCTCCGGTGTGGATCTGCCGATGGATCCTCACCTCGCTGGGGCTTTTAAAGCTCTTCCCGCAGTCGGGGCATTTGAAAGGTCTCTCGTCGGTGTGAACCCGCTGGTGCTTCAGCAGGTGGGACGACTGAGTGAATCCCTTTCCGCACGCGGAGCAGATGAACGGCCTCTCCCCGGTGTGGCTGCGCTGGTGTCTGACCAGGTGCGACGAGTGAGTGAATCCCTTCCTGCACATGGAGCAGGTGAACGGCCTCTCTCCGGTGTGAACTCGCTGGTGGGTCAGGAGGGCAGACGACTGAGCGAATCCCTTCTCGCACACGGAGCAGGTGAACGGCCTCTCCCCGGTGTGACTGCGCCGATGAACTTCCAGTTGGGACGGGTAACTGAATCCCTTCCCGCAGTCCCCACATTTGTATGGTTTCCGCGTCGTGCGGGTGTCCTCGTGTCTCTCCAGGTTGGACGATCGGTCGAAGCCTTGTCCACGCACAGAACACGTTGTCCGGTTTCTCCCCTCTGGGAACGGTGCGATGCTTTTTCAGGCTGTGTGACTGGTTAAAGCTCTTTCCACAGTCAGTGCACTGGAACACTCTCACTCGGGTGTGTGTCTCTCGGGGCTTTTCCAGTCTCAATGATTTTTTAAATAATTTCCCCACATTTTTGACTGGAGTTTCCCATCTGCAAATCCTCCCCAACTAACACCCTATCAAAGGAGTTTACAAAATTCATTACTGAGTATAGCATAGAAATTCACAACAGACATTTCTAGTTTCTTGAGAACATTCAATTATTTCTTGTTCCTCCTATGCTGTAAATCGCCCGTTTGACACACTATCTCCCCTCTCCATCCTCATGGTGTATTGTCGGTCATACGAATTGCTAGATGCAAAAATGTGAGAAGTCGCACAACACCAGGTTATAGTCCAACAGCTTTATTTGAAATCACAAGCTCAAGGACATTCAGCCTCCGATCTCCGGGGTAAGCGTTCTCCAAGGCGGCCTTCGAGACACACGACAACGCAAAATCGTCGAGCAGAAACTGATAGCCAAGTTCTGCACCCATGAGGACGGCCTCAACCGGGATCTTGGGTTCATGTCACGCTACATGTAACCCCACCTGACGCAGAGTCATCCAGACTCGAGTCGTCGTTGGCTTGTTCTCTCTACACAGATGCGGCCGGACCTGCTGTGATTTCCAGCAAAAAAGGTTTTTGTTTTCCATACAGACCCCAGCATCTGCCTCATTTAACCCCTTGTGACCCCACCTCATTGTCTCTGATGTAATGTTTTCCTGACTGACCTGTTTGGACACCATCCACACCTTTGATTGCCGTGATTATCTCTCTGCCGAGGTGTGATAAAGGGCAGTTGGAAAGATTAACTGTAGTCACCTGGCAGTGTTCTCTGACTATATATGCTGTGCCTATATGCGTCTCTTCACTTCACCTGACGAAGGAGCAGCCGCTCCGAAAGCTTGTGATTTCAAATAAAGCTGTTGGACTATAACCTGGTGTTGTGCGACTTCTCACATTTGTCCACCCCAGTCCAACACCGGCATCTCCACATCATCGATGCAAAAAGACCAAGGTCCATCTATTTCGCCTTCCACCATCCTGGGAGTCCCATGATACAACGATGATGGAGTTGTTGCCTAGTCACAGCGATCAATCTCTCATCAATTAGTCTATAACAGACCCAGACATGAGGCGAGGAAATCCCCAGTGGTGGAAAGCTTTAGGAACCTTCGGACCAAAGTCACCTATTTCCTCCCAAGCATGTAAGTAACACCACATTTCATGTCTCAAGTTACTCGCATACTTGTATCCCAAAATGTTATTTCTTAAAAGAAATCTAATTTGTATTTGAATGGATCGATAATATCTGCTTCCACCGTCTCCCTTCGGGAGTCCATTCCATATCCAATGTGGGGAAACGCGGCAGCCAATTTGCGCACAGCAAGCTCCCACAAACAGCAATGTGATAATGACCAGATAACCTGTTCTTAGTGAGGCTGACTTGAGGGATAAATATTGGCCAGGACACCGGGGGAGGGCGAACAGTCAGAGGTCGTGGTTCACCTTGGTACCAACGACTTGGGTAGAAAGAGGGATGAGGTCATGCAACAAGAATTTAGGGAGCTAGGTAGCAGATTAAAAAGCAGGACCTCAAAGGTGGTAATCTCTGGATTACTCCCGGTGCCACGTGCTAGTGAGTATAGGAATAGGAGGATAGAGCAGATGAATGCATGGCTAAAGAGTTGGTGCAGGAGGGAGGGCTTTAGTTTCCTGGATCACTGGGTCTGCTTCTGGGGAAGGTGGGACCTGTACAAGTCGGACGGGTTGCACCTGAACCGGAACAGGACCAACATCCTTGCGGGGAGGTTTGCTAGTACTGTTGGGGGGGGGCGGGGTTTAAACTAACTTGGCAGGGGGATGGGATACGGAGTGGAGCTATAGTAAGGGGTGATGCGCAGCCAAATATAGAGGAAAAAATAAGTCAGCCTGGAAGGCAGAGCAAATATGTAACGGCACAAGGGAGTATGACAAGGCTGGATGGCATTTATTTTAATGCAAGGAGTCTTGCGAGTAAGACAGATGAATTGAAGGTGTTGATGAACACATGGGAGTATGATATTGTTGCTATCACAGAGACATGGTTGAGGGAGGGGCAGGACTGGCAGCTCAATATTCCGGGGTATAGAATCTTCAGGCGAGACAGAGGTGGGTGTAAGAGAGGAGGGGGTGTCGCAATATTAATCAAGGAGTCAATTACTGCTGTAAGGAGGGATGATATCTTAGCAGGTTCCTCTAATGAGGCCATATGGGTCGAACTTAAAAACAAAAAGGGGGCAGGCACTTTGCTGGGAGTGTACTATAGGCCCCCAAACAGTCAGGGGGAGATAGAGGAACAGATATGTAGGCAAATCTCAGAGAAGTGTAGAAATAATAGTAGGGGATTTCAACTTTCCCAATATTAACTGGGATAGTCAGAGTGTGAAAGGTTTAGAGGGTGCGGAATTCTTAAAGTGCATCCAGGAGAGCTTTTTGAGCCAGCATGTAGAAAGTCCTACAAGAGAGGGGGCGGTACTGGACCTAATTCTAGGGAATGTAGCCGGGCAAGTGGTAGAAGTGTCAATAGGAGAGCATTTTGGTGACAGTGACCATAATTCGGTGAGATTTAAGGTAGTCATGGAAAAGGACAAAGATGGACTGGAAATAAATGTTCTAAATTGGGGAAGGCTGATTTCAATATGATAAGGCAGGATCTGGCCAAAGTGGACTGGGATCCACATCAGCAGTGGGAGTCTTTCAGAAAGGAAATAGAGAGAGTACAACGCCAACATGTTCCCGTAAAGGTCAAGGGTGGGACCAACAGGCCCAGAGAACCCTGGATGTCAAGGGATATACAAGAATGGATTAGGAAAAAAAGGGAGGCTTTTGGCAGATACAAAGGACTAAAAACAGTGGAAGCCCTAGAGGAGTATAGAAAGTGCAGGGGGTTACTTAAAAAAGAAATTAGGAGAGCGAAGAGGGGGCATGAAAAAACACTGGCGGGCAAAATAAAGGAAAATCCCAAGGTGTTTTATAAGTATATTAAGGGCAAGAGGATAACCAGGAAAAGAGTAGGGCCCATTAGGGACCAAAGTGGCAATCTGTGTGTAGAGCCGGAAGATGTAAGTGAGGTTTTAAATGAATATTTTGCATCTGTGTTCACTCTGGAGAAGGACGATGTAGGCATAGAAATCAGGCAGGGGGATTGTGATATACTTGAACAAATTAGTATTGAGAGGGAGGAGGTACTAGCGTTTTTAGCGGGCTTAAAAGTGGATAAATCCCCAGGCCCTGACGAGATGTATCCCAGGCTGCTGAGGCAAGGGAGGAGATTGCAGGGGCTCTGACACAAATTTTCAGAGCCTCTCTGGCCACAGGGGAGGTGCCAGAGGACTGGAGGACAGCTAACGTAGTACCATTATTCAAGAAGGGTAGTAGGGATAAACCAGGGAATTACAGGCCAGTGAGCCTAACATCAGTGGTAGGGAAATTATTGGAAAAAATTCTGAGGGACAGAATTAGTCTCCACTTGGACAGGCAAGGATTAATCAAGGATAGTCAGCATGGCTTTGTCAGGGGGAGATCATGTCTAACCAATTTGATTGAATTTTTCGAGGGGGTAACTAGCTGTGTGGATTAGGGTAGTGCAGTTGATGTAGTCTACATGGACTTCAGTAAGGCTTTTGACAAAGTCCCGCATGGGAGACTGGTCAAGAAGGTAAGAGCTCATGGGATCCAGGGCAATTTGGCACATTGGATCCAAAATTGGCTAAGTGGCAGGAGGCAGAGGGTGATGGTCGAAGGTTGTTTTTGTGACTGGAAGCCTGTGTCCAGTGGTGTACCGCAGGGATCGGTGCTGAATCCTTTGCTGTTTGTAGTGTACATTAATGATTTAGATATGAATGTAGGAGGTATGATATGTAAGTTAGCAGATGACACGAAAATTGTGGAGTGGTAAATAGCGAGGAGGGAAGCTTCAGGCTACAGGACGATATAGATGGGTTGGTTAGATGGGCAGAACAGTGGCAAATGGAATTTAACCCTGAAAAGTGTGAGGCTGATGCATTTTGGGAGGACTAACAAGGCAAGGGAATACACAATGAATGGTAGGACCCTAGGAAGGACAGAGGATCAGAGGGACCTTGGTGTGCATGTACATAGATCCCTGAAGGCAGCAGGACAGGTAGATAAGATGGTTAAGAAGGCATATGGGATACTTGCCTTCATTAGCTGAGGCATAGAATGTAAGAGCAGGGAGGTTATGATGGAGCTGTACAAAGCGCTAGTTAGGCCACAGCTGGAATACTGTGTGCAGTTCTGGTCGCCACACTATAGGAAGGATGTGATTGCATTGGAGAGGGTGCAGAGGAGATTCACCAGGATGTTACCTGGGCTGGAGCGCTTCAGCTATGAAGAGAGACTGGACAGGCTGGGGTTGTTTTCCTTAGAGCAGAGAAGGCTGAGGGGGGACCTGATTGAGGTGTACAAAATTATGAGGGGCATAGATAGGGTAGATAGAAAGGAACTTTTCCCCTTAGTAGAGGGATCAACAACCAGGGGGCATAGTTTCAAGGTAAGGGGCAGGAGGTTTAGAGGGGATTTGAGGAAAAACTTTTTCACCCAGAGGGTGGTTGGAATCTGGAACTCACTGCCTGAAAGGGTGGTAGAGGCAGGAACCCTCACAACATTCAAGAAGCATTTAGATGAGCACTTGAAACGCCATAGCATACAAGGCTACGGACCAAGTGCTGGAAACTGGGATTAGAATAGACGGGGCTTGATGGGCGGCGCGGACACGATGAGCCGAAGGGCCTCTTTCTGTGCTGTATAACTCTATGACTCTAACCCTTCTCTCTATTGTCTCAGAGCCTGATGAAGGGACTGAGTGTAACATATCCAAGTTTGCTGATGATACAAAGTTAGGTGGGAAAGTAAGTTGCGAGGAGGACGCAAAGAGGCTGCAGAGAGATACAGACAGGTTGGCCGAGTGGGCAAGAACATGGCAAATGGAATACAATGTGGGGAAGTGTGAAGTTATCCACTTTGGTAGGAAAAACCAAAATGCATAATATTTTTTGAATGGTGAGAGACTGGGAAATGTCTTCATTCAGAGGGACCTGGGTGTCCTTGTCCATGAATCAGAGAAAGTTAACATGCAGGTACAGCAAGCAATTAGGAAAGCAAATGGTATGTTAGTTTTTGTTAGAAAGGGATTGGAGTAGAAGAGTAAAGAGGTCTTACTACAATTATACAGGGCATTGCTGAGGCCATACCTGGAGTACTGTGTACAGTTCTGGTCTCCTTACCTAAGGATATACTTGCCATAGAGGGGAGTGCAACGAAGGTTCACCAGACTGGTTCCTGGGATGGGGGATTGTCCAATGAGGACAGATTGAGCAGACTAGGCCTATATTCTCCAGAGTTCAGAAGAATGAGAGTTGATCTCATTGAAACATACAAAATTCTTACAGGGCTTGACAGGGTAGATGCAGGGAGGATGTTTCCCCTGGCTGGGAGTCTAGAACATAAGAACATAAGAAATAGGAGCAGGAATAGGCCACTTGGCTCCTCGAGCCTGCTCCGCCATTCAATAAGATCATGGCTGATCTTGGGCTCAAAGCCACTTCCCCGCCCGCTCCCCATAACCCTTCACTCCCTTATCTTGCAAGAATTTGTCGATCTCCACTTTAAATGTATTTAATGACCCAGCCTCCGCAGCTCTCTGGGGCAGAGAATTCCACAGATTTACGACCCTCTGAGAGAAGAAATTCCTCCTCATCTCAGTTCTAAAAGGGCGACCCTTTATTCTGAAACTGTGCCGCGTTCTAGATTTCCCCACGAGGGGAAAAATCTTCTCTGCATCTACCTTGTCGAGCCCCCTCAGTATCTTATATGTTTCAATAAGATCACCTCTCATTCTTCTAAATTCCAATGAGTATAGGCCCAGCCTGCTCAACCTTTCCTCATAAGTCAAACCCCTCATCTCTGGAATTAACCTAGTGAATCGTCTCTGAACTGCCTCCAATGCAAGTATATCCTTCCTGAAATAAGGAGACCAAAACTGTACGCAGTACTCAAGGTGTGGTCTCACCAATACCCTGTACAGTTGTAGCAGGACTTCCCTGCTTTTATACTCCAACTCCTTTGAAATCAAGGCCAACATTCCATTTGCCTTTTTGATTACTTGCTGTACCTGCATGCTAACTTTTGTGTTTCATGCAGAAGGACCCCCAGGTCCCTCTGAACTGTAGCATTTTGTGATCTCTCTCCATTTAAATAATAATTTGCTTTTTAATTTTTCCTGCCAAAGTGCATAACCTTGCACTTTCCCACATTATAGTCCATCTGCCAAATGTTTGCCCACTCACTTAGCCTGTCTATATCCCTTTGCAGGTTCTTTGAGTCCTCTGCACAACTTGCTTTCCCACCCATCTTTGTATCATCCGCAAACTTGGCTACATTACACTCGGTCCCATCATCCAAGTCATTAATGTAGATTGTAAATAGTTGAGGCCCCAGCACCGATCCCTGTGGCACCCCACTAGTTACCGTTTGCCAACCGGAAAATGACCCATTTATCCCGACTCTCTGCTTTTTGTTAGTTAGCCAATTCTCTATCCATGCTAATATATTACCCCCAACTCCGTGAGCTCTTATCTTATGCAGTAACCTTTTATGTGGCACCTTATCGAATGCCTTCTGGAAATCCAAATACACCACATCCACTGGTTCACCTTTGTCCACCCTGCTCGTTACATCCTCAAAGAACTCCAGCAAGTTTGCTGAACATGATTTCCCTTTCCTAAAACCATGCTGACTCTGCTTGACTGCATTATGATTTTCCAAATGCCCTGCTACTGCTTCCTTAATGAAGGACTCCAGCATTTTCCCAACGACAGATGTTAGGCTAACTGGTCTATAGTTTCCTGCTTTCTGTCTCCCTCCTTTCTTAAATAGGGGTGTTATATTTGCGGTTTTCCAATCCGCTGGGACCTCTCCAGAGTCCAGGGAATTTTGGTATATTGCAACCAATGCATCCACTATCTCTGCAGCCACTTCTTTTAAGAACCAGGGGCCATCGTCTCAGGATAAGGGGTCGGCCATTTAGGACTGAGATGAGGAGAAATGTCTTCACTCTTTGGAATTCTCTACCCCAGAGAACTGTGGAGGCTCAGTCATTGAGTATATTCAAGACAGAGGTCGATAGGTTTTTGGGAATTAAGGGGTATGGGGCTAGTGCAGGAAGGTGGAGTTGAGGTAGAAGATCAGCCATGATCTTGTTGAATTGAGCAGGTTCGAAGGGCCAAATGGCCTACTCCTGCTCCTAATTCTTATGTTCTGTCTATGTTCTTATGTTTTGTTACCTCTCGACTTGACTATTCCAACGCACTCCCAGCCGGCCTCCCACATTCTACCCTACGTAAACTTGAGGTCATCCAAAACTCTGCTGCCCGTGTCCTAACTCGCACCAAGTCCTGTTCGCCCATCACCCCTGTGCTCGCTGACCTACGTTGACTCCCGGTTAAGCAACGCCTCGATTTAAAAATTCTCATTCTCGTTTTCAAATCCCTCCGTGGCCTCGCCCCTCCCTAACTCTGTAATCTCCTCCAGCCCCGCAAACCCGCACCCCCCGCCCCACCGGAGATATCTGCGCTCTTCTCATTTTGCCCTCTTGAGCATCCCCGATTATAATCGCTCAACCATTGGCGGTCCTGCCTTCTGTGCTCGGCCCTAAGTTCGGGAATTCCCTCCCTAAAGCTCTACGCCTCTCTTTCCTCCTTTAAGATGATCCTTAAAACCTGCCTCTTTGATCAAGCTTTTGGTCACCTGCTCTAATTTCTCCTTATGTGGCTCGGTGTCAAATTAATTTTGACTTATAACATTCTTGAGAAGCGCCTTGGGAAGTTGTACTACGTTAAAATATTGGTTTTCAGAGAGATTTGGGCGGCACGGTGGCATAGTGGTTAGCACTGGTGCCTCACAGCGCCAGGGACCCGGGTTCGAATCTGACCTCGGGTGACTGTCTGTGTGGAGTTTGCACATTCTCCCCGTGTCTGCGTGGGTTTCCTCCGGGTGCTCCGGTTTCCTCCCACAGTCCAAAAATGTGCGGGTTAGGTTGATTTGGCTATGATAAATTGACCCTTAGTGTTAGGGGGGGATTAAATATGTGGGGTTACGGGGATAGGATGGGATATGTTAGGGGGAATTAAATACGTGGGGTTACGGGGATAGGGTGGGATATGTGTCGGTGCAGGCTCAATGGGGATTCTGTGTGGGAAAGCAGGGACAGGGTACTGGATTTGGATGATCAGCCATGATCGTATTGAATGGTGGAGCAGGCTCGACGGGCCGAATGGCCTACTCCTGCTCCTAGTTTCTATGTTTCTATGTCCTTGTGCAAGAAACACAGAAAGCTGGCATGCAGGTACAGCAAGCAATAAGGAAGGCAAATGGCATGTTGGCCTTTATTGCAAGGGGGGTTGGAGTATCAGTGTTGCGTAGAATGGGCCTATACTCCTCTGGAGTTTAGTAGAATGAGAGGTGATCTCGTTGAAACATACAAGATTCTGAAAGGGTGATTGACAGGGTAGATGCGGAGAGGTTGTTTCCCCCCCTGGCTGGAGTGTCTGGAACAAAGGGGGGCACAGTCTCAGGATAAGGGGGTCGGCCGTTTAAGACCGGAGATGAGGAGGAATTTCTTCACTCGGGAGGGGTTGTGAATCTTTGGCGTTCTCTGCCCCAGAGGGCTGCGGATGTTCAGGTCTTTGAGTCTATTCACGGCTGAGATCGATAAGATTTTTGGAATCAAGGGATACGGAGAGCGGGCGGGGAAAGCGGAGTGGAGGTCCGTGATCTTATTGAATAGCGGAGGAGCAGGCTGAGGGTCCCCTATGGCCTACTCCTGGCATTCCTGATATCTTATCTTATCTTAAAGAGGCTGCATAAATGCAAGTTGTTGTTGTTGCTGCTGTCCTGCCTCCAAAGAAAACATCTGCAGCTGGAGAACAATCAGGGACGGCGGAGTCCCGCCCACCCCGCGCCCCCATTGGCTGGAGGACCGCCGGCTGGCTGGTCCTCCGGCCACGCCCCCTTTGCTCTGATTGGCCGACGCCGCCCGTCGATCAGCCGGCAACGCGCGCGTCGTCAAAATCTACGGCTTTCGGCTCAGCCAGCCGTCTGGCAGTAAAAGGATGAGTCGCATTGATCTCCCGAAACGCTTTGATAATATTTTATAAAATAATAATTCCAAACGATTGCTCCTCCGCAAGATACCGACCTGGTCCGAGATGCGCTAAAATGGCGGCGGGGTGTCTAGGGCGGTGACCGGATGTCAGGAACAGTTCCGGTACCCAGCCTGCCCCGCGCAGGAGCCGGCACTGCGCAGGCCCGAGTTCACGTGCCGACCGCTGCTCGGGATAATGGCGGCCGTCCCTACCCAGAATTCGCAGCGCGCCGGAATACGCCCTATCCATTATTAAAGGGGAGCCCCAGCGCGCAGAAAGGCTACCCCCCACGCCACTGACTGCCGCAAGATGGAAGGCATCAAGCTGTTCATCTGCTCTGTGTGTGGGAAGGGGCTGACTCGGTCCTCCAACTTGCTGACCCACCAGCGCGTTCACGCCGGGGAGCGGCCGTTCACCTGCCCCCTGTGCGGGAAGGGATTCGCTGATTCCTCCAACCTGCTGCAGCACCAGCGAGCTCACACCGGGAAGTGGCCGTTCACCTGCTCCCTGTGCGGGGAGGGATTCGCTCAGTCATCCGACCTGCTGAGACACCGGCGAGTTCACAAGTGACTGCAGGGGTTGGATTCTGCCGTTACCAGATGTGCAAATCACTAGAACTAGTGATGCAGGGTAATTAGACCATTTAAAAAAAAGGCAGGGGTTCATTTTCTAGAGGGATAAAATTGTAAAGCAGAGAAGTTATATTAAAATTGTGTCAAACCGTGGTTCGACCACACTTGGGAGTACTGTGAACAGTTCTACTCTCCATATTATAAAAAGGATATAGGGGCACAAAATATTCACAAGCATGATACCAGAACTGAGAGGTAACTATCAGGAAAGGCTGAACACGCTGGGGGGCGACCTGATAGAGGTCTTTAAGATAATGAAAGGGTTTGATAGGGTAGACGTAGAGAAGATGTTTCCACTTGTGCGGGGCGGGGAGTCTAAAACTGGAGCTCATAAATAATGTTCCCTGTAGTTTTTATTTCGGGTGCACGGTCCCTTTATCTGGCTGCGCGGCCCATTCAAATCTTCGCGCGTGCGCGGTTTCTCCCATGTAAAAGCCGGTGAGCGTCCTGCGCGGGACCTCCAGACCGCTGCGCGGCCGCGCATCTTAACGGGAAACGTTGGTCACAAATATAAGACGGTCACTAATAAATCCAATGGGGAATTCAGGAGAAACTTCTTTACCCAGAGAGTGGTTCGAATGCGGAACTTGCTACCACAGGCAGTAGTTGAGGCGACCAGCGTGGATGCATTTAAGGGTGGGGGGAGCTGGATAAGCACACGAGGGAGTAAAGAATAGAAGGACACGCTGATCGGGTTAGATGAAGAAGGGTGGGAGAAGGCTCGTGTGGAGCATAAACGCCGACCTAGCCCAGCTGGGCCGAGTGTCCTGATTCTGTGCTTTAGACTCTTGGGTTACTTGATGTTCGTCACATCCAGGACTGAACCATGTTCATTCTGGCACTTGGGAGTTTGTTTCTGCTGATATTTAATAACAACTGTAAATCGAGTTTAATATTCTGGATATATGTCAAATAAATCCAATTTTGATTCCTATATACAGTGCATCGACTCTTTAACATCTGCGATAAGACAAGAGCTGATTGATGCCTTCTTGCTGACATTCCCTGGACCTCCGTGTCCAGGGGAGAAGCTGATGGGTTTGTGTTGCTTACTTTGAAAGGTGAATTTTTGTGCACATCGACAAAAGTCAGCAACCGACACTCCCAGGGCAGGTACAGCACGGGTTAGATACAGAGTAAAGCTCCCTCTACACTGTCCCATCAAACACTCCCAGGGCAGGTACAGCACGGGTTAGATACACAGTAAAGCTCCCTCTACACTGTCCCATCAAACACTCCCAGGGCAGGTACAGCACGGGTTAGATACAGAGTAAAGCTCCCTCTACACTGTCCCATCAAACACTCCCAGGGCAGGTACAGGTACAGCACGGGTTAGATACAGAGTAAAGCTCCCTCTACACTGTCCCATCAAACACTCCCAGGGCAGGTACAGCACGGGTTAGATCCAGAGTAAATCTCCCTCTACACTGTCCCATCAAACACTCCCAGGGCAGGTACAGCACGGGTTAGATACAGAGTAAAGCTACCTCTACATTGTCTCATCAAACACTTCCAGGGCTGGTACAGCACGGGTTAGATACAGAGTAAAGTTCCCTCTACATTGTCTCATCAAACACTCCCAGGGCAGGTACAGCATGGTTAAATACAGAGTAAAGCTCCCTCTACACTGTCCCATCAAACACTCCCAGGGCAGGTACAGCACGGGTTAGATACAGAGTAAAGCTCCCTCTACACTGTTCCATCAAACACTCCCAGGGCAGGTACAGCACGAGTTAGATACAGAGTAAAGCTCTCTCTGCACTGTCCCATCAAACACTCCCAGGGTAGGTGCAGCACGGATCTTGTAACGATGCACCCCCAAATCTCTCTACTCTTCCCCATCACCCAACCTTCCATCATTTAAGGTATAATCATTATATTTTATTGCCAAAGTGTACCACCTGACACTTAAGACATTGAATTCCATCTGCCGCTTATTTTTAGCCCATTTCCTCATCAACATGCAGAAGGATCTGGGTGTCCTAGTGCATGAATCACAAAAGGTTACTATGCAGGTACAGCAAGTAATTAGGAAACTAATAGAATGTTATCGTTGGTTGCGAGGGGAATTGAATACAAAAGTAGGGAGGTTATGCTTCAGTTGTACAGGGCATTGATGAGATCACATCTGGAGTACTGTGTACAGTATTGGTCGCCGTATTTAAGGAAGGATGTAAGTGCGTTGGAAGCAGTTCAGAGAAGGTTTACTAGACTAATACCTGGAACGGGCGTGTTGTCTTATGAGGAAAGGTTGGACAGGCTAGGCTTGTATCCGCTGGAGTTTAGAAGAGTAAGAGGTGACTTGATTGAAACATATAAGATCCTGAGGGGTCTGGACAGGGTGGATGTGGAGAGGATGTTTCCTCTTGAGGGAGAATCTAGAACTAGGGGTCACTAGGTTTAAAAGTAAGGGGTCGCCCATTTAAGACAGAGATGAGGAGAAATCTTTTCTCACAGAGGGTCGTGAGTCTTTGGAACTCTCTTCCTCAGAGGGCGGTGGAAGCGAAGTCTTTGAATATTTTTAAGGCAGAGGTAGATAGATTCTTGGTAAGCAAGGGGGTGAAAGGTTATCGGGGGTAGGCGGGAATGTGGAGTAATCAGATCAGGCCATGATCTTACTGAATGGCGGAGCAGGCTCGAGGGGCCGAGTGGACGACTCCTGCTCCTAATTCGTATGTTCGTAATATCTAAGACATCTGCTGTTTCTTCCCCATTTCCCTCAAGATCCCCAAGCACACTGTCCTCCTTTAGCTTAATATATATTAATGATCTAGACGAGGGAACTAGATGTAATGTCTCCAAGTTTGCAGACGACACAAAGCTGGGTGGGAGTGTGTGCTGTGAGGAGGATGCAGAGAAACTCCAGTATGATTTGGACAGGTTGGGTGATTGGGCAGATGCATGGCAGATGCAGTATAATGTGGATAAATGCGAGGTTATCCACTTTGGTGGCAAAAACAGGAAGGCAGATTATTATCTGAACGGCAATAGATTGGGAAAAGGGGAAGTGCAACGAGACCTGGGAGTCCTTGTGCACCAGTCGCTGAAGGTAAGCATGCAGGTGCAGCAGGCGGTTAAGAAGGCAAATGGTATGTTGGCCTTCATAGCGAGAGGATTCGCGTTCAGGAGCAAGGATGTCTTGCTGCAGTTGTACAGGGCCTTGGTGAGACCACACCTTGAGTATTGTGTGCAGTTTTGGTCGCCTTATCTGAGGAAGGATGTTCTTGCCATGGAGGGAGTGCAGCGAAGATTCACCAGACTGATACCTGGGATGGCAGGAATGACGTATGAAGAGAGATTGGGTCGATTAGGCTTATATTCGCTAGAGTTTCGAAGAATGAGAGGGGATCTCATTGAAACTTATAAAATTCTAACAGGACTCGACAGACTAGATGCAGGAAGGATGTTCCCGATGGCGGGGGAGTCCAGAACCAGGGGTCACAGTCTAAGGATAAGGGGTAAGCCATTTAGGACTGAGATGAGGAGGAATTTCTTCACCCAGAGAGTGGTGAACCTGTGGAATTCTCGACCACAGAAGGCAGCTGAGGCCAATTCATTAAATATATTCAAAAAGGAGTTGGATATATTTCTTAAGGCTAAAGGGATCAAGGGATATGGGGAGAAAGCAGGGACAGGGTACTGAATTTGGATGATCAGCCATGATCTCATTAAATGGCAGAACAGGCTCAGAGGGGCCAAATGGCCTACTCCTCCTATCTTCTATGCTTAACTAACTTCTCTAATATTTTCCTTTTATTTATTATATGTGGCTCAGTAGCACTCACACCTCTGAGTCAGAAGGTTGTGGGTTTAAGTCCCACTTCCAGGGACTTGAGCACATAAAGCTAGGCTGACACTCCAGTGCAGCGCTAGGGGAGCGCTGCACAGTCGGAGGTGCCGTCTTTCGGATGAGACGTTAAACCGAGGCCCCGTCTGCTCTCTTGGGTGGATGTAAAAGATCCCCTGGCACTATTTCGAAGACGAGCAGGGGTGTTATCCCCGGTGTCCTGGGGCCAATATTTATCCCTCAGTCAACATCACCAAAACAGGTGATCCAGTCATTATCACATTGCTGTTTGTGGGAGCTTGCTGTGCGCAAATTGGCTGTCGCGTTTTCTACATTACAACAGTGACTGCACTCCAAAAGTACTTCATTGGTTGTAAAGCGCTTTGGGACGTCCGGTGGTCGTGAATGGCGCTATTTCAATGCAAGTCTTACCGATGAAGTAATTTCAAGGGATAGTGTCGTCACCATTGCTGTGTACGGGAGTTTTAATGTCTGATACAAAATCAAAATACTGCGGATGCAGGAAATCTGAAATAAAAACAGAAAATGCTGAAAACACTCCGCAGGTCAGGCAGCATCTGCGGAGAGAGAAACAGAGTTAACGTTTCAGATTGATGACTTTTCATCAGTACTTTTTGAGAACAGATGTGTGCCGGAGAACAATGTAATACCGAGATGAAGCAATGGGCTAAAAAAAAAAGCGGCAGATGGAATTCCATGTCTAAGTGGTACATTTTGGCAAAATAAATAATGATTATACTTTAAATGACGGAAGGTTGGGTGATGGGGAAGAGTAGAGAAATTTGGGGGTTCATCGTCACAAGATCCATGCTGCACCTGCCCTGGGACTGTTTGATGGGACAGTGTAGAGGGAGCTTTACTCTGTATCTAACCCGTGCTGTACCTGCATTGGGAGTGTTTGATGGGACAGTGTAGAGGGAGCTTTACTCTGTATCTAACCCGTGCTGTACCTGTCCTGGGCGTGTTTGATGAGACAGTGTAGAGGGAGCTTTACTCTGTATCTAACCCGTGCTGTACCAGCCCTGGGAGTGTTTGATGGGAACAGTGTAGAGGCAACTTTACTCTGTATCTAACCCGTGCGGTACCTGCCCTGGGCGTGTTTGATGAGACAGTGTAGAGAGAGCTTTACTCTGTAACTAATCTGTGCTGTACCTGCCCTGGCAGTGTTTGATGGGACAGTGTAGAGGGAACTTTACTCTGTATCTCACCCGTGCTGTACCAGCCCTGGGAGTGTTTGATGGGAACAGTGTAGAGGCAACTTTACTCTGTATCTAACCCGTGCTGTACCTGCCCTGAGAGTGTTTGATGGGACAGTGTAGCGGGAGCTTTACTCTGTATCTAACCCGTGCTGCACCTGCCCTGAGAGTGTTTGATGGGACAGTGTAGCAGGAGCTTTACTCTGTATCTAACCCGTGCTGCACCTGCCCTGAGAGTGTTTGATGGGACAGTGTAGAGGGAGCTTTACTCTGTATCTAACCCGTGCTGCACCTGCCCTGAGAGTGTTTGATGGGACAGTGCAGAGGGAGCTTTACTCTGTATCTAACCCGTGCTGTACCTGCCCTGGGAGAGTTTGATGGGACAGTGTAGAGGGAGCTTTACTCTGTATCTAACCAGTGCTGTACCTGCCCTGGAGTGTTTGATGAGACAGTGTAGAGGGAGCTTTACTCTGTATCTAACCCGTGCTGTACCTGCCCTGGGCGTGTTTGATGAGACAGTGTAGAGAGAGCTTTACTCTGTATCTAATCTGTGCTGTACCTGCCCTGGGAATGTTTGATGGGACAGTGTAGAGGGAGCTTTACTCTGTATCTAACCCGTGCTGTACCTGCCCTGGGAGTGTTTGATGGGAACAGTGTAGAGGGAACTTTACTCTATCTAACCCGTGCTGTACCTGCCCTGGGAGTGTTTGATGGGACAGTGTAGAGGGAGCTTTACTCTGTATCTAACCCGTGCTGTACCAGCCCTGGGAGTGTTTGATGGGAACAGTGTAGAGGCAACTTTACTCTGTATCTAACCCGTGCTGTACCTGCCCTGAGAGTGTTTGATGGGACAGTGTAGAGGGAGCTTTACTCTGTATCTAACCAGTGCTGTACCTGCCCTGGAGTGTTTGATGAGACAGTGTAGAGGGAGCTTTACTCTGTATCTAACCCGTGCTGTACCTGCCCTGGGAGAGTTTGATGGGACAGTGTAGAGGGAGCTTTACTCTGTATCTAACCCGTGCTGTACCAGCCCTGGAGTGTTTGATGGGACAGTGTAGAGGGAGCTTTACTCTGTATCTAACCCGTGCTGTACCTGCCCTGAGAGAGTTTGATGGGACAGTGTACAGGGAGCTTTACTCTGTATCTAACCCGTGCTGTACCTGCCCTGAGAGTGTTTGATGGGACAGTGTAGTGGGAGCTTTACTCTGTATCTAACCCGTGCTGTACCTGCCCTGGGAGTGTTTGATGGGAACAGTGTAGAGGCAACTTTACTCTGTATCTAACCCGTGCTGTACCTGCCCTGGGAGTGTTTGATGGGACAGTGTAGAGGGAACTTTACTCTGTATCTAACCCATGCTGTACCAGCCCTGGGAGTGTTTGATGGGAACAGTGTAGAGGCAACTTTACTCTGTATCTAACCCGTGCTGTACCTGCCCTGAGCGTGTTTGATGGGACAGTGTAGAGGGAGCTTTACTCTGTATCTAACCCATGCTGTACCTGCCCTGGGAGTGTTTGATGGGAACAGTGTAGAGGGAACTTTACTTTGTATCTAACCCGTGCTGTACCTGCCCTGGGAGTGTTTGATGGGACAGTGTAGAGGGAGCTTTACTCTGTATCTAACCCGTGCTGTACCAGCCCTGGGAGTGTTTGATGGGAACAGTGTAGAGGCAACTTTACTCTGTATCTAACCCGTGCTGTACCTGCCGTGAGAGTGTTTGATGGGACAGTGTAGAGGGAGCTTTACTCTGTATCTAACCCGTGCTGTACCTGCCCTGGGAATGTTTGATGGGACAGTGTAGAGGGAGCTTTACTCTGTATCTAACCAGTGTTGTACCTGCCCTGGAGTGTTTGATGAGACAGTGTAGAGGGAGCTTTACTCTGTATCTAACCCGTGCTGTACCAGCCCTGGGAGTGTTTGATGAGACAGTGTAGAGGGAACTTTACTCTGTATCTAACCCGTGCTGTACCAGCCCTGGGAGTGTTTGATGGGAACAGTGTCGAGGCAACTTTACTCTGTATCTAACCCGTGCTGTACCAGCCCTGGGAGTGTTTGATGGGACAGAACTTCTGACCGGCTGAGTATTTCCAGCATTTTCTGTTTTTATTTGAACGGTCCTTAAAGGGAGAGTGAGTGTCTTTCTCGGGAGCGTTTCCATTTTGAAATTCTCAGACGGGAACTCGCCGCCTTCCTCGATCAAGATGCCAGTCGGTGTTGGACTTGACAAAAATGAGAAGTCGCACAACACCAGGTTATAGTCCCAACAACAAGTTTTATTTGAAATTACCAGCTTTCGGAGCGGCCGCTCCTTCGTCAGGCGCAGTGAGGCAATGCAAATGTACTTTGTAACCGATTTGTATTGCCTCACCGCACCTGACGAAGGAGCAGCAGCTCCGAAAAGCTGGTAATTCCAAATAAAACTGTATGGACTATAACCTGGTGTTGTGCACCTTCTCATTTTTTCCTTTACCAAGATGGCGGCCTCTACCAAGATGGCGGCCTCTACCAAGATGGCGGCCTCCAGCTGGGCCGTCGGCGGCCACCCCGCACTCGGTGTTGATAAAGCCAGGCAGTGTTCAAATGAATCCTTCAATCGTTGGGGGGCCTCTTACCCTTTTCCCCCAGGTTAATGCTCAACTCACCCAATGAACGTTTCCGACATTTTCTGACTCTCACAATTTGTCGCCTTTTTTTCGCCTTTGTTTTCGCCTCGGCGCCATTTTGTTTTATTCACTCGCGGGGAAGAGACGAACCAACCGGATGTGACGGCGTGGGGCGCCGGGGCCCGCTGACTGACGCGGCTCTCGACCAATGATAAGAGGGAGGAATGGGTGGTCCTCCAACCAATGGCAGAGGCCGAGGGGCGGGACTTCCGGCACGCCAGACAAGAGGCTAATCATGTCTTTGTCCACCAGTTCCCTGCAGCTGCAACTGCAACTGGGGGGAGGGAGGTTGTGTTAATTGTCTTTTTTTTAATTATTAATAACAAAAATGCAGAGTTTTTTTTTTGCACATTTGAGATTGATTGTTTTAGCATTTGTGGAGAAAATTGGAGCCTGTCATTTGGACCAAAATTTGGACCCCTGTGAGTAAAATCAGGGTTATTGGTGGGAATTCATTGTTCATGTCCAGATGTTTAAACAGAGGGGGTTGGGGTGGGGGTTGGACGGACAGACTGACTCCCAACCCAGTGAAATGGTAAAGAGCGGGTGGAGCGCGGTCCTAAAGATTGACCTGCATTTGTATAGCGCCTTTCACGACCACCGGACGTCCCAAAGCGCTTTACAGCCAATGAAGTACTCACCGAAGTGTAGTCGCTGTTGCAATGTCGGAAACGCGGCAGGCCAGTTTTGAGCGCAGCAAGCTCCCACAGTCGGCAATGTGATGATGACGGCAACACGGTGGCATAGTGGTTAGCACTGGTGCCTCACAGCGCCAGGGACCCGGGTTCGAATCTGGCCTCGGGTGACTGTCTGTGTGGAGTTTGCACATTCTCCCCGTGTCTGCGTGGGTTTTCTCCGGGTGCTCCGGTTTCCTCCCACAGTCCAAAGATGTGCGGGTTAGGTTGATTTGGCTATGATAAATTGACCCTTCGTGTTAGGGGGGGATTAAATATGTGGGGTTACGGGGATAGGATGGGATATGTTAGGGGGAATTAAATACGTGGGGTTACGGGGATAGGGTGGGATATGTGTCGGTGCAGGCTCGATGGGGATTCTGTGTGAGAAAGCAGGGACAGGGTATTGGATTTGGATGATCAGCCATGATCGTATTGAATGGTGGAGCAGGCTCGACGGGCCGAATGGCCTACTCCTGCTCCTAGTTTCTATGTTTCTATGTTTCTATGACCAGATTATCTGTTTCTGTGACCTGCGTCGGCTCCCGGTTAAGCAACGCCGCCGTTTCAAAATTCTCATCCTTGTTTTCAAATCCCTCCATGGTCTCGCCCCTTCACTACCTCTGTAATCTCCTCCAGCCCCCCCCATGCCCGAGATATCTGCGCTCCTCCAAATTCTGCAGCCTTCAGTATCCCTGATTATAATCGCTCAACCATTGGCGGCCGTGCCTTCTCTTGCCCAGGCCCTAAGCTCTAGAATTCCCTGCCTAAACCTGTCCGCCGCTCTACCTCTCTTTCCTCCTTTAAGACGCTCCTTAAAACCTACCTCTTTGACTAAGCTTTTGGTCACCTGCCCTAATTTCTCCTTATGTGGCTCGGTGTCAAATTGTTTTGTCTTATAATACTCCTGTGAAGCACCTTGGGACGTTTTACTACGTTAAAGGTGCTATATAAATACGAGTTGTTGTTGTTGATGGAGGGATAAATATCAGCCAGGACACTGGGGATAGCTCCCCTGCTCTTCTTCGAAATAGTGGCCATGGGAATTTTTACGTTCACCTGAGAGAGCAGACGGGGCCCTCGGTTTAACGTCTTGTCCGAAAGACGGCACCTCCGCCAGTGCAGCGCTCCCTCAGCACTGCACTGGAGCCTCAGCCTAGATTTTGTGCTCAAGTCTCTAGTGCAGGACTTGAATCAACAACCTTCTGACTCAGAGGTGAGAGTGCTACCCACTGAGCCACGGCTGACACTGAATGTGTGAACATATTGGTGCCTAGTGGCTGAAAGAGGAGGGTGGGGTGGTGGAAGGGGCAGGCTCCCAAAGAGGGGGAAGAGCATGCTCCCAACGAGGGGGTCTGAGTGGGATAGGGTCCTGAGGAGAGTGTTAGGAGGGGTTAGGAGTGGGGTAGGGCAGGGCGGGGAAGGGTCCTAAATTGGGGGGGACGAGGCAACTCCCGAAGAGGTGGAGGGAGGGTCAGATTTTTCTATCGCAACTAGAATTGTCTGTTCTGAATGTCTATCCTGTGCTTACATCGTTGACTTTTGTAAACTGCTTTTACAGGGTATTAGAAGGGAAGCTCGAACCAACCATCACATCAAGATCTGACGGAGTCACTCGATTCATCAGGACCTGAATATCATCGGCCTTTGAATGTGGAAGGAGAAATGTTTGTCTGTTCTGTCTGTGGGAAAAGATTTCAAACATCAGTGTGACCGGAAAAGCACCGAGGCACGCACACCCGAGTGAGAGTGTTCCAGTGCACTGACTGTGGAAAGAGCTTTAACCAGTTACACAGCCTGAAAAAACATCGCACCGTTCACAGCGGGGAAGAAACCGTACACGTGTTCTGTGTGTGTGGACGAGGCTTCAGCCGATCGTCCAACATGGTGAAGCACAAGGACGCCCGCGCCGCGGAGAAACGGTATAAATGTGGGGACTGCGGGAAGGGGTTCAATTACCCGTCCCAGCTGGAAACCCACCGGCGCAGTCACACCGGGGAGAGGCCGTTCACCTGCTCGGAGTGCGGGAAGGGCTTCACTCAGTCCTCCGCCTTGCTGACCCACCAGAGCGTTCACAGCGGGGAGACGGTGTTCAAGTGCTGCGTGTGCGGGAAGGGCTTCACTCACTCCTCGCACCTGTTCAGGCACCAGTACGTCCACACCGAGGAGAGGCCGTTCACCTGCAGCGTGTGTGGGAAGGGCTTCACCCAGTCGTCCTCCTTGCTGAAGCACCAGTGCGTTCACACCGACGAGAGGCCATTCGGCTGCCCGGACTGCGGGAAGTGCTTCAAAAACCCCAGCGAGCTGAAGGTGCACCAGCAGACCCACACGGGGGAGAGGCCGTTCCGCTGCTCCAGCTGCGGCAGGAGGTTCGGCCAGTCCTCCAACCTGCTGCGACACCAGCGGGTCCACACCAAGGAGAGGCCCTTCACCTGCTCGGTGTGCGGCAAGGGCTTCTCCCAGTCCTCCAACCTGCTGACCCACCAGCGCATCCACACCGGCGAGCGGCCCTTCACCTGCCCCGAGTGCGGGAAGGGCTTCTCCCGCTCCTCCCACCTGCTGACCCACCAGCGGGTCCACACCGACGAGCGGCCCTTCGCCTGCTCCGACTGCGGCAAGAGCTTCAAGCGGTCGGAGGAGCTGCTGCGGCACCAGCGCATCCACACCGACGAGCGGCCCTTCCGGTGCCCACTGTGCGCCAAGAGGTTCAGGCACTCCTCCACCCTGATGAGGCACCAGCGAGTCCACACCGGCGAGAGGCCGTTCACCTGCTCCGAGTGCGGGAAGGGCTTCACCCATTCGTCCAACCTGCTGAGACACCAGAGGGTCCACGTGTGAGCGCAGAGCCTCCAGGGCTCGATTCCCCCCGCCCCCCGGCGTTCGTCCCCGGCCGTTTCGGCTGCTGTTAATGAGCCCTCTATAAATCGGGCTGTTAATTCGGCGTTCTCGCCCAGGCCAACATCCCCACAGCGTCGAAGCTTTGACCACGCTCGTTCAGCACCCGATGGAAGGGTCACATCGTCCGCACGCCCGATACGAGACTCCCAAAACAAGCGCGCTCTACTCGGAGCTCCCGACACGGCAAGAAAGCCCCGGGTGAGAGCCTCGACACCCTCGAAGCCCCCTTGGAAAAAGTGCAACATCCCCGCCGACACACCAGGGAATCCCTGGCCCGAGACCGCACAAAGTGGAGGAGAAGCATCCGGGGAAGGCGCCGAACACCTGGAGTCTCTTCGCCGGGAGCAAGCGGAAGCCAAGCGGAAGGAGCGCACGTCAACCCAAGCACCCCACCCACCCGCCCCTTCAACCACCGTCTGCCCCACCTGTGACAGAGACTGTAGGTCCCGCATTGGACTCATCAGTCACCTCAGAACTCATTTTTAACGGGGAAGCAAGTCATCCTCGGTTCCGAGGGACCGCCTAAGAAGAAGTCATCCAGACTCGAGTCGTCGTTGGCTTGTTCTCTCCACACAGAGGCGGCCGGACCTGCTGTGATTTCCAGCAAAAACAGTTTGTTGTTTTCCATACAGACCCCAGCATCCGCCACATTGACCCCTTGTGACCCCACCTCATTGTCTTTGATGTCATGTTTTCCTGACTGACCTGTTTGGACACCATCCACACCTTTGATTGCCGTGATTATCTCTCTGTCGAGGTGTGATAAAGGGCAGTTGGAAAGATTAACTGTAGTCACCTGGCAGTGTTCTCTGACTATATATGCTGTGCCCATATGCATCTCCTCACTTCACCTGACGAAGGAGCAGCCGCTCCGAAAGCTTGTGATTTCAAATAAAGCTGTTGGGACTATAACCTGGTGTTGTGCGACTTCTCACTTTTAAGAAGAAGAGAGAGGAGAAAATTCAATACATCGACTTATGACGGGCTGGTGCCAGAGCTGCTCGATGGCTGAAAAGACACAACTGGTTCAGAACTGATCTGCAGCAGACGGAACCTGCCAGCCCGAACCAGTCTAGCCTACCCGTGATTGCGGCCCCCACGCTCTGCGGTCGACTCTTAACGCCGTTGGGGGGGAAGGGCATCGCCAGCCCCGCCCACATCCCCAAGAACAACGCACAGAAATAAACTCCCTTTTAACTGTCCCGGCCAACGCCACCGAACCAGATATTCTGGTCTTTATCACGTTGCTGTTTGTGGGAGCTTGCTGTGCGCAAATGATCTGCCGCGTTGCCCACCTCACAACAGTGACCGCGCTGCAAAAGTACTTCGTTGGTTGGTCTGGGACATCCGGTGGTCGCGAACATAAGAACACAAGAAATAGGAAGTCGCACAACACCAGGTTATAGTCCAACAGTTTTATTTGAAATCACGAGCTTTCGGAGCGCTGCTCCTTCGTCAGGTAAAGTGAAGGAATACAAATCAGCAAAGCATACATAGACAGAGAACAATGCCTGTGTAGCGTACAATGTCAGACGACTACAGTTAATCTTTCTGACTGCCCTCCATCACACCTCGGCAGAGATACAATCACGTCAGTCAGGAAAGCATTACATCAAAGACACAGCAAAATACAGCTCGTGATTTCAAATAAAACTGTTGGACTATAACCTGGTGTTGTGCGACTTCTCATTTTTGTCCACCCCAGTCCAACACCGGCATCTCCGCATCATAAGAAATAGGAGCAGGAATAGGCCACTTGGCCCCCTCGAGCCTGCTCCGCCATTCAATAAGATCATGGCTGATCTCGGGCTCAAAGCCACTTCCCCGCCCGCCCCCCATAACCCTTCACTCCCTTATCTTGCAAAAATCTGTCTATCTCCACCTTAAATGTATTTAATGACCCAGCCTCCACGGCTCTCTGGGGCAGAGAATTCCACAGATTTACGACCCTCTGAGAGAAGAAATTCCTCCTCATCTCAGTTCTAAAAGGGCGACCCTTTATTCTGAGACTGTGCCCCCCGAGTTCTAGATTTCCCCACGAGGGGAAACATCCTCTCTGCATCTACCTTGCCGAGCCCCGTCAGTATCTTATATGTTTCGATAAGATCACCTCTCATTCTTCTAAATTCCAATGAGTATAGGCCCAGCCTGCTCAACCTTTCCTCATAAGTCAACCCCCTCATCTCTGGAATTAACCAAGTGAATCGTCTCGGAACTGCCTCCAATGCCAGAATCACAGAATCCCCACAGTGCAGATAGAGGCCATTTCGGCCCATCGAGCCTGCACCGACACATATCCCACCCTATCCCCGTAACCCCACGTATTTAATCCCCCCCCTAACACTAAGGGTCAATTTATCATAGCTAAATCAACCTAACCCGCACATCTTTGGACTGTGGGAGGAAACCGGAGCACCCGGAGGAAACCCACGCAGACACGGGGAGAATGTGCAAACTCCACACAGACAGTCACCCCGAGGCCGGATTCGAACCCGGGTCCCTGGCGCTGTGAGGTAACAGTGCCAACCGCTACGCCACCGTGCTGCCCTAAGTATATCCTTCCTTAAATAAGGAGACCAAAACTGTACGCAGTACTCCAGGTGTGGTCTCACCAACGCCCTGTACAGTTGTAGCAGGACTTCCCTGAAAGGCGCTGTAGAAATGCAAGACTTTTTCTTTTTATAATGGACGCGACTGCTGCCAACGAACCGGAAGCGGACTGCGCGTGCGCGCTGCCCCGTCCGTCGCGGGAGCGGGTTCATTGAAAAAAAAATGTTTTAAATGCCGGGAGGGAGCAGGATGTGAGGAGAAATGCTCTGTGTGGGGGGGGGGGGGGGCGGGGAGGAAAAAAAGAAGCTTCTGGTTCCAGATGAATGCACAGTACGTATCTGCGCAGCTTCCGGTCGTTGGCAGCAGTCACTCCGTATTATAATATGTATCGCTGGCCTGTTCAGGGGTGCGCGCGCACACTTGCGTTGTAATCTAAATTCACGTCCTCGATCCTTTGTTGACCTTTCTTTAGTATGGGTTTCCATTAAACTTCATTTCACAACCCAAGGGCAACTGAAAGTCTGCCATTCATTCCCGATTTCCAAAAAGGGCCGCCTTGATTGAGATGGCAAGAGGGCCTGGAACCAGTCCGTCGGCCAAACCCGGCTGGGTGGGGGATGCAACCGGCGACGGGCTCTCGAGAGCAGGTATTCCAAGAGCAAGTTAAGATGCATCGAAGACGTGGACGCCCCAAAAATCGGAAGAAGGGAGTGTGGAAGTAAGAAACCGTGGTGGCCGACTGGTCATGTAAGAATTCAAATAGGACGTAAACAAAAATGCTTTTCGACTGACCCCACTTTGTGCTGCAAATTCAGTGTAATTCTATGTAATGAGGATAACATCTCAGGTAGAATAAGGAACCTTAAAAATAGATTGGGTGGGCGGCCTGGATGATATCACTTAATTCCAGTGTAATTGGTGGGATCCATTTAATTTTAATTCATTCATTCATTCATTCATTAAAGGGTAAGTCATGGCAGGACAACTCGGTGCTGTGACATGCTCTTCCTGCACTATGTGGGAAATCAGGGACACTTCCTCTGTCCCTGACAACCATGTGTGCGGGAGGTGTATCCAGCTGCAGCTACTGACAGACCGCATTGCGGCGCTGGAGCTGCGGATGGATGCATACTGGAGCATTCGTGATGCTGAGGACATCGTGGCTAGCATGTTTAGGGAGTTGGTCACACCGCAGGTGCTGTGAAAGCTATGAATACTATACCCCCTCAAAAGAACAGCTAAACCTCAATTAAATTTAAAAAAAGCCATCACATTAATAAAATAAGTATAGTTAAATAAATTAACCACTTTAAACAAAAAATTAAATTTTTGAAAAAATTTAAAATCTGTTAAAAAGTTATAAAAATAAACTTACCTTTCTTTAAAGTCTCTAAAAAAGATATACCTGTTGAAAAAAATTCAAAATAATACTTAATTAACTACTTACCTTGTTAAAAGAGGGTCTTACGCCTCCTTTCTTTATGTGCAAAATCTTCCATGCTTACCTGCGCGTTCAAAGCACTAAGTGCACTGTGTGCGCACAGCCTGTAGCGCGCACGCGGTTCACCTAGGAACCGCCCCCTTTTGAAATCACCAAGTGCCGGTTTTCAGCGCATGCGCAGGGCATGCAGAAAACCGGCAATTGGAGACAGAATACGCGAGAGTACACAGTGCGTACTCTCGCGTAGAGACACTAATTTTTGGGCCAATATGTTCTTATGTTCTATTCATTTCCACCTCATGTATTTATCAATTTCCCCTTAAATGTATCTACGCTGTTCGCCTCAACCACTCCCTGTGGTCGCGAGTTCCACACACCGATTTGATCGATTTTTTTTTTGAAGAAGTCGTCACCAGGTTAGTGGATGAGGGTAACCCGGCAGGCATTTGTCTATCTGTACTTTCAGAACACCTCTGATATGGTCCCTCACAGGAGGCTTCTCTACAAGATAGAATCTTGTGGAATTAGTGTCAACTGGACCAGCCACATAAATACTGTGGCGACAAGAACAGGTCAGAGGCTGGGTATTCTGCGGCGAGTGTCTCACCTCCTGACTCCCCAAAGCCTTTCCACCCATCTACAAGGCACAAGTCAGGAGTGTGATGGAATACTCTCCACTTGCCTGGATGGGTGCAGCTCCAACAACACTCAAGAAGCTCGACACCATCCAGGACAAAGCAGCCCGCTTGATTGGCACCCCATCCACCACCTTAAACATTCACTCCCTCCACCACCGGCGTACCGTGTCTGCAGTGTGTACCATCTACAAGATGCACTGCAGCAACTCGTCAAGGCTTCTTCGGCAGCACCTCCCAAACCCACGACCTCTTCCACCTAGAAGGACAAGGGTAGCAGGCGCATGGGAACACCATCACCTCCAAGTTCCTCTCCAAGTCACACATCATCCTGACTTAGAAGTATATGATAAGAAGACAAAATTAAAGACTCTTTATCTGAATGCACGCAGCATTTGTAACAAGATAGATGAATTGACGGCGCAAATAGAAATAAATGGGTATGATCTGATAGCCATCGCAGAGACGTGGTTGCAATGTGACCAAGGCTGGGAACTGAACTCGAATCCTCTCGCTATGAAGGCCAACATACCATTTGCCTTCTTAACCGAGTACAGGAGCAAGGATGTCTTACTACAGTTGTACAGGGGCCTTGGTGAGACCACACCTGGAGTACTGTGTGCAGTTTTGGTCTCCTTACCTAAGAAAGGATATACTTGCCATAGAGGGAGTGCAGCGAAGGTTCACCAGACTGATTCCTGGGATGGCAGGACTGTCGTATGAGGAGAGATTGGGTCGACTAGGCCTGTATTCACTAGAGTTTAGAAGAATGAGAGGGGATCTCATTGAAACGTATAAAATTCTGACCGGGCTAGACAGACTGGATGCAGGGAGGATGATTCCCCTGGCTGGGCGGTGTCTAGAACGAGGGGTCACAGTCTCAGGATACGGGGTAGGACATTTAGGACTGAGATGAGGAGAAATTTCTTCACTCAGAGGGTGGTGAACCTGTGGAATTCTCTACCACAGAAGGCTGTGAAGGCCAAGTCACTGAATATATTTAAGAAGGAGATAGATAGATTTCTAGACACAAAAGGCATCAAGGGGTATGGGGAGAGAGCGGGAATCTGGTATTGAGATAGAGGATCAGCCATGATCATATTGAATGGCGGAGCAGGCTCGAAGGGCCGAATGGCCTACTCCTGCTCCTATTTTTCCATGTTTCTATGAATGACCTGCTCCTATTTCTTATGTTCATATATCGCTGATCCTTCATCGTCGCTGGGTCAAAATCCAGGAACTCCCTCCCTAACAGCGCTGTGGGAGTACCTTCACCACACGGACTGCAGCGGTTCAAGAAGGCGGCTCACCACCACCTTCTCAAGGGGCAATTAGGGATGGACAATAACTGCCGGCCTTGCCAGTGACGCCTACATCCCGTGAATGAATGGAAAAGATAACTCTCATCCCAGGAATCAGTCTGGTGGACCTTTGTTGCAGTCCCTCTGAGGCAAGTATATCCTTCCTTAGGTCAGGAGACCAAAACTGTGCCCAGTACTCCAGGTGTGGTCTCACCAAAGTCCTATATAATTGCAACAAGACTTCCTTGTCCTTATACTCCAATAAAGGCTAACTTAGCATTTGCCTTCCTAATTGATTGCTTGCTCCAGAGACTTGAGCACAAAAATCTAGGCTGACACTCCAGTGCAGTGCTGAGGGAGTGCTGCACTGTCGGAGGTGCCGTCTTCCATCCTTGGAGATATATTTCCAAGTCAGGATGGTGTGTGACTTGGAGGGGAACTTGGGGATGGTGGTGTTCCCATGCGCCTGCTGCCCTTGTCCTTCGAGGTGATAGAGGCCGTGGGGTTGGCAGGTGCTGCCGGAGAAGTGAGTTGGTGTGTACAACTCCCAGAATGCTCCTGTTCATAAGGACTTAGTGGGGAGAAATCCCAGCATGCACCAGTGTGTAATGGGTAGACCTCCCATTGGATGCATTGGTTGTGATCTTCTAAAATTCCCTAGATTCTAAGGTAGCAAATGTAACCCTGTTATGAGTATGTCAGCTGTGGCTCAGTGGGTAGCACACTCGCCTCTGCGTCAGAAGGTTGTGGGTTCAAGTCCCACTCCAGGGACTTCAGCACATAAAGCGAGGCTGACATTCCAGTGCAGCGCTGAGGGAGTGCTGCATTGTTGGAGGTGCCGTCTTTCAGATGAGATGTTAAACCGAGGTCCCGTCTGCCCTCTCAGGTGGACATAAAAGATCCCATGTCACTATTTTGAAGTCGCACAACACCAGGTTATAGTCCAACAGTTTTATTTGAAATCACAAGCTTTCGGAGCTATCGATTTGCTCCTTCCTCAGGTGAAGTAAATTAGATACAGAATCGCCAAAGCATATATAGATAGAAAACAAAGCATGTGTACCTTACAATTGCAGACCACTAAATTAAATCATCCTGACTATCTGCCGAGGTGTGATAAAGTTAATCAAGTCAGCCAGGAAGGTACCACATCAAAGACATAGCAAGATACAACTGAGACAATGAGGTGTAGTCGCAGGGGTTCTAACGTGTCAAAAGCTGCCGTCTGTATGTAAAACGAAAAGCTTTAACATTTTTTTACTTTTTTACTGGGAAAATTTTCACTTTTTTACTGGGAATCACATCTGTGAACAAGCCAACGACGACTCGAGTCCGGATCACGTCATGTATCGTGACATAAACCCAAGATCCCGATTGAGACCGTCTTCATGAGTGCGGAACTTGGCTATCAGTTTCTGCTCGATGATTTTGCGTTGTCGTGTGTTTCTAAGGTTGCCTTGGAGAACGCTTACCCGCAGATCCGAGGCTGAATGTCCTTGACTGCTGAAGTGTTCCCCGACTGGGAGGTAACAATCCTGCCTGGCTGACTTAATTAACTTTATCACACCTCGGCAGATAGTCAGGATGATTTAATTTATTGGTCTGCAATTGTAAAGTACACATGCTTTGTTTTCTATCTATATATGCTTTGGCGATTCTGTATCTAATTTACTTCACCTGAGGAAGGAGCAATCGATAGCTCCGAAAGCTTGTGATTTCAAATAAAACTGTTGGACTATAACCTGGTGTTGTGCGACCTCACTATTTTGAAGAGCAGGGGAGCTTTCCCCGGTGTCCTGGGGCCAATATTTATCCCTCAACCAACAACAAAAAACAGATGATCTGGTCATTATCACATTGCTGTTTGTGGGAGCTTGCTGTGCACAAATTGGCTGCCGCGTTTCTTACATTACAACAGTGACTACACTCCAAAAAATTCTTCAAAGCACTTTCAGACGTCCGGTGGTCGTGAAAGGCGCTGTACAAATGCAGGTCTTTCTTTCTGTACCTGCACGTTAACTTTCTGTAATTTGTGTGCAAGGATCCCTCTGAATACCAACATTTACTAGTCTCTCAACTTTTAAAAAAATATTCTGCTTTTCTAGTCTTCCTACCAAAGTGGATGATTTCACATTTCCCCACATGATACCCCCATCTGCCAGGTTCTTGCCCAATCACTGAACCGGTTCTACGACAGCAAAATACTGCGGATGCTGGAAATCCGAAATAACGACAGAAAACGCTGGAAAAACTCAGCAGGCCAGGCAGCATCCGTGGAGAGAGAAACAGAGTTAACGTTTCAGGTCGAAGACCTTTCGTCAGAACTGGAAAAAAGCAGGAAATGAAATAGATTTTAAAGCAAGGATAAAGCTGGGAAAAGGGGGAGAGGATGAAAGAACAAAAGGGAAGGTCAGTGGTGGGATAGAAAGCAGGGGAGATTAAGAGACATTGAGAGACAATGGCCCAGAAATTAAACATTGATGGTTCCCGCGGGGGTAAGGATTCCCCGCGATATCGCACTCCGCGCCTACCTTTTTGTTTGGGGGCCCACACGAACTTTAGTTTCAGAGCCTCTCCCTGTTGCAACCGTGCAGTGCTTGCGTGACCCAGAGGCGCAATTAGTTCGTGCGAGCTCTGGGATCACGTGATTCAGTTAGAGCCAATGGCAGCACACCATCTTTCATTCATAGTTTTGGCAGCAAGGGCTGTCAAAGCTATGAATACTACAAACCCCCAAAAGAACAGCTAAACCTCAATTAAATTTAAAAAAAAGCCATCACATTAATAAAATAAGTATAGTTAAATAAATTAACCATTTTAAACAAAAAATTAAATTTTTGAAATTTTTTTAAATCTTTTTAAAAGTTATAAAAATAAACTTACCTTTCTTTAAAGTCTCTAAAAAAGATAAACCTGTTGAAATTTTTTTAAAATAACACTTAATTAACTACTTACCTTGTTAAAAGGGGGTCTTACGCCTGCTTTCTTCATGTGTAAAATCTTCACCACTTACCTGCGCGTTCAAACCTGAAAAAATAACTAAGTGCGCTGCGTGCGCACAGCCTGTAGTGGGCACGCGGTTCACTTAGGAACCGCCCCCTTCGCAATACCCGAAGTGCCGGTTTCCCGCGCATGCACAGTGCATGCAGGAAACCGGCAATTCGGGATCTAATACGCGAGAGTACACAGTGCGTACTCTCGCGTATTAGGTCTAATTTTCGGGCCATTAAGAGATATTCAAGGCGAGAGGAGGGGTAACACGGTGGCATAGTGGTTAGCACTGGTGCCTCACAGCGCCAGGGACCCGGGTTCGAATCCGGCCTCGGGTGACTGTCTGTGTGGAGTTTGCACATTCTCCCCCTGTCTGCGTGGGTTTCCTCCGGGTGCTCCGGTTTCCTCCCACAGTCCAAAAATGTGCGGGTTAGGTTGATTTGGCTATGATAAATTGACCCTTAGTGTTAGGGGGGGATTAAATATGTGGGGTTATGGGGATAGGATGGGATATGTTAGGGGGAATTAACTACGTGGGGTTACGGGGGTAGGGTGGGATATGTGTACTGTGGGGATTAAAGCAGGGACAGGGTACTGGATTTGGATGATCAGCCATGATCGTATTGAATGGTGGAGCAGGCTCGACGGGCCGAATGGCCTACTCCTGCTCCTAGATTCTATGTTTCTATGTAATGTGACAGGTGGAGGCTAGATGAAGTGTGAGATGCGCTGGTGGAATGAAGGACAGCTGCCAGCTTCTGGGAGGGAAGAAAAAAGGGCCAAACAAAAGGGTGGATGAAAAAATAAAATAAAAATATATATAAAATAAAAAAATACAAATGTGATAGGGGCCAAGGTTATGATCTGAAATTGTTGAACTCGATGTTGAGTCCAGAGGGCTGTAAAGTGCCTAATCAAAAGATGAGGTGCTGTTCCTTGAGCTTACGCTGAGCTTCCGTGGAACAATGCAAGAGGCCGAGGACGGTGAGGTCTGAGTGGGAGTGGAGCGGTGAATTAAAGTGACAGGCCACCGGGAGCTCGGGGTTTATGTTTCTGTCCCGTAATTCGGAGCTGATCTGTGCCCGGCCCAGGTAGATTCCACCACTGATACGGACGGAGAGTCCCTGGTGTCTGCATCGCTGTGGTAACTGTGCTGCGAGGAGGATGCCGAGAAACTCCAGGATGATTTGGACAGGTTGGGTGAGTGGGCAGAAGCGTGGCAGATGCAATATAACGTGGATAAATGCGAGGTTATCCACTTTGGTGTCAAAAACAGGAAGGCAGACTATTATCTGAATGGCAATAGATTGGGAGAAGGGGAAGTGCAACGAGACCTGGGTGTCCTTGTGCACCAGTCGCTGAAGGTAAGCATGGCAGGTGCAGCAGGCGGTGAAGAAGGCAAATGGTATGTTGGCCTTCATAGCGAGAGGGTTTGAGTATAGGAACAGGGATGTCCTACTGCAGTTGTACAGGGCCTTGGTGAGACCACACCTTGAGTACTGTGTGCAGTTTTGGTCGCCTTATCTGAGGAAGGATGTTCTTGCCATGGAGGGAGTGCAGCGAAGATTCACAAGGCTGATACCTGGGATGGCAGGAATGACGTATGAGGAGAGATTGGGTCGAATGGGCTTATACTCGCTGGAGTATAGAAGAATGAGAGGGGATCTCATCGAAACATATAAAATTCTGACAGGTCTGGGCAGACTGGATGCAGGAAGAATGTTCCCGATGGTCGGAGAGTCCAGAACCAGGGGTCACAGTCTAAGGATAAGGGGTAAGCCATTTAGGACAGAAATGAGGAAGAATTTCTTCACCCAGAGAGTGGTGAACCTGTGGAATTCTCTACCACAGAAGGTAGTTGAGGCCAATTCATTAAATATATTCAAGAAGGAGTTGGATATATTTCTTAAGGCTAAAGGGATCAAGGGATATGGGGAGAAGGCAGGTACAGGGTACTGAATTTGGATGATCAGCCATGATCTCATTAAATGGCGGAGCAGGCTCGAGGGGCCGAATGGCCTACTCCTGCTCCTATCTTCTATGTTTCTATGTTTCCTCAGATAAGGCGACCAAAACTGCACACAATACTCAAGTTCTGGTCTCACCAAGGCCCTGCACAACTGCATCAAGACATCCTTGCTCCTGTACTCGAATCCTCTCGCTATGAAGGCCAACATACCATTTGCCTTCTTAACTGAGTACAGGAGCAAGGATGTCTTACTACAGTTGTACAGGCAGTCCCTCGGAACCGAGGATGACTTGCTTCCACAGTAAAAATGAGTTCTCGGGTGACTGATGAGTCCAATGCGGGACCTACAGCCTCTGTCACAGGTGGGGCAGACGGTGGTTGAAGGGGCGGGTGGGTGGGGTGCTTGGGTTGACGTGCGCTCCTTGCGCTGCCTGCGCTTGGCTTCCGCTTGCTCCCGGCGAAGAGACTCGAGCTGTTCGGCGCCTTCCCGGATGCTTCTCCTCCACTTTGTGAGGTCTTGGGCCAGGGATTCCCAGGTGTCGGTGGGGATGTTGCACTTTTTCAAGGAGGCTTTGAGGGTGTCCTTGACGAGACTGCCAAAACAAGCGCTCTACTCAGAGCTACGAGATGGCAAGAGAGCCCCAGGTGGGCAGAGGAAGAGGTGGGATGTGCATAGTACCTGGTCACCCTCCTGTGCAAAGCCTTCACCCCATCTCCTTTGCAAATACCACCTCCTACAAACACAGAGCCCCCCCCTACAGACACGGACCCCTTCTACACACACACAGACCCCCACTACACACACACAGACCCCCTACACACACACAGACCCCCTACACACACACAGACCCTCCCTACACACACACAGACTCCCTACACACACACAGACCCTCTACACACACACAGACCCTCCCTACACACACACACAGACCCTCCGTACACACACACAGACACTCCCTACACACACACAGACCCTCCCTACACACACACAGACCCTCCCTACACACACACAGACCCTCCCTACACACACACAGACCCCCTACACACACACAGACCCTCCCTACACACACACAGACCCTCCCTACACACACACAGACCCTCCCTACACACACACAGACCCTCCCTACACACACACAGACCCCCTACACACACACAGACCCCCTACACACACACAGACCCTCCCTACACACACACAGACCCCCTACACACACACAGACCCTCCCTACACACACACAGACTCCCTACACACACACAGACCCCCTACACACACACAGACCCTCCCTACACACACACAGACCCTCCCTACACTCACACAGACCCTCCCTACACACACACAGACCCCCTACACACACACAGACCCTCCCTACACACACACAGACCCTCCCTACACACACACAGACCCCCTACACACACACAGACCCTCCCTACACACACACAGACCCTCCCTACACACACACAGACCCTCCCTACACACACACAGACCCCCTACACACACACAGACCCTCCCTACACACACACAGACCCCCTACACACACACAGACCCTCCCTACACACACACAGTCCCTCCTACACACACACAGACACCCTACACACACACAGACCCTCCCTACACACACACAGACCCCCTCTACACACACACAGACCCTCCCTACACACACACAGAACCCCCCTACACACACACAGACCCTCCCTACACACACACAGACCCCCTACACACACACAGACACCCCTACACACACACAGACCCTCCCTACACACACACAGACCCTCCCTACACACACACAGACCCTCCCTACACACACACAGACCCTCCCTACACACACACAGACCCTCCCTACACACACACAGACCCTCCCTACACACACACAGACCCCCTACACACACACAGACCCTCTACACACACACAGACCCTCCCTACACACACACAGACCCTCCCTACACACACACAGACCCTCTACACACACACAGACCCTCCCTACACACACACAGACCCTCCCTACACACACACACAGACCCTCCCTACACACACACAGACCCCCTACAGACACACAGACCCTCCCTACACACACACAGACCCTCCCTACACACACACAGACCCTCCCTACACACACACAGACCCTCCCTACACACACACAGACCCTCCCTACACACACACATACCCCCTACACACACACAGACCCCCTACACACACACAGACCCTCCCTACACACACACAGACCCTCCCTACACACACACAGACCCCCTACACACACACAGACCACCCCTACACACACACAGACCCTCCCTACACACACACAGACCCCCTACACACACACAGACCCTCCCTACACACACACAGACCCTCCCTACACACACACAGACCCCCTACACACACACAGACCCCCTACACACACAGACCCCCTACACACACACAGACTCCCTACACACACACAGACCCTCCCTACACACACACAGACCCCCTACACACACAGACCCCCTACACACACACAGACTCCCTACACACACACAGACCCTCCCTACACACACACAGACCCTCCCTACACACACACAGACCCTCCCTACACACACACAGACCCTCCCTACACACACACACAGACCCTCCCTACACACACACAGACCCCCTACAGACACACAGACCCTCCCTACACACACACAGACCCTCCCTACACACACACAGACCCTCCCTACACACACACAGACCCTCCCTACACACACACAGACCCTCCCTACACACACACATACCCCCTACACACACACAGACCCCCTAGACACACACAGACCCTCCCTACACACACACAGACCCTCCCTACACACACACAGACCCCCTACACACACACAGACCACCCCTACACACACACAGACCCCCCCGACACACACACAGACCCCCGACACACACACAGACTCCCCCTACACACACACAGACCCTCCCTACACACACACAGACCCTCCCTACACACACACAGACCCACTACACACACACAGACCCTCCCTACACACACACAGACCCTCCCTACACACACACAGACCCCCTACACACACACAGACCCTCCCTACACACACACAGACCCCCCTACACACACATAGACCCTCCCTACACACACACAGACCTCCCTACACACACACAGACCCTCCCTACACACACACAGACCCTCCCTACACACACACAGACCCCCTACACACACACAGACCTCCCTACACACACACAGACCCTCCCTACACACACACAGACCCTCCCTACACACACACAGACCCTCCCTACACACACACAGACCCCCTACACACACACAGACCCTCCCTACACACACACAGACCCCCCGACACACACACAGACCCCCTACACACACACAGACCCTCCCTACACACACACAGACCCTCCCTACACACACACACACACCCCTACACACACACAGACCCTCCCTACACACACACAGACACTCCCTACACACACACAGACCCTCCCTACACACACACAGACCCCCTACACACACGCAGACCCTCCCTACACACACACAGACCCTCCCTACACACACACAGACCCCTACACACACACAGACCCTCCTACACACACACAGACCCTCCCTACACACACACAGACCCTCCCTACACACACACAGACCCCCCCTACACACACACAGACCCCCCCTACACACACACAGACCCCTCCTACACACACACAGACCCTCCCTACACACACACAGACACCCCCTACACACACACAGACCCTCCCTACACACACACAGACCCTCCCTACACACACACAGACCCTCCCTACACACACACAGACCCTCCCTACACACACACAGACCCTCCCTACACACACACAGACCCTCCCTACACACACACAGACCCCCCGTACACACACACAGACCCTCCCTACACACACACAGACCCTCCCTACACACACACAGACCCTCCCTACACACACACAGACACCCTACACACACACAGACCCTCCCTACACACACACAGACCCTCCCTACACACACACAGACCCTCCCTACACACACACAGACCCTCCTACACACACACAGACCCCCTACACACACACAGACCCTCCCTACACACACACAGACCACCCTACACACACACAGACCCCCCTACACACACACAGACCCTCCCTACACACACACAGACCCTCCCTACACACACACAGACCCTCCCTACACACACACAGACCACCCTACACACACACAGAACCCCCCTACACACACACAGACCCTCCCTAAACACACACAGACCCTCCCTACACACACACAGACCCCCTACACACACACAGACCCTCCCTACACACACACAGACCCTCCTACACACACACAGAGCCCCCCTACACACACACAGACCCTCCCTACACACACACAGACCCACTACACACACACAGACCCCCTACACACACACAGACCCTCCCTACACACACACAGACCCTCCCTACACACACACAGACCCCCTACACACACACAGACCCTCCCTACACACACACAGACCCTCCCTACACACACACAGACCACCCCTACACACACACAGACCCTCCCTACACACACACAGACCACCCCTACACACACACAGACCCTCCCTGCACACACACAGACCCCCTACACACACACAGACCCACCCTACACACACACAGACCCTCCCTACACACACACAGACCCTCCCTACACACACACAGACCCTCCCTACACACACACAGAACCTCCCTACACACACACAGACCCTCCCTACACACACACAGACCCTCCCTACACACACACAGACCCTCCCTACACACACACAGACCCTCCCTACACACACACAGACCCCCTACACACACACAGACACTCCCTACACACACACAGACCCCCTACACACACACAGACCCTACCTACACACACACAGACCCTCCCTACACACACACAGACCCTCCCTACACACACACAGACCCTCCCTACACACACACAGACCTCCCTACACACACGCAGACACTCCCTACACACACACAGACCCTCCCTACACACACACAGACCCTCCCTACACACACACAGACCCCCTACACACACACAGACCCTCCCTACACACACACAGACCCTCCCTACACACACACACACCCCCTACACACACACAGACCCCCCTACACACACACAGACCCTCCCTACACACACACACACCCGCCCTACACACACACAGACCCCCTACACACACACAGACCCTCCCTACACACACACAGACCCTCCCTACACACACACAGACCCGCCCTACACACACACAGAACCCCTACACACACACAGACCCTCCCTACACACACACAGACCACCTACACACACACAGACCCCCTACACACACACAGACCCTCCTACACACACACAGACCACCTGCACACACACAGACCCTCTACACACACACAGACCCCCTACACACACACAGACACCGCTAAACACACACAGACCCCCCCTACACACACACAGACACCCCTACACACACACAGACCCCCTACACACACACAGACCCTCTACACACACACAGACCCTCCCTACACACACACAGACCCCCTACACACACACAGACACCCCTACACACACACAGACACTCCCTACACACACACAGACCCCCTACACACACACAGACCCTCCCTACACACACACAGACCCTCCCTACACACACACAGACCCCCTACACACACACAGACCCTCCCTACACACACACAGACCCTCCCTACACACACACAGACCCCCTACACACACACAGACCCTCCCTACACACACACAGACCCTCCCTACACACACACAGACCCTCCCTACACACACACAGACCCCCTATACACACACAGACCCTCCCTACACACACACAGACCCCCTACTCACACACAGACCCTCCCTACACACACACAGACCCTCCCTACACACACACAGACCCTCCCTACACACACACAGACCCTCCCTACACACACACAGACCCTCCCTACACACACACAGACCCTCCCTACACACACACAGTCCCTCCCTACACACACACAGACCCTCCCTACACACACACAGACCTCCTACACACACACAGACCCTCCCTACACACACACAGACCCTCCCTACACACACACAGACCCTCCCTACACACACACAGACCCCCTACACACACACAGACCCCCTACACACACACAGACCCTCCCTACACAGACAGACCCTCCCTACACACACACAGACCCTCTACACACACACAGACCCCCTACACACATACAGACCCCCTACACACACACAGACCCTCCCTACACACACACAAACCCTCCCTACACACACACAGACCCTCCCTACACACACACAGACCCTCCCTACACACACACAGACCCTCCCTACACACACACAGACCCCCTGCACACACACAGACCCCCTACACACACACAGACCCTCCCTACACACACACAGACACCCTACACACACACAGACCCTCCCTACACACACACAGACCCTCCCTACACACACACAGACACCCTACACACACACAGACACCCCCTACACACACACAGACCCCCTACACACACACAGACCCTCCCTACACACACACAGACACCCCCTACATACACACAGACCCTCCCTACATACACACAGACCCCCTACACACACACAGACCCTCCCTACACACACACAGACCCCCCCTACACACACACAGACCCTCCCTACACACACACAGACCCTCCCTACACACACACAGACACCCCTACACACACACAGACCCCCCTACACACACACAGACCCTCCCTACACACACACAGACCCCCTACACACACACAGACCCTCCCTACACACACACAGACCCTCCCTACACACACACAGACCCTCCCTACACACACACAGACCCTCCCTACACACACACAGACCGCCCTACACACACACAGACCCTCCCTACACACACACAGACCCTCCCTACACACACACAGACCCTCCCTACACACACACAGACCCCCTACACACACACAGACCCTCCCTACACACACACAGACCCTCCCTACACACACACAGACCCTCCCTACACACACACAGACCCCCTCTACACACACACAGACCCTCCCTACACACACACAGACCCCCTACACACACACAGACCCTCCCTACACACACACAGACCCTCCTACACACACACAGACCCTCCCTACACACACACAGACCCTCCCTACACACACACAGACCCTCCCTACACACACACAGACCCTCCCTACACACACACAGACCCTCCCTACACACACACAGACCCTCCCTACACACACACAGACCCTCCCTACACACACACAGACCCCCTACACACACACAGACCCTCCCTACACACACACAGACCCCCTACACACACACAGACCCTCCCTACACACACACAGACCACCTACACACACACAGACCCCCTACACACACACAGACCCTCCCTACACACACACAGACCCTCCCTACACACACACAGACCCCCTACACACACACAGACCCTCTCTACACACACACAGACTCTCTACACACACACAGACCACCTACGCACACACAGACCCTCCCTACACACACACAGACCCCCTACACACACACAGACCCCCTACACACACACAGACTCTCCCTACACACACACAGACCCTCTACACACACACAGACCCTCCCTACACACACACAGACCCTCCCTACACACACACAGGCCCTCCCTACACACACACAGACCCTCCCTACACACACACAGACACCCTACACACACACAGACCCTCCCTACACACACACAGACTCTCCCTACACACACACAGACCCTCTACACACACACAGACCCTCCCTACACACACACAGACCCTCCCTACACACACACAGACACCCCCTACACACACACAGACACCCCTACACACACACAGACCCCTCCTACACACACACAGACCCTCCCTACACACACACAGACCCTCCCTACACACACACAGACACCCCCTACACACACACAGACACCCCCTACACACACACAGACACCCCTACACACACACAGACCCCTCCTACACACACACAGACCCTCCCTACACACACACAGACCCTCCCTACACACACACAGACCCTCCTACACACACACAGACCCTCCCTACACACACACAGACCCTCCCTACACACACACAGACCCTCCCTACACACACACAGACCCCCTACACACACACAGACCCTCCCTACACATACACAGACCCTCCCTACACACACACAGACCCTCCCTACACACACACAGACCCTCCCTACACACACACAGACCCTCCCTACACACACACAGACCCTCCCTACACACACACAGACCCTCCCTACACACACACAGACCCTCTACACACACACAGACCCCCTACACACACACAGACCCCCCTACACACACACAGACCCTCCCTACACACACACAGACCCCCCTACACACACACAGACCCTCCCTACACACACACAGACCCCCTACACACACACAGACCCTCCCTACACACACACAGACCCTCCCTACACACACACAGACCCTCCCTACACACACACAGACCCTCTACACACACACAGACCCCCTACACACACACAGACCCCCCTACACACACACAGACCCTCCCTACACACACACAGACCCTCCCTACACACACACAGACCCCCTACACACACACAGACCCTCCCTACACACACACAGACCCACTACACACACACAGACCCCCTACACACACACAGACCCTCCCTACACACACACAGACCCTCCCTACACACACACAGACACCCTACACACACACAGACCCCCCTACACACACACAGACCCTCCCTACACACACACAGACCCTCCCTACACACACACAGACCTCCTACACACACACAGACCCCCCCTACACACACACAGACCCTCCCTACACACACACAGACCCTCCCTACACACACAAAGACACCCTACACACACACAGACCCCCCCTACACACACACAGACCCTCCCTACACACACACAGACCCTCCCTACACACACACAGACCCTCCTACACACACACAGACCCCCTACACACACACAGACCCCCCCTACACACACACAGACCTCCCTACACACACACAGACCCCCTACACACACACAGACCCTCCCTACACACACACAGACCCTCCCTACACACACACAGACCCTCCCTACACACACACAGACCCTCCCTACACACACACAGACCCCCTACACACACACAGACCCCTCTACACACACACAGACCCTCCCTACACACACACAGACCCTCCCTACACACACACAGACCCTCCCTACACACACACAGACCCTCCCTACACACACACAGACCCTCCCTACACACACACAGACCCTCCCTACACACACACAGACCCTCCCTACACACACACAGACCCTCCCTACACACACACAGACCCTCCCTACACACACACAGACCCTCCCTACACACACACAGACCCTCCTACACACACACAGACCCTCTACACACACACAGACCCCCTACACACACACAGACCCTCCCTACACACACAGACCCTCCTACACACACACAGACCCTCCCTACACACACACAGACCCTCCCTACACACACACAGACCCTCCCTACACACACACAGACCCTCCCTACACACACACAGACCCTCTACACACACACAGACCCCCTACACACACACAGACCCTCCCTACACACACACAGACCCTCCCTACACACACAGACCCCCCCTACACACACACAGACCCTCCCTACACACACACAGACCCCCTACACACACACAGACCCTCCCTACACACACACAGACCCTCCCTACACACACACAGACCCTCCCTACACACACACAGACCCCCTACACACACACAGACCCCCCTACACACACACAGACCCTCCCTACACACACACAGACCCTCCCTACACACACACAGACCCCCTACACACACACAGACCCTCCCTACACACACACAGACCCTCCCTACACACACACAGACCCTCCCTACACACACACAGACCCTCCCTACACACACACAGACCCTCCCTACACACACACAGACCCTCTACACACACACAGACCCTCCCTACACACACACAGACCCTCCCTACACACACACAGACCACCCTACACACACACAGACCCCCCCTACACACACACAGACCCCCTACACACACACAGACCCTCCTACACACACACAGACCCCCTACACACACACAGACCCCCTACACACACACAGACCCTCCCTACACACACACAGACCCCCTACACACACACAGACCCTCCCTACACACACACAGACCCTCCCTACACACACACAGACCCCCTACACACACACAGACCCTCCCTACACACACACAGACCCTCCCTACACACACACAGACCCTCCCTACACACACACAGACCCTCCCTACACACACACAGACCCTCCCTACACACACACAGACCCTCCCTACACACACACAGACCCTCCCTACACACACACAGACCCTCCCTACACACACACAGACCCTCTACACACACACAGACCCTCCCTACACACACACAGACCCTCCCTACACACACACAGACCCTCTACACACACACAGACCCTCCCTACACACACACAGACCCTCCCTACACACACACAGACCCTCCCTACACACACACAGACCCTCCCTACACACACACAGACCCTCCCTACACACACACAGACCCTCCCTACACACACACAGACCCCCCTACACACACACAGACCCTCCCTACACACACACAGACCCTCTACACACACACAGACCCCCTACACACACACAGACCCTCCCTACACACACACAGACCCCCTACACACACACAGACCACCGACACACACACAGACCCTCCCTACACACACACAGACCCCCTACACACACACAGACCCTCCCTACACACACACAGACCCTCCCTACACACACACAGACCCTCCCTACACACACACAGACCCCCTACACACACACAGACCCTCCCTACACGCACACAGACCCTCCTACACACACACAGACACCCCTACACACACACAGACCCTCCCTACACACACACACAGACCCCCTACACACACACAGACACCCCTACTCACACACAGACCCTCCCTACACACACACAGACCCTCCCTACACACACACAGACCCTCCCTACACACACACAGACCCCCTACACACACACAGACACCCCTACACACACACAGACCCTCCCTACACACACACAGACCCTCCCTACACACTCACAGACCCTCCCTACACACACACAGACCCTCCCTACACACACACAGACCCTCCCTACACACACACAGACCCTCCCTACACACACACAGACCCTCCCTACACACACACAGACCCCCTACACACACACAGACCCTCCCGACACACACACAGACCCCCTACACACACACAGACCCTCCCTACACACACACAGACCCTCCCTACACACACACAGACCCCCTACACACACACAGACCCCCTACACACACACAGACCCTCCCTACACACACACAGACCCTCTACACACACACAGACACCCCTACACACACACAGACCCTCCCTACACACACACAGACCCCCCCTACACACACACAGACCCTCCCTACACACACACAGACCCTCCCTACACACACACAGACCCCCTACACACACACACAGACCCTCCCTACACACACACAGACCCCCTACACACACACAGACCCTCCCTACACACACACAGACCCTCCCTACACACACACAGACCCTCCCTACACACACACAGACCCCCTACACACACACAGACCCTCCCTACACACACACAGACCCTCCCTACACACACACAGACCCTCCCTACACACACACAGACCACCCTACACACACACAGACCCTCCCTACACACACACAGACCCTCCCTACACACACACAGACCCCCTACACACACACAGACACCCTACACACACACAGACCCTCCCTACACACACACAGACACCCTACACACACACAGACACCCTACACACACACAGACACCCCCTACACACACACAGACCCTCCCTACACACACACAGACCCTCCCTACACACACACAGACCCCCTACACACACACAGACCCCCTACACACACACAGACCCTCCCTACACACACACAGACCCTCCCTACACACACACAGACCCTCCCTACACACACACAGACCCTCCCTACACACACACAGACACCCTACACACACACAGACCCTCCCTACACACACACAGACCCCCTACACACACACAGACCCCCCTACACACACACAGACCCTCCCTACACACACACAGACCCTCCCTACACACACACAGACCCTCCCTACACACACACAGACACCCTCGACACACACACAGACCCTCCCTACACACACACAGACACCCCTACACACACACAGACCCTCCCTACACACACACAGACCCTCCCTACACACACACAGACCCTCCCTACACACACACAGACACCCTACACACACACAGACACCCTACACACACACAGACCCTCCCTACACACACACAGACCCCCTACACACACACAGACCCTCCCTACACACACACAGACCCTCCCTACACACACACAGACACCCCCTACACACACACAGACCCCCCTACACACACAGACCCTCCCTACACACACACAGACCCCCTACACACACACAGACCCTCCCTACACACACACAGACCCCCTACACACACACAGACCCCCTACACACACACAGACCCTCCCTACACACACACAGACCCCCTACACACACACAGACTCCCCCTACACACACACAGACCCTCCCTACACACACACAGACCCCCTACACACACACAGACCCTCCCTACACACACACAGACCCCCTACACACACACAGACCCTCCCTACACACACACAGACCCCCCTACACACACACAGACCCTCCCTACACACACACAGACCCTCCCTACACACACACAGACCCTCCCTACACACACACAGACCCTCCCTACACACACACAGACCCCCTACACACACACAGACCCTCCCTACACACACACAGACCCTCCCTACACACACACAGACCCTCCCTACACACACACAGACCCTCCCTACACACACACAGACCCCCTACACACACACAGACCCTCCCTACACACACACAGACCCTCTACACACACACAGACCCTCCCTACACACACACAGACCCCCTACACACACACATACCCTCCCTACACACACACAGACCCTCCCTACACACACACAGACCCTCCCTACACACACACAGACCCCTCCTACACACACACAGACCCCCTACACACACACAGACCCTCCCTACACACACACAGACCCCCTACACACACACAGACCCTCCCTACACACACACAGACCCTCCCTACACACACACAGACCCTCCCTACACACACACAGACCCTCCCTACACACACACAGACCCTCCCTACACACACACAGACCCTCCCTACACACACACAGACCCTCCCTACACACACACAGACCCCCTCCTACACACACACAGACCCTCCCTACACACACACAGACCCTCCCTACACACACACAGACCCCCTCTACACACACACAGACTCCCCTACACACACACAGACCCTCCCTACACACACACAGACCCTCCCTACACACACACAGACCCCCCTACACACACACAGACCCTCCCTACACACACACAGACCCTCCCTACACACACACAGACCCTCCCTACACACACACAGACCCTCCCTACACACACACAGACCCTCCCTACACACACACAGACCCTCCCTACACACACACAGACACCCTACACACACACAGACCCCCTACACACACACAGACCCCCTACACACACACAGACCCTCCCTACACACACACAGACCCCCTACACACACACAGACCCCCTACACACACACAGACCCCCCTACACACACACAGACCCCCTACACACACACAGACCCTCCCTACACACACACAGACCCTCCCTACACACACACAGACCCCCTACACACACACAGACCCTCCCTACACACACACAGACCCTCCCTACACACACACAGACCCTCCCTACACACACACAGACCCTCTACACACACACAGACCCTCCTACACACACACAGACCCTCCCTACACACACACAGACCCCCTACACACACACAGACCCTCCCTACACACACACAGACCCTCCCTACACACACACAGACCCTCCCTACACACACACAGACCCTCCCTACACACACACAGACCCTCCCTACACACACACAGACCCTCCCTACACACACACAGACCCTCCCTACACACACACAGACCCTCCCTACACACACACAGACCCCCTACACACACACAGACCCTCCTACACACACACAGACCCTCCCTACACACACACAGACCCTCCCTACACACACACAGACCCTCCCTACACACACACAGACCCCCTACACACACACAGACCCTCCTACACACACACAGACCCCTACACACACACGACCCTCCTACACACACACAGACCCTCCTACACACACACAGACCCTCCCTACACACACACAGACCCTCCCTACACACACACAGACCCTCCCTACACACACACAGACCCTCCCTACACACACACAGACCCTCCCTACACACACACAGACCCTCCTACACACACACAGACCCTCCTACACACACACAGACCCTCCTACACACACACAGACCCTCCTACACACACACAGACCCTCCCTACACACACACAGACCCCCTACACACACACAGACCCTCCCTACACACACACAGACCCTCCCTACACACACACAGACCCTCCCTACACACACACAGACCCCCCTACACACACACAGACCCTCCCTACACACACACAGACCCTCCCTACACACACACAGACCCCCTACACACACACAGACCCCCCTACACACACACAGACCCTCCCTACACACACACAGACCCCCCTACACACACACAGACCCTCCCTACACACACACAGACCCTCCCTACACACACACAGACCCTCCCTACACACACACAGACCCCCTACACACACACAGACCCTCCCTACACACACACAGACCCTCCCTACACACACACAGACCCCCCTACACACACACAGACCCTCCCTACACACACACAGACCCTCCCTACACACACACAGACCCTCCCTACACACACACAGACCCTCCCTACACACACACAGACCCTCCCTACACACACACAGACCCTCCCTACACACACACAGACCCTCCCTACACACACACAGACCCTCCCTACACACACACAGACCCTCCCTACACACACACAGACCCTCCCTACACACACACAGACCCTCCCTACACACACACAGACCCTCCCTACACACACACAGACCCTCCCTACACACACACAGACCCTCCCTACACACACACAGACCCCCTACACACACACAGACCCTCCCTACACACACACAGACCCTCCCTACACACACACAGACCCTCCCTACACACACACAGACCCTCCCTACACACACACAGACCCCCTACACACACACAGACCCTCCCTACACACACACAGACCCTCCCTACACACACACAGACCACCCTACACACACACAGACCCTCCCTACACACACACAGACCCTCCCTACACACACACAGACCCTCCCTACACACACACAGACCCCCCTACACACACACAGACCCTCCCTACACACACACAGAGCCTCCCTACACACACACAGACCCTCCCTACACACACACAGACCCCCTACACACACACAGACCCCCCTACACACACACACAGACCCCCTACACACACACAGACCCTCCCTACACACACACAGACCCCCTACACACACACAGACCCTCCCTACACACACACAGACCCCCCTACACACACACAGACCCCCAACACACACACAGACCCCCTACACACACACAGACCCTCCCTACACACACACAGACCCTCCCTACACACACACAGACCCTCCCTACACACACACAGACCCCCCTACACACACACAGACCCTCCCTACACACACACAGACCCTCCCTACACACACACAGACCCCCTACACACACACAGACCCTCCCTACACACACACAGACCCCCTACACACACACAGACCCTCCCTACACACACACAGACCCTCTACACACACACAGAGCCTCCCTACACACACACAGACCCCCTACACACACACAGACCCTCCCTACACACACACAGACCCCCCTACACACACACAGACCCTCCCTACACACACACAGACCCTCCCTACACACACACAGACCACCTCTACACACACACAGACCCTCCCTACACACACACAGACCCTCCCTACACACACACAGACCCTCCCTACACACACACAGACCCCCCTACACACACACAGACCCCCTACACACACACAGACCCCCTACACACACACAGACCCTCCCTACACACACACAGACCCCCCTACACACACACAGACCCTCCCTACACACACACAGACCCTCCCTACACACACACAGACCCTCCCTACACACACACAGACCCTCCCTACACACACACAGACCCCCCTACACACACACAGACCCCCTACACACACACAGACCCTCCTACACACACACAGACCCTCCCTACACACACACAGACCCCCTACACACACACAGACCCTCCCTACACACACACAGACCCTCCCTACACACACACAGACCCTCCCTACACACACACAGACCCCCTACACACACACAGACCCTCCCTACACACACACAGACCCTCCCTACACACACACAGACCCCCTACACACACACAGACCCTCCCTACACACACACAGACCCCCCTACACACACACAGACCCTCCCTACACACACACAGACCCTCCCTACACACACACAGACCCTCCCTACACACACACAGACCCCCTACACACACACAGACCCCCCTACACACACACAGACCCTCCCTACACACACACAGACCCTCCCTACACACACACAGACCCTCCCTACACACACACAGACCCCCCTACACACACACAGACCCTCCCTACACACACACAGACCCTCCCTACACACACACAGACCCTCCCTACACACACACAGACCCCCCTACACACACACAGACCCTCCCTACACACACACAGACCCTCCCTACACACACACAGACCCCCTACACACACACAGACCCTCCCTACACACACACAGACCCTCCCTACACACACACAGACCCCCTACACACACACAGACCCTCCCTACACACACACAGACCCTCCCTACACACACACAGACCCTCCCTACACACACACAGACCCTCCCTACACACACACAGACCCTCCCTACACACACACAGACCCTCCCTACACACACACAGACCCCCCTACACACACACAGACCCCCTACACACACACAGACCCCCCTACACACACACAGACCCCCTACACACACACAGACCCCCTACACACACACAGACCCCCTACACACACACAGACCCTCCCTACACACACACAGACCCTCCCTACACACACACAGACCCTCCCTACACACACACAGACCCTCCCTACACACACACAGACCCTCCCTACACACACACAGACCCCCTACACACACACAGACCCTCCCTACACACACACAGACCCTCCTACACACACACAGACCCCCCTACACACACACAGACCCTCCCTACACACACACAGACCCTCCCTACACACACACAGACCCCCTACACACACACAGACCCTCCCGTACACACACAGACCCTCCCTACACACACACAGACCCTCCCTACACACACACAGACCCCCTACACACACACAGACCCTCCCTACACACACACAGACCCCCCTACACACACACAGACCCTCCCTACACACACACAGACCCCCTACACACACACAGACCCCCCTACACACACACAGACCCTCCCTACACACACACAGACCCTCCTACACACACACAGACCCTCCCTACACACACACAGACCCCCTACACACACACAGACCCTCCCTACACACACACAGACCCTCCCTACACACACACAGACCCTCCCTACACACACACAGACCCTCCCTACACACACACAGACCCTCCCTACACACACACAGACCCCCTACACACACACAGACCCTCCCTACACACACACAGACCCTCCCTACACACACACAGACCCTCCCTACACACACACAGACCCTCCCTACACACACACAGACCCCCTACACACACACAGACCCTCCCTACACACACACAGACCCTCCCTACACACACACAGACCCTCCCTACACACACACAGACCCCCTACACACACACAGACCCTCCCTACACACACACAGACCCCCCTACACACACACAGACCCTCCCTACACACACACAGACCCTCCCTACACACACACAGACCCTCCCTACACACACACAGACCCCCTACACACACACAGACCCCCTACACACACACAGACCCCCTACACACACACAGACCCTCCCTACACACACACAGACCCTCCCTACACACACACAGACCCTCCCTACACACACACAGACCCCCTACACACACACAGACCCCCTACACACACACAGACCCCCTACACACACACAGACCCTCCCTACACACACACAGACCCTCCCTACACACACACAGACCCTCCCTACACACACACAGACCCTCCCTACACACACACAGACCCCCTACACACACACAGACCCTCCCTACACACACACAGACCCCCTACACACACACAGACCCTCCCTACACACACACAGACCCTCCTACACACACACAGAGCCTCCCTACACACACACAGACCCCCCTACACACACACAGACCCTCCCTACACACACACAGCCCAGCACGCCCCCTACACACACACAGACCCTCCCTACACACACACAGACCCTCCCTACACACACACAGACCACCCTACACACACACAGACCCTCCCTACACACACACAGACCCTCCCTACACACACACAGACCCTCCCTACACACACACAGACCCCCTACACACACACAGACCCCCTACACACACACAGACCCTCCCTACACACACACAGACCCTCTACACACACACAGACCCTCCCTACACACACACAGACCCCCTACACACACACAGACCCTCCCTACACACACACAGACCCCCCTACACACACACAGACCCTCCCTACACACACACAGACCCCCTACACACACACAGACCCTCCCTACACACACACAGACCCTCCCTACACACACACAGACCCTCCCTACACACACACAGACCCTCCCTACACACACACAGACCCTCCCTACACACACACAGACCCCCTACACACACACAGACCCTCCCTACACACACACAGACCCTCCCTACACACACACAGACCCTCCCTACACACACACAGACCCCCCTACACACACACAGACCCTCCCTACACACACACAGACCCTCCCTACACACACACAGACCCTCCCTACACACACACAGACCCTCCCTACACACACACAGACCCCCCTACACACACACAGACCCTCCCTACACACACACAGACCCTCCCTACACACACACAGACCCTCCCTACACACACACAGACCCTCCCTACACACACACAGACCCTCCCTACACACACACAGACCCCCTACACACACACAGACCCTCCCTACACACACACAGACCTCCCTACACACACACAGACCCCCTACACACACACAGACCCTCCCTACACACACACAGACCCTCCCTACACACACACAGACCACCTACACACACACAGACCCTCCCTACACACACACAGACCCTCCCTACACACACACAGACCCCCTACACACACACAGACCCTCCCTACACACACACAGACCCTCCCTACACACACACAGACCCTCCCTACACACACACAGACCCTCCCTACACACACACAGACCACCCTACACACACACAGACCCTCCCTACACACACACAGACCCTCCCTACACACACACAGACCCTCCCTACACACACACAGACCCTCCCTACACACACACAGACCCTCCCTACACACACACAGACCCCCTACACACACACAGACCCCCCTACACACACACAGACCATCCCTACACACACACAGACCCTCCCTACACACACACAGACCCCCTACACACACACAGACACCCCCTACACACACACAGACCCCCTACACACACACAGACACCCTACACACACACAGACCCCCTACACACACACAGACCCTCCCTACACACACACAGACCCTCCCTACACACACACAGACCCTCCCTACACACACACAGACCCTCCCTACACACACACAGACCCTCCCTACACACACACAGACCCCCTACACACACACAGACCCTCCCTACACACACACAGACCCTCCTACACACACACAGACCCCCTACACACACACAGACCCCCCTACACACACACAGACCCTCCCTACACACACACAGACCCCCTACACACACACAGACCCCCCTACACACACACAGACCCTCCCTACACACACACAGACCCTCCCTACACACACACAGACCCTCCCTACACACACACAGACCCTCCCTACACACACACAGACCCTCCCTACACACACACAGACCCTCCCTACACACACACAGACCCTCCCTACACACACACAGACCCTCCCTACACACACACAGACCCTCCCTACACACACACAGACCCTCCCTACACACACACAGACCCCCTACACACACACAGACCCTCCCTACACACACACAGACCCCCTACACACACACAGACCCTCCCTACACACACACAGACCCCCTACACACACACAGACCCCCCCTACACACACACAGACCCTCCCTACACACACACAGACCCTCCTACACACACACAGACCCTCCCTACACACACACAGACCCCCTACACACACACAGACCCTCCCTACACACACACAGACCCTCCCTACACACACACAGACCCTCCCTACACACACACAGACCCCCCTACACACACACAGACCCTCCCTACACACACACAGACCCTCCCTACACACACACAGACCCTCCCTACACACACACAGACCCCCCTACACACACACAGACCCTCCCGACACACACACAGACCCTCCCTACACACACACAGACCCTCCCTACACACACACAGACCCTCCCTACACACACACAGACCCTCCCTACACACACACAGACCCTCCCTACACACACACAGACCCTCCCTACACACACACAGACCCCCTACACACACACAGACCCTCCCTACACACACACAGACCCTCCCTACACACACACAGACCCTCCCTACACACACACAGACCCCCTACACACACACAGACCCCCTCTACACACACACAGACTCCCTACACACACACAGACCCTCCCTACACACACACAGACCCCCTACACACACACAGACCCCCTACACACACACAGACCCTCCCTACACACACACAGACCCTCCCTACACACACACAGACCCTCCCTACACACACACAGACCCCCTACACACACACAGACCCTCCCTACACACACACAGACCCTCCCTACACACACACAGACCCTCCCTACACACACACAGACCCCCCTACACACACACAGACCCTCCCTACACACACACAGACCCTCCCTACACACACACAGACCCTCCCTACACACACACAGACCCCCTACACACACACAGACCCTCCCTACACACACACAGACCCCCCTACACACACACAGACCCTCCCTACACACACACAGACCCTCCCTACACACACACAGACCCTCCCTACACACACACAGACCCTCCCTACACACACACAGACCCTCCCTACACACACACAGACCCTCCCTACACACACACAGACCCCCTACACACACACAGACCCTCCCTACACACACACAGACCCTCCCTACACACACACAGACCCTCCCTACACACACACAGACCCCCCTACACACACACAGACCCTCCCTACACACACACAGACCCTCCCTACACACACACAGACCCCCTACACACACACAGACCCTCCCTACACACACACAGACCCTCCCTACACACACACAGACCCTCCCTACACACACACAGACCCCCTACACACACACAGACCCTCCCTACACACACACAGACCCTCCCTACACACACACAGACCCTCCTACACACACACAGACCCTCCCTACACACACACAGACCCCCTACACACACACAGACCCTCCCTACACACACACAGACCCTCCCTACACACACACAGACCCTCCCTACACACACACAGACCCTCCCTACACACACACAGACCACCTACACACACACAGACCCTCCCTACACACACACAGACCCTCCCTACACACACACAGACCCTCCCTACACACACACAGACCACCCTACACACACACAGACCACCCCTACACACACACAGACCCCCTACACACACACAGACCCCCTACACACACACAGACCCTCCCTACACACACACAGACCCCCTACACACACACAGACCCCCTACACACACACAGACCCTCCCTACACACACACAGACCCTCCCTACACACACACAGACCCTCCCTACACACACACAGACCCCCTACACACACACAGACCCTCCCTACACACACACAGACCCTCCCTACACACACACAGACCCTCCCTACACACACACAGACCCCCTACACACACACAGACCCTCCTACACACACACAGACCCTCCCTACACACACACAGACCCTCCCTACACACACACAGACAACCTACACACACACACACCGACCCTCCCTACACACACACACACAACCTACACACACACACACCCCCTACACACACACAGACCCTCCCTACACACACACAGACCACCCTACACACACACAGACCCCCTACACACACACAGACCCTCCCTACACACACACAGACCCTCCCTACACACACACAGCCCCCCTACACACACACAGACCCTCCCTACACACACACAGACCCTCCCTACACACACACAGACCCCCTACACACACACAGACCCCCCTACACACACACAGACCCTCCCTACACACACACAGACCCTCCCTACACACACACAGACCCCCTACACACACACAGACCCCCTACACACACACAGACCCTCCCTACACACACACAGACCCTCCCTACACACACACAGACCCTCTACACACACACAGACCCTCCCTACACACACACAGACCCTCCCTACACACACACAGACCCTCTACACACACACAGACCCTCCCTACACACACACAGACCCCCCTACACACACACAGACCCACCCTACACACACACAGACCCTCCCTACACACACACAGACCCTCCCTACACACACACAGACCACCCTACACACACACAGACCCTCCCTACACACACACAGACCCTCCCTACACACACACAGACCCCCTACACACACACAGACACCCCCTACACACACACAGACCCTCCCTACACACACACAGACCCTCCCTACACACACACAGACCCTCCCTACACACACACAGACCCTCCCTACACACACACAGACCCTCCCTACACACACACAGACCCTCCCTACACACACACAGACCCTCCCTACACACACACAGACCCTCCCTACACACACACAGACCCTCCCTACACACACACAGACCCTCCCTACACACACACAGACCCTCCCTACACACACACAGACCCTCCCTACACACACACAGACCCTCCCTACACACACACAGACCCTCCCTACACACACACAGACCCTCCCTACACACACACAGACCCTCCCTACACACACACAGACCCCCTACACACACACAGACCCTCTACACACACACAGACCCTCCCTACACACACACAGACCCTCCCTACACACACACAGACCCGCCTACACACACACAGACCCTCCCTACACACACAGACCCCCTACACACACACAGACCCTCCCTACACACACACAGACCCTCCCTACACACACACAGACCCCCCTACACACACACAGACCACCCCTACACACACACAGACCGCCTACACACACACAGACCCTCCCTACACACACACAGACCCTCCCTACACACACACAGACTCCGCCTACACACACACAGACCACCCTACACACACACAGACCCTCCCTACACACACACAGACCCCCTACACACACACAGACCCCCTACACACACACAGACCCTCCCTACACACACACAGACCCTCCCTACACACACACAGACCCTCCCTACACACACACAGACCCTCCCTACACACACACAGACCCTCCCTACACACACACAGACCCCCTACACACACACAGACCCCCTACACACACACAGACCCCCTACACACACACAGACCCTCCCTACACACACACAGACACCCTACACACACACAGACCCCCTACACACACACAGACCCTCCCTACACACACACAGACCCTCCCTACACACACACAGACCCCCTACACACACACAGACCCTCCCTACACACACACAGACCTCCCTACACACACACAGATCCCCCCTACACACACACAGACCCACCCTACACACACACAGACCCTCCCTACACACACACAGACCCCCTACACACACACAGACCCCCTACACACACACAGACCCTCCCTACACACACACAGACCCTCCCTACACACACACAGACCCTCCCTACACACACACAGACCCTCCCTACACACACACAGACCCCCTACACACACACAGACCCTCCCTACACACACACAGACCCCCTACACACACACAGACCCTCCCTACACACACACAGACCCTCCCTACACACACACAGACCCTCCCTACACACACACAGACCCTCCCTACACACACACAGACCCCCCTACACACACACAGACCCTCCCTACACACACACAGACCCTCCCTACACACACACAGACCCTCCCTACACACACACAGACCCTCCCTACACACACACAGACCCCCTACACACACACAGACCCTCCCTACACACACACAGACCCTCCCTACACACACACAGACCCCCTACACACACACAGACCCTCCCTACACACACACAGACCCTCCCTACACACACACAGACCCCCTACACACACACAGACCCTCCCTACACACACACAGACCCCCTACACACACACAGACCCTCCCTACACACACACAGACCCCCTACACACACACAGACCCTCCCTACACACACACAGACCCTCCCTACACACACACAGACCCTCCCTACACACACACAGACCCTCCCTACACACACACAGACCCTCCCTACACACACACAGACCCTCCCTACACACACACAGACCCCCTACACACACACAGACCCTCCCTACACACACACAGACCCTCCTACACACACACAGACCCCCCTACACACACACAGACCCCCCCTACACACACACAGACCCTCCTACACACACACAGACCCTCCCTACACACACACAGACCCTCCCTACACACACACAGACCCTCCCTACACACACACAGACCCTCCCTACACACACACAGACCCTCCCTACACACACACAGACCCCCTACACACACACAGACCCTCCCTACACACACACAGACCCTCCCTACACACACACAGACCCTCCCTACACACACACAGACCCTCCCTACACACACACAGACCCCCTACACACACACAGACCCTCCCTACACACACACAGACCCTCCCTACACACACACAGACCCTCCCTACACACACACAGACCCTCCCTACACACACACAGACCCTCCCTACACACACACAGACCCTCCCTACACACACACAGACCCTCCCTACACACACACAGACCCCCTACACACACACAGACCCCCTACACACACACAGACCCTCCCTACACACACACAGACCCCCCTACACACACACAGACCCCCTACACACACACAGACCCTCCCTACACACACACAGACCCTCCCTACACACACACAGACCCTCCCTACACACACACAGACCCTCCCTACACACACACAGACCCTCCCTACACACACACAGACCCTCCCTACACACACACAGACCCTCCCTACACACACACAGACCCCCTACACACACACAGACCCCCTACACACACACAGACCCTCCCTACACACACACAGACCCCCCTACACACACACAGACCCCCCTACACACACACAGACCCCCCTACACACACACAGACCCTCCTACACACACACAGACCCTCCCTACACACACACAGACCCTCCCTACACACACACAGACCCTCCCTACACACACACAGACCCTCCCTACACACACACAGACCCTCCCTACACACACACAGACCCTCTACACACACACAGACCCCCTACACACACACAGACCCTCCCTACACACACACAGACCCCCCCTACACACACACAGACCCTCCCTACACACACACAGACCCCCTACACACACACAGACCCTCCCTACACACACACAGACCCCCCTACACACACACAGACCTCCCTACACACACACAGACCCCCTACACACACACAGACCCTCCCTACACACACACAGACCCTCCCTACACACACACAGACCACCCTACACACACACAGACCCTCCCTACACACACACAGACCCTCCCTACACACACACAGACCCCCCTACACACACACAGACCCTCCCTACACACACACAGACCCTCCCTACACACACACAGACCCTCCCTACACACACACAGACCCTCCCTACACACACACAGACCCTCCCTACACACACACAGACCCTCCCTACACACACACAGACCCTCCCTACACACACACAGACCCCCTACACACACACAGACCCCCCTACACACACACAGACCCCCTACACACACACAGACACCCTACACACACACAGACCCTCCCTACACACACACAGACCCTCCCTACACACACACAGACCCTCCCTACACACACACAGACCCTCCCTACACACACACAGACCCTCCCTACACACACACAGACCCTCCCTACACACACACAGACCCCCTACACACACACAGACCCTCCCTACACACACACAGACCCTCCTACACACACACAGACCCCCTACACACACACAGACCCCCTACACACACACAGACCCTCCCTACACACACACAGACCCCCTACACACACACAGACCCTCCCTACACACACACAGACCCTCCCTACACACACACAGACCCTCCCTACACACACACAGACCCTCCCTACACACACACAGACCCTCCTACACACACACAGACCCTCCCTACACACACACAGACCCTCCCTACACACACACAGACCCTCCCTACACACACACAGACCCTCCCTACACACACACAGACCCTCCCTACACACACACAGACCCTCCCTACACACACACAGACCCCCTACACACACACAGACCCTCCCTACACACACACAGACCCCCTACACACACACAGACCCTCCCTACACACACACAGACCCCCTACACACACACAGACCCCCCTACACACACACAGACCCTCCCTACACACACACAGACCCTCCCTACACACACACAGACCCTCCCTACACACACACAGACCCCCCTACACACACACAGACCCTCCCTACACACACACAGACCCTCCCTACACACACACAGACCCTCCCTACACACACACAGACCCCCCTACACACACACAGACCCTCCCTACACACACACAGACCCTCCCTACACACACACAGACCCTCCCTACACACACACAGACCCTCCCTACACACACACAGACCCTCCCTACACACACACAGACCCTCCCTACACACACACAGACCCTCCCTACACACACACAGACCCTCCCTACACACACACAGACCCTCCCTACACACACACAGACCCTCCCTACACACACACAGACCCTCCCTACACACACACAGACCCCCTACACACACACAGACCCTCCCTACACACACACAGACCCTCCCTACACACACACAGACCCTCCCTACACACACAGAGACCCCCTACACACACACAGACCCCTCCCTACACACACACAGACCTCCCTACACACACACAGACCCTCCCTACACACACACAGACCCCCTACACACACACAGACCCTCCCTACACACACACAGACCCTCCCTACACACACACAGACCCTCCCTACACACACACAGACCCTCCCTACACACACACAGACCCCCTACACACACACAGACCCTCCCTACACACACACAGACCCTCCCTACACACACACAGACCCTCCCTACACACACACAGACCCCCCTACACACACACAGACCCTCCCTACACACACACAGACCCTCCCTACACACACACAGACCCTCCCTACACACACACAGACCCCCTACACACACACAGACCCTCCCTACACACACACAGACCCTCCCTACACACACACAGACCCTCCCTACACACACACAGACCCTCCCTACACACACACAGACCCTCCCTACACACACACAGACCCTCCCTACACACACACAGACCCTCCCTACACACACACAGACCCTCCCTACACACACACAGACCCCCTACACACACACAGACCCTCCCTACACACACACAGACCCTCCCTACACACACACAGACCCTCCCTACACACACACAGACCCCCCTACACACACACAGACCCTCCCTACACACACACAGACCCTCCCTACACACACACAGACCCCCTACACACACACAGACCCTCCCTACACACACACAGACCCTCCCTACACACACACAGACCCTCCCTACACACACACAGACCCCCTACACACACACAGACCCTCCCTACACACACACAGACCCTCCCTACACACACACAGACCCTCCCTACACACACACAGACCCCCTACACACACACAGACCCCCTACACACACACAGACCCTCCCTACACACACACAGACCCCCCTACACACACACAGACCCCCCTACACACACACAGACCCTCCTACACACACACAGACCCTCCCTACACACACACAGACCCTCCCTACACACACACAGACCCTCCCTACACACACACAGACCCCCCTACACACACACAGACCCTCCCTACACACACACAGACCCCCTACACACACACAGACCCCCTACACACACACAGACCCTCCCTACACACACACAGACCTCCCTACACACACACAGACCCTCCCTACACACACACAGACCCTCCCTACACACACACAGACCCTCCCTACACACACACAGACCCTCCTACACACACACAGACCCTCCCTACACACACACAGACCCCCTACACACACACAGACCCTCCCTACACACACACAGACCCCCCTACACACACACAGACCCTCCCTACACACACACAGACCCTCCCTACACACACACAGACCCCCTACACACACACAGACCCTCCCTACACACACACAGACCCTCCCTACACACACACAGACCCTCCCTACACACACACAGACCCCCTACACACACACAGACCCCCTACACACACACAGACCACCCTACACACACACAGACCCCCTACACACACACAGACCCTCCCTACACACACACAGACCCTCCCTACACACACACAGACCCTCCCTACACACACACAGACCCCCTACACACACACAGACCCTCCCTACACACACACAGACCCTCCCTACACACACACAGACCACCCCTACACACACACAGACCCTCCCTACACACACACAGACCCTCCCTACACACACACAGACCCTCCCTACACACACACAGACCCCCCCTACACACACACAGACCCTCCCTACACACACACAGACCCTCCCTACACACACACAGACCCCCTACACACACACAGACCCTCCCTACACACACACAGACCCACCCTACACACACACAGACCCTCCCTACACACACACAGACCCTCCCTACACACACACAGACCCTCCCTACACACACACAGACCCTCCCTACACACACACAGACCCTCCCTACACACACACAGACCCTCCATACACACACACAGACCCTCCCTACACACACACAGACCCCCTACACACACACAGACCCTCCCTACACACACACAGACCCTCCCTACACACACACAGACCCTCCCTACACACACACAGACCCTCCCTACACACACACAGACCACCTACACACACACAGACCCTCCCTACACACACACAGACCCTCCCTACACACACACAGACCCTCCCTACACACACACAGACCACCTACACACACACAGACCCCCCTACACACACACAGACCCCCTACACACACACAGACCCCCTACACACACACAGACCCTCCTACACACACACAGACACCCCTACACACACACAGACCCCCTACACACACACAGACCCTCCCTACACACACACAGACCCTCCCTACACACACACAGACCCTCCCTACACACACACAGACCCCCTACACACACACAGACCCTCCCTACACACACACAGACCCTCCCTACACACACACAGACCCTCCCTACACACACACAGACCCCCTACACACACACAGACCCTCCTACACACACACAGACCCTCCCTACACACACACAGACCCTCCCTACACACACACAGACCACCCTACACACACACACCGACCCTCCCTACACACACACACACAACCTACACACACACACACCCCCTACACACACACAGACCCTCCCTACACACACACAGACCACCTACACACACACAGACCCCCTACACACACACAGACCCTCCCTACACACACACAGACCCTCCCTACACACACACAGCCCCCCTACACACACACAGACCCTCCCTACACACACACAGACCCTCCCTACACACACACAGACCCCCTACACACACACAGACCCCCCCTACACACACACAGACCCTCCCTACACACACACAGACCCTCCCTACACACACACAGACCCCCTACACACACACAGACCCCCTACACACACACAGACCCTCCCTACACACACACAGACCCTCCCTACACACACACAGACCCTCCTACACACACACAGACCCTCCCTACACACACACAGACCCTCCCTACACACACACAGACCCTCCTACACACACACAGACCCTCCCTACACACACACAGACCCCCCCTACACACACACAGACCCACCCTACACACACACAGACCCTCCCTACACACACACAGACCCTCCCTACACACACACAGACCCACCAACACACACACAGACCCTCCCTACACACACACAGACCCTCCCTACACACACACAGACCCCCTACACACACACAGACCCCCCTACACACACACAGACCCTCCCTACACACACACAGACCCTCCCTACACACACACAGACCCTCCCTACACACACACAGACCCTCCCTACACACACACAGACCCTCCCTACACACACACAGACCCTCCCTACACACACACAGACCCTCCCTACACACACACAGACCCTCCCTACACACACACAGACCCTCCCTACACACACACAGACCCTCCCTACACACACACAGACCCTCCCTACACACACACAGACCCTCCCTACACACACACAGACCCTCCCTACACACACACAGACCCTCCCTACACACACACAGACCCTCCCTACACACACACAGACCCCCTACACACACACAGACCCTCCTACACACACACAGACCCTCCCTACACACACACAGACCCTCCCTACACACACACAGACTCCGCCTACACACACACAGACCCTCCCTACACACACAGACCCCCTACACACACACAGACCCTCCCTACACACACACAGACCCTCCCTACACACACACAGACACCCCCTACACACACACAGACCACCCCTACACACACACAGACCGCCCTACACACACACAGACCCTCCCTACACACACACAGACCCTCCCTACACACACACAGACTCCGCCTACACACACACAGACCACCTACACACACACAGACCCTCCCTACACACACACAGACCCCCTACACACACACAGACCCCCTACACACACACAGACCCTCCCTACACACACACAGACCCTCCCTACACACACACAGACCCTCCCTACACACACACAGACCCTCCCTACACACACACAGACCCTCCCTACACACACACAGACCCCCTACACACACACAGACCCCCTACACACACACAGACCCCCTACACACACACAGACCCTCCCTACACACACACAGACACCCTACACACACACAGACCCCCTACACACACACAGACCCTCCCTACACACACACAGACCCTCCCTACACACACACAGACCCCCTACACACACACAGACCCTCCCTACACACACACAGACCTCCCTACACACACACAGATCCCCCCTACACACACACAGACCCACCCTACACACACACAGACCCTCCCTACACACACACAGACCCCCTACACACACACAGACCCCCTACACACACACAGACCCTCCCTACACACACACAGACCCTCCCTACACACACACAGACCCCCTACACACACACAGACCCTCGCTACACACACACAGACCCTCCCTACACACACACAGACCCTCCCTACACACACACAGACCCTCCCTACACACACACAGACCCCCTACACACACACAGACCCTCCCTACACACACACAGACCCTCCCTACACACACACAGACCCCCTACACACACACAGACCCTCCCTACACACACACAGACCCTCCCTACACACACACAGACCCCTACACACACACAGACCCTCCCTACACACACACAGACCCCCTACACACACTCAGACCCTCCCTACACACACACAGAAGCCCCCTACACACACACAGACCCTCCCTACACACACACAGACCCTCCCTACACACACACAGACCCTCCCGACACACACACAGACCCTCCCTACACACACACAGACCCTCCCTACACACACACAGACCCCCGAGACACACACAGACCCTCCCTACACACACACAGACCCTCTACACACACACAGAACCCCCTACACACACACAGACCCCCCCTACACACACACAGACCCTCTGCACACACACAGACCCTCCCTACACACACACAGACCCTCCCTACACACACACAGACCCTCCCTACACACACACAGACCCTCCCTACACACACACAGACCCTCCCTACACACACACAGGCCCCCCACACACACACAGACCCTCCCTACACACACACAGACCCTCCCTACACACACACAGACCCTCCCTACACACACACAGACCCCCCCTACACACACACAGACCCCCTACACACACACAGACCCTCCCTGCACACACACAGACCCTCCCTACACACACACAGACCCTCCCTACACACACACAGACCCTCCCTACACACACACAGACCCTCCCTACACACACACAGACCCTCCCTACACACACACAGACCCTCCCTACACACACACAGACACCCTACACACACACAGACCCCCTACACACACACAGACCCTCCCTACACACACACAGACCCCCTACACACACACAGACCCCCCTACACACACACAGACCCTCCCTACACACACACAGACCCTCCCTACACACACACAGACCCTCCCTACACACACACAGACCCTCCTACACACACACAGACCCTCCCTACACACACACAGACCCTCCCTACACACACACAGACACCCTACACACACACAGACCCCCTACACACACACAGACCCTCCCTACACACACACAGACCCCCTACACACACACAGACCCCCCCTACACACACACAGACACCCCTACACACACACAGACACCTCTACACACACACAGACCCTCCCTACACACACACAGACCCTCCCTACACACACACAGACCCTCCCTACACACACACAGACCCTCCCTACACACACACAGACCTCCCTACACACACACAGACCCTCTACACACACACAGACCCCCTACACACACACAGACCCTCCCTACACACACACAGACCCCCCCTACACACACACAGACCCTCCCTACACACACACACACCCCCTACACACACACAGACCCTCCCTACACACACACAGACACCCCTACACACACACAGACACCTCTACACACACACAGACCCTCCCTACACACACACAGACCCTCCCTACACATACACAGACCCTCCCTACACACACACCGACCCTCCCTACACACACACAGACCCCCCCTACACACACACAGACCCTCCCTACACACACACAGACCCTCCCTACACACACACAGACCCTCCCTACACACACACAGACCCCCTACACACACACAGACCCTCCCGACACACACACAGACCCACCCTACACACACACAGACCCTCCCTACACACACACAGACCCTCCCTACACACACACAGACCCTCCCTACACACACACAGACCCTCCCTACACACACACAGACCCCCTACACACACACAGACCCTCCCTACACACACACAGACCCTCCCTACACACACACAGACCCTCCCTACACACACACAGACCCTCCCTACACACACACAGACCCCCTACACACACACAGACCCTCCCTACACACACACAGACCCACCCTACACACACACAGACCCTCCCTACACACACACAGACCCTCCCTACACACACACAGACCCTCCCTACACACACACAGACCCTCCCTACACACACACAGACCACCTACACACACACAGACCCTCCCTACACACACACAGACCCTCCCTACACACACACAGACCCTCCCTACACACACACAGACCACCTACACACACACAGACCCTCCCTACACACACACAGACCCTCCCTACACACACACAGACCCCCTACACACACACAGACCCCCTACACACACACAGACCCTCCCTACACACACACAGACCCCCTACACACACACAGACCCTCCTACACACACACAGACCCCCTACACACACACAGACCCCCTACACACACACAGACCCTCCCTACACACACACAGACCCTCCCTACACACACACAGACCCTCCATACACACACACAGACCCCCTACACACACACAGATCCCCCCTACACACACACAGACCCTCCCTACACACACACAGACACCCTACACACACACACACCCCCTACACACACACAGACCCTCCCTACACACACACAGACCCTCCCTACACACACACAGACCCTCTACACACACACAGACCCTCCCTACACACACACAGACCCTCCCTACACACACACAGACCCTCTACACACACACAGACCCTCCCTACACACACACAGACCCCCCCTACACACACACAGACCCACCCTACACACACACAGACCCTCCCTACACACACACAGACCCTCCCTACACACACACAGACCACCTACACACACACAGACCCTCCCTACACACACACAGACCCTCCCTACACACACACAGACCCCCTACACACACACAGACCCTCCCTACACACACACAGACCCTCCCTACACACACACAGACCCTCCCTACACACACACAGACCCTCCCTACACACACACAGACCCTCCCTACACACACACAGACCCTCCCTACACACACACAGACCCTCCCTACACACACACAGACCCCCTACACACACACAGACCCCCTACACACACACAGACCCCCTACACACACACAGACCCTCCCTACACACACACAGACCCTCCCTACACACACACAGACCCTCCCTACACACACACAGACCCTCCCTACACACACACAGAACCTCCCTACACACACACAGACCCTCCCTACACACACACAGACCCTCCCTACACACACACAGACCCCCTACATACACACAGACCCTCTACACACACACAGACCCTCCCTACACACACACAGACCCTCCCTACATACACACAGACACCCCCTACACACACACAGACCACCCCTACACACACACAGACCGCCTACACACACACAGACCCTCCCTACACACACACAGACCCTCCCTACACACACACAGACTCCGCCTACACACACACAGACCACCTACACACACACAGACCCTCCCTACACACACACAGACCCCCTACACACACACAGACACCCCCTACACACACACAGACCCTCCTTACACACGCACAGACCCTCCCTACACACACACAGACCCTCCCTACACACACAGACCCCCTACAAACACACAGACCCTCCCTACACACACACAGACCCCCTACACACACACAGACCCTCCCTACACACACACAGACCCCCCCTACACACACACAGACCCTCTACACACACACAGACCCCCTACAGACACACAGACCCTCCTACACACACACAGACCCTCCCTACACACACACAGACCCTCCCTACACACACACAGAACCCCTAACACACACACAGACCCTCCCTACACACACACAGACCCTCCCTACACACACACAGACCCTCCCTACACACACACAGACCCGCCACACACACACAGACCCTCCCTACACACACACAGACCCTCCCTACACACACACAGACCCTCCCTACACACACACAGACCCTCCCTACACACACACAGACCCTCCCTACACACACACAGACCCTCCCTACACACACACAGACCCTCCCTACACACACACAGACCCTCCCTACACACACACAGACCCTCCCTACACACACACAGAACCCCTAACACACACACAGACCCTCCCTACACACACACAGACCCTCCCTACACACACACAGACCCTCCCTACACACACACAGACCCCCTACACACACACAGACCCTCCCTACACACACACAGACCCTCCCTACACACACACAGACCCCCCCTACACACACACAGACCCTCTACACACACACAGACACCCCTACACACACACAGACCCTCCCTACACACACACAGACCCCCTACACACTCACAGACCCTCCCTACACACACACAGACCCTCCCTACACACACACAGACCCCCCCTACACACACACAGACCCTCTACACACACACAGACACCCCTACACACACACAGACCCTCTACACACACACAGACACCCCTACACACACACAGACCCTCCCTACACACACACAGACCCCCTACACACACACAGACCCCCCTACACACACACAGACCCTCCCTACACACACACAGACCCTCCCTACACACACACAGACCCTCCCTACACACACACAGACCCCCCCTACACACACACAGACCCTCTACACACACACAGACCCTCCCTACACACACACAGACCCCCCCTACACACACACAGACCCCCCCTACACACACACAGACCCTCCCTACACACACACAGACCCCCCCTACACACACACAGACCCTCCCTACACACACACAGACCCCCCCTACACACACACAGACCCTCCCTACACACACACAGACCCTCCCTACACACACACAGACCCCCCCTACACACACACAGACCCTCTACACACACACAGACACCCCTACACACACACAGACCCTCTACACACACACAGACACCCCTACACACACACAGACCCTCCCTACACACACACAGACCCCCTACACACACACAGACCCCCCTACACACACACAGACCCTCCCTACACACACACAGACCCGCCACACACACACAGACACCTCTACACACACACAGACACCCCTACACACACACAGACACCCCCTACACACACACAGACACCCCTACACACACACAGACCCTCCCTACACACACACAGACTCCGCCTACACACACACAGACCACCTAAACACACACAGACCCCCTACACACACACAGACACCCCCTACACACACACAGACCCTCCTTACACACGCACAGACCCTCCCTACACACACACAGACCCTCCCTACACACACAGACCCCCTACAAACACACAGACCCTCCCTACACACACACAGACCCCCTACACACACACAGACCCTCCCTACACACACACAGACCCTCCCTACACACACACAGACCCCCTACACACACACAGAACCCCTACACACACACAGAACCCCTGCACACACACAGACCCTCCCTACACACACACAGACCCTCCCTACACACACACAGACCCTCCCTACACACACACAGACCCCCTACACACACACAGACCCTCCCTACACACACACAGACCCTCCCTACACACACACAGACCCTCCCTACACACACACAGACCCTCCCTACACACATACAGACCCCTCCTACACACACACAGACCCTCCCTACACACACACAGACCCTCCCTACACACACACAGACCCCCGACACACACACAGACCCTCCTCTACACACACACAGACCCTCCTCTACACACACACAGACCCCCTACACACACACAGACCCTCCCTACACACACACAGACCCTCCCTACACACACACAGACCCTCCCTACACACACACAGACCCTCCCTACACACACACAGACCCTCCCTACACACACACAGACCCTCCCTACACACACACAGACTCCGCCTACACACACAGACCCCCTACACACACACAGACCCTCCCTACACACACACAGACCCTCCCTACACACACACAGACCCTCCCTACACACACACAGACCCTCCCTACACACACACAGACCCTCCCTACACACACACAGACCCCTCCTACACACACACAGACCCTCCCTACACACACACAGACCCTCCCTACACACACACAGACCCTCCCTACACACACACAGACCCCTCCTACACACACACAGACCCTCCCTACACACACACAGACCCTCCCTACACACACACAGACCCTCTACACACACACAGACCCTCCCTACACACACACAGACCCCCTACACACACACAGACCCCCTACACACACACAGACCCTCCCTACACACACACAGACCCTCCCTACACACACACAGACCCCCTACACACACACAGACCCTCCCCCTCCTGTGTAAAGCCTCTCCATCCTGTACATGGCCCTTGCACTCCCTGTCCCTGTGCTGATCCCCTGTCTGGTCCCTGACCCTGCTGCATTGAGTGGAGTCTGTTGGGCAATAAGTAGTTAATGACCCAAGGTCCCCCTGGACACTGAGACTGAGAGACAGGGAGCGAATGGGGAGACTTTTCAATCAGCTCTCTTGGAGACGTCAAGGACTCGACACCCTGTGCGTTTAAAGCAAAGCTGATTCATGTGACATTTTTACAGAATATTAAACTCCAGCCCAATCATAGGGGTTATCAACAGCGGCAGAAACAAACCCCCCCAGCTGTCAGAATGAACACGGTTCAGTCCTCGATGTGATTAACAGCAGCAGAAACGGCAGAATCCAACCCCTGCAGTCACTTGTGAACTCGCTGGAGTCTCAGCAGGTCCGAGGAGTGGGTGAATCTCTTCCCAAACACGTGATATTTATAGGCCCTCTCCGCTGTGAAGTATCCAGTGCGGTCCGCAGGCTGACTGTGCTTTTAAAGGTCTTCTCACAGTCAGAACGTTTGAAATGTCTCTTATCAGTGTGAACTCGCTGGTGTGTCTGAAGGTCGGATGACTGAGTGAATCCCTTCCCACACACGGAGCAGGTGAACGGCCTCTCCCCAGTGTGAACTCGCTGGTGTGTCTGAAGGTCGGATGACTGAGTGAATCCCTTCCCACACTCAGAGCAGGTAAATGGCCTCTCCCCAGTGTGAATTCGCTGGTGTGTCAGCAGGTGAGATGAGTGAGTGACTCCCTTCCCACACATGGAGCAGGTGAACGGCCTCTCCCCAGTGTGAACTCGCTCGTGTCTCAGCAGGTGAGATGATTGAGTGAATCCCTTCCCACACAAGGAGCAGGTGAACGGTCTCTCCCCAGTGTGAACTCGCTGGTGTGTCAGCAGGTGGGATGATGGAGTGAATCCCTTCCCACACACGGAGCAGGTGAACGGCCTCTCCCCAGTGTGAATTCACTGGTGCGTCAGCAGGTGAGATGAGTGAGTGAATCCCTTCCCACACAAGGAGCAGGTGAACGGCCTCTCCCCGGTGTGAACTCGCTGGTGTCTCAGCAGGTGAGATGATTGAGTGAATCCCTTCCCACACACGGAGCAGGTGAACGGCCTCTCCCCAGTGTGAATTCACTGGTGTGTCAGCAGGTGAGATGAGTGAGTGAATCCCTTCCCACACAAGGAGCAGGTGAACGGCCTCTCCCCGGTGTGAACTCGCTGGTGTCTCAGCAGGTGAGATGATTGAGTGAATCCCTTCCCACACACGGAGCAGGTGAACGGCCTCTCCCCAGTGTGAATTCACTGGTGTGTCAGCAGGTGGGATGACCGAGTGAATCCCTTCCCACACTCAGAGCAGGTGAACGGCCTCTCTCCAGTGTTCATCAAACCTTCAACGCTTTTCCTGCACTCAGAACCTTTAAAGCGTTTCACTGGTTTAACACGATGGTGTCTGAGCAACGTGGACCAACCCGTGAATTCTTTACCAGAGAGAAAGTAGGCGAAGGCCTTTCCCCCAGTGACTGCACAATTTTTCAGCTGCGTCAGCTACATTGATATAGATGCTGCCTGGTCTGGTTGCTCCCAGGACTGAGCAGGTTGGACGATCGGTTGAAGCCTCGTCCACACACAGAACACGTGTACGGTTTCTCCCCGCTGTGAACGGTGCGATGCTGTGTTTTCAGGCTGTGTAACTGGTTAAAAGCTCTTTCCGCAGTCAGTGCACTGGAACACTCTCACTCGGGTGTGTGAGTGTCTCGGTGCTTTTCCCAGTCACACTGATGTTTGAAATCTTTTCCCACAGACAAAACAGACAAACATTTCTCCTTCCACATTCAAAGGCTGATAATATTCAGGTCCTGAGTAAACGAGTGACTGTCAGATCTTGACGTGATGTTTGGTTTGAGTTTCCCGACTGCAAACCCTCCTTTTCTAATACCCTGTAAAAGGAGTTTACAAAATACAGGACAGAAATTCAGAAAATAATTCCAGGTTCTCTACAACATTCTTTTCTGTATTGTGCTTCCGGAGTTATAACCGCTCCCCCGTCCCCCCCTATATATATTCTCCCTGGCTGCATCTGGACTCTGTTTGAAATCAAGGTTCATTGCAACGTCTCCTGACTTGTTTTGTCTCTGATGCATTTTTCCACATGAGCCTAGACACGCCAACCGTGGCCAAGTGGTAGAAATGTCACCTCTGAGTCAGAAGGTTGTTAGTTCAAGACTAACTTGATTGAGTTCTTTGATGAGGTAACAGAGAGGGTTGATGAGGGCAATGCGGTTGACGTAGTGTACATGGATTTCCAAAAGGCGTTCGACAAAGTGCCACATAATAGGCTGGCCAAGCAAAGTTGAAGCCCATGGAATAAAAGGGACAGTGGCAGCATGGATACGATATTGGCTAAGTGACAGGAAACAGAGTAGTGGTGAACGGTTGTTTTTCGGACTGGAGGAAGGTATACAGTGGTGTTCTCCAGGGGTCGGTTCTAGGACCACTGCTTTTCTTGATATATATTAATGACTTGGACGTGGGTGTACAAGGTACAATTACAAAATTTGCAGATGACACAGAACTTGGAAGTATAGTGAACAGTGAGGAGGATACTGACAAACTTCAAGAGGACAGAGACAGGCTGGTGAAATGGGCGGACAGGTGGCAGATGAAGTTTAATGCAGAAACGTGTGAAAGAATGAGGAGAGGACATATAAACTAAATGGTACAATCCTGAAGCGGGTGCACAAACAGAGAGACCTGGGGGTTTATGTGCACAAATCGTTGAAGGTGGCAGGGCAGGTTGAGAATGCAGTTAAAAAGGCTTACAGGATCCTGGGCTTCATAAATAGAGGTATCGAGCACAAAAGTGTGGAAATTATGATGAATCTGTGTAAAACACTGGTTCGGCCCCAACTGGAGTACTGTGTCCAATTCTGGGCACCACACTTTAGGAAGGATGTGAAGGCCTTAGAGAGGGTGCAGAAAAGATTGACGAAAATGATTCCAGGAATGAGGAACTTCAGTTACGTGGATAGACTGGAGAAGTTTGGGAATGTTCTCCTTGGAGCAGAGAAGATTGAGAGGAGATTTGATCGAGGTGTTCAAAATCATGAGGGGTCGACCCATTGGCGGAAGGGTCGAGAACCTGAGGACACAGATTTAAGGTGATTGGCAAAAGAACCAAAGGCGACGTAAGAAAAAACTTCTTTACACAGCGAGTGGTTAGGATCGGGAATGCACTGCCTGAAAGAGTGGTGGAGGCAGACTCAATCACGGCTTTCAAAAGGGAGTTGGATAAGTACCTGAAAGAATGAAATTTGCAGGACTACAGGGAAAGGGGTGGGGCGGGGACGGGGAAGGTGGGACTAGCTGAAGTGCTCTTGTAAAGAAGGTAAGCATGCAGGTGCAGCAGGCGGTGAAGAAGGCAAATGGTATGTTGGCCTTCATAGCGAAAGGGTTTGAGTATAGGAACAGGGATGTCCTGCTGCAGTTGTACAGGGCCTTGGTGAGACCACACCTTGAGTATTGTGTGCAGTTTTGGTCGCCTTATCTGAGGAAGGATGTTCTTGCCATGGAGGGAGTGCAGCGAAGATTCACAAGACTGATACCTGGGATGGCATGAATGACATATGAGGAGAGATTGGGTCGATTGGGCTTATACTCGCTGGAGTACAGAAGAATGAGAGGGGATCTCATCGAAACATATAAAATTCTGACAGGTCTGGACAAACTAGATGCAGGAAGAATGTTCCCGATGGTCGGAGAGTCCAGAACCAGGGGTCACAGTCTAAAGATAAGGGGTAAGCCATTTAGGACAGAAATGAGGAAGAATTTCTTCACCCAGAGAGTGGTGAACCTGTGGAATTCTCTACCACAGAAGGCAGTTGAGGCCAATTCATTAAATATATTCAAGAAGGAGTTGGATATATTTCTTAAGGCTAAAGGGATCAAGGGATATGGGGAGAAAGCAGGGACAGGGTACTGAGTTTGGATGATCAGCCATGATCTCATCGAATGGCGGAGCAGGCTCGAGGGGCCGAATGGCCTACTCCTGCTCCTATCTTCTATGTTTCTATGAGCCGGCACGGGCTCGACGGGCCGAATGGCCACATTCTGTGCTGTAACCATTCTATGATTCTAAGTCCCACTCCAGAGACTTGAGCACAATAATCGAAGCTGACACTTCAGTGCAGTACTGAGGGAGTGCTGCACTGCCGGAGGTGCCATCTTTCGGATGAGACGTTAAACCGAGGCCTCTCGGGTGGACGTATAAGATCCCATGGCTACTATTTCGAAGAAGAGCAGGAGCATTCTGCCCCAGTTACTCCAGTCTATCAACGTAACTGAAGTCCCTCATTCCTGGAATCATCCTCGTAAATCTTTTCTGCACCCTCTCTATAAGGCCTGGCCAATATTTATCCCTCAACCAACATTATCACATTGTTACGACAGCAAAATGCTGCGGATGCTGGAAATCCGAAATAACAACAGAAAACGCTGGAAAAACTCAGCAGGCCAGGCAGCATCCGTGGAAAGAGAAACAGAGTTAACGTTTCAGGTCGAAAACCTTTCGTCAGAACTGAAAATAGCAGGAAATGAAATAGATTTAAAGCAAGGATAAAGCTGGGAAAAGGCGGAGGGGATGAAAGAACAAAAGGAGAGATTTTTTATTTTTTCATCCACCCTTTTGTTTGGCCCCCCCCCCCTTTTTTTCCCTCCTAGAAGCTGGCAGCTGTCCTTCATTCTGCCAGTACATTTCACACTTCATCTAGCCTCAACCTGTCACATTAACACCTCCTCTTGCCTTGATTATCTCTTAATGTCTCTCAATGTCTCTTAATCTCTCCTTTTGTTCTTTCATCCCCTCCCCCTTTTCCCAGCTTTATCCTTGCTTTAAATCTATTTCATTTCCTGCTTTTTTCCAGTTCTGACGAAAGGTCTTCGACCTGAAACGTTAACTCTGTTTCTCTCTCCACGGATGCTGCCTGGCCTGCTGAATTTTTCCAGCGTTTTCTGTTGTTATTATCACATTGTTGTTTGTGGGAGCTTGCTGTGCGCAAATGGGCTGCTGCGTTTCCCGACATTATAACAGTGACGACAATTCAAAAGTACTTAATTGACTGTAAAGTGCTCCTGAGATGGTGAAAGAAGCTCTATAAATGCAAGTCTTCCTTTCTTTTTAGACCGTGGCTACTGGCTGGATATTCAGATACAGGGGCCTTTACCCGATATCGACACATGTACATTTTGCAGCCCGGATCACTGCAGACTAATCAAGAGCACAAACCCAAGAGAATAAGGCAGATGAGCTGAAGGCGCAGGTAAACGCGCGGAAGTATGATATCACAGCTATTACTGAAACATGTTCGACAGCACCTCCCAAACCCGCGACCTCTACCGCCTAGAAGGACAAGGGCAGCAGGCGCATGGGAACACCACCATCTCCCAGTTCCCCTCCAAGTCACACACCATCCTGACTTGGAAATAGATCGCCGTTCCTTCATCGTCGCTGGGTCAAAATCCTGGAACATAGAAACATAGAAAAATAGGAGAAGGAGTAGGCCATGCGAGCCTGCTCTGCCATTCAATGTGATCATGGCTGATCCTCTATCTCAATACCATATTCCCGCTCTCTCCCCATACCCCTTGATGCCTTTTGTGTCTAGAAATCTATCTATCTCCTTCTTAAATATATTCAGTGACTTGGCCTCCACAGCCTTCTGTGGTAGAGAATTCCACAGGTTCACCACCCTCTGAGTGAAGAAATTTCTCCTCATCTCAGTCCTAAATGTCCTACCCCCGTATCCCGAGACTGGGACCCCTCGTTCTAGACACCCCCCCGCAGCAGCTCCCTCCAGTACTCCCTCCCTAACAGCACTGTGGGAGCACCTTCACCGCTCGGACTGCAGCGGTTCAAGAAGGCGGCTCACCGCCACTTTCTCAAGGGGCAATTAAGGATGGGCAATAAATGCTGGCCTTGCCAGCGACGCCCACATCCCAGGAACGAATTTTTTAAAAATGGCTTGAAGGGCAGCTCAGCATTCCTGGATTCAGGGTTTTCAGACGAGATAGAGAGGGGAATAAAAGAGGAGGGGGTCGTAATATTGGTTAAAGAAACAATTACAACTATGAGGATGGATGATATGTTAGAAGGATCATCAAATGAGGCCGTACGGGTTGAACTGAAGAACGAAAAAGGTGCAATCACATTGCTGGGAGTGTACTATAGACCCCCAAACAGTCAGAGGGAGATAGAAGAGCAAATATGTTGGCATATTTCTGAGAATTGCAAAAACAATAGGGCAGAAATAGTAGGGGATTTCAAGTACCCTAATATTAACTGGGATAGAATCAGTGTAAAAGGTATAGAGGGGACAGAACTCTTAAAATACATTTATGAGAACTTTTTTAGCCAGTACGTAGCAAGCCCAACAAGGGAGGGGGCGGTTCTGGACTTAGTTTTAGGGAATGAAGCTGAGCAGGTGGAAGGGGCATCAGTGGGAGAGCGTTTTTCGTGGCAGTGATCATAATTCAGTTAGATTTAGCGTATTTATGGAAAAGGACAAAGATAGACCAGGAGTCAAAGTTCTCGAATTGGGGAAAGGCCAATTTTACTGAGCTAAGATGCGATTTAGCAAAAGTGGATTGGAAACAGCTACTTAGATATACTTGCTCTGGAGGCAGTTCAGAGAAGGTTCACTCGGTTGATTCCGGAGATGAGGGGGGTTGACTTCTGAGGAAAGGTTGAGTAGGTTGGGCCTCTACTCATTGGAATTCAGAAGAATGAGAGGCGATCTTATCGAAACATATAAGATTGTGAGGGGGGCTTGATCGGGTGGAGGCGGGGAGGATGTTTCCACTGATGGGTGAGACTAGAACTAAGGGGGCATAATCTTAGAATAAAGGGGCTGCCGTTTCAAAACTGAGATGAGGAGAAACTTCTTCACTCAGAGGGTAGTAAATCTATGGAATTTGCTACCTCAGAGAGCTGTGGAAGCTGCGACATTAAATATATTTAAAACGGAGATAGACAGTTTCCTAGCTGATAAGGGAATGAAGGGTTATGGGGAGCGGGCGGGGAAGTGGACGTGAGTCTAGGTTCGGATCAGCCATGATCCTATTGAATGCCGGAGCAGGCCCGAAGGGTCGTATGGCCCACTCCTGCTCCTACTACTTATGTTCTTATGTACTTGATGGTAAATCAGTGTCAGACCAGTGGGAGGCATTCAAGGAGGAGATAGTGAGGGTTCAGAGCAAATATGTTCCCACAAAGAAAAAGGGTGGGGCTCCCAAATCTACAGCCCCCTGGATGTCCAGGGGGTACACACGGTCGGATAAAGCGCAAAAAGGGAAGCTTACGTCAGATACCCAGAGCTAAATACTGCAGAAAGCCTAGAGGAGTACAGAAAGTGCGGGGGGTGAAATTAAAAAGGAAATTAGGAAAGCAAAGAGAGGGCATGAAAAAATATTGGCAAGTAACATCAAGGAAAACCCAAAGATGTTTTATAGATACATAAAGAGCAAGAGGATAACTAAAGAAAGGGTAGGGCCCATTAGAGACCAAAAAGGTAACCTATGTGTGGGGGGCGGAAGACCTGGGTATGGTTCTTAGAGTCATAGGGGTAAAAATTCACTTGGTTGCGCCTCCCGTTAGCGCCTTAAGAGGGCGCTAATGGGGCGCAAAGCCGCTAACGCCCGGGCGCAGCGATGTTTGCGCCGCTCGAGAACTTAACTTGAGATTGTGCGGCGGCGCTAAAACTTACCGCTGCGACCACCTGCGCGCGCAGATTGTGACGTCATTCCATGGTGCAACGCCCTTGGGGCGCACCGTAGCGGAAATTGAGTGGCGCCCCCTGCCTTACCGCCTGGCGCTTCCAACGACCAGAAGACTGGAACGCTATCAATCGCTGTGGGGCTGGGGGGGGGCGCTATTTAAAGGGGGCCTCTTCCTGTCTTTTATTGTTGGTGGCATTTTTGAACTACGCATTCTGAGAGAGAGAGGGAGAGACTTCTGGAGAGATTCAACGTTGTGTGAAGGAGTTTTGGGTACTGAGCAGCACTTTGCAGGTTCATTTTGATTTGCCATTCCTTGTATCGATTTAGCAGAGACTGTGGGAGCTGCACTCTGAGCTCTTTGCCTGGTACTTTCCATTGTTCTTTCCAGCACATTTGATGTGCAAGTCTCTCCAGGCCGAGATTCAAGGCAGCAATGAACAGGATGTGGATGGAAAGCAAGATTAACCATCCCCTTTAAGAACTGCCCCGTGCCATTGTGTGTGTGTTCCATTGCTGACTGACATTACATGAGCTTCGCCAGCGCTCCGAGTTAGCGCCTCACTGCTCGGCCTTTGCGCCTTGAGAGGTGTGCAGCGCCTGCTTTAGCGCTCCACTCACCTTCCGGGGCAGTAAAAGTGAAGTTTCCTGTCAGTGCCGATAATTAGCGCCAGGCGCTAATATTTGCGTCCGGACGATATTTGCGCCCCAAATGGGGCGCGACCTAATTTTTACCCCATAGAGTCATACAGCACAGAAAGAGGCCCTTCGGCCCATCGTGTCCGCGCCAGCTATCAAGCCCCATCTATTCTAATCCCATTTTCCAGCACTTGGTCCGTAGCCTTGTATGCTATGGCGTTTCAAGTGCTTATCTAAATGCTTCTTGAATGTTGTGAGGGTTCCTGCCTCTACCACCCTTTCAGGCAGTGAGTTCCAGATTCCAACCACCCTCTGGGTGAAAAAGTTTTTCCTCAAATCCCCTCTAAACCTCCTGCCCCTTATCTTGAAACTATGCCCCCTGGTTATTGACCCCTCTACTAAGGGGGAAAAGTTCCTTTCGATCGACCCTATCTATGCCCCTCATAATTTTGTGCACCTCAATCAGGTCCCCCCTCAGCCTTCTCTGCTCTAAGGAAAACAACCCCAGCCTGTCCAGCCTCTCTTCATAGCTGAAACGCTCCAGCCCAGGTAACATCCCGGTGAATCTCCTCTGCACCCTTGAGGGGATAATTACAAGTCCTAGCCCTTTTCTTGCTCTCCCAGATCAGGCGTATTCCCCAGACGTTCACCTTCAACTAAAGTTAGTGGTAGCCGAATCCTAGAGACCCTTAATTGGGTCTAAAGGTTCAGACTATCTCTCCCTAAAGGAAAGGAACGGCCTGAAGATGTTACCGTCCTCCGGATAGCACTTTTAACAAGTTTAACTAGACTGTAACCTTCCGGCTCTTATGAGGGTCCAGAAAACCCCCCAGAATTCTGCAACTCCTTACTGAAGAGTGTACAGAAATTGAGTTCGCGAGATTGATACAGAAATACTGTTTGAGACAATTTAAAAAATATATAGATTTATTAAAGAACCGACATTTAGTTAATAGCTGATATGGCAATCGCAACTTTAACCATTCAAAATACAAATAGCTTACATTTCTTATCAGAGATCCTTATTCTCAAATCTTAACTTTGTTACATTTCCACACTTCTACTTATTTCTTAATCCAGAATATCCACCAAAATCAAATACCTTGATTACCCGAGACTCAAGAGTTGAAAACTTACACAGCGTGCCTGTGAAGTTGAGAAACGCTTGCCCTACCAGCGACTTCTGACTCTCTATCTGAAAAAGCTCTATTTTTATACCTTTTTTTAGTGGTATTTTCTTTGAAGTTTCCTGCTGATGTAAGCTCATTATCTCTAGTGATTCTTTATTGAATTCTTTTCTATTCTTACTGTCATTTCAGCTGCCAACTCTTAGAATTCTGTCTCTACCTTTAAGTGTTTCAAAAACTATCATAAAATGGTTATTACAGATTTATCTTTTTGATGCCATTCTTAGGAAGTCTTTCTATTGAATTCTTAATATCACTTAACTGCTTGTAAGCCAGACGTCATGACTCCGTGGTGTTCCAAGTTCAATACAAACACAATGTAATTGCTTGGTGTCATCTATTGATATTATATCTTCAAAGCCTCTCTGTAGGTATCTTTTAGAATTTGTAAATTAAAAACACTTCTCTTAGGGTGTTTACTTGTTTTCTTGCTATCTCAATTGGTTGCATATTTAATCGTGTTTCCTGTCTTATTTGATGTTACTTTATGAAGGCATATGGTTGTTTAATGTTCTGTGCACCTGTTCGACGTGTTAGATTTTGACACTTTACTTGGGTCATTCCATTGTGTTTCTTCCAAACTCCAGACCTTCTGGAAGCGCCATTGGTTTGCTTCAATAGGGGCATTGTTTTTGTGTTTACAACCATCTCCCATTTCAAAGCTTGTGGCGTTTTACAGCTTTTGTTAACATTTCACCTTACCTCAGAAGCCTGTATTGTGTTTGCAGCCTGTGTTGCCGAGGCTTTCCAGACTTTTAAACTCAGTATGTCTTGTATTAATAATATCAAAATCTGTTCATAGGATGATGTATTTCTTGGACTATGGCTTATTCCATTACACCCTCTCCAATGCAATCACATCCTTCCTATAGTGTGGCGACCAGAACTGCACACAGTATTCCAGCTGTGGCCTAACTAGCGTTTCTTAATGAATACTTTGCATCTGTCTTCACAAAAGAGAGGGACGATGCAGGCATTGTAGTTACATAGAAACATAGAAACATAGAATCTAGGAGCAGGAGTAGGCCATTCGGCCCGTCGAGCCTGCTCCGCCATTCAATACGATCATGGCTGATCATCCAAATCCAGTACCCTCCCTGCTTTAATCCCCACAGTACACATATCCCACCCTACCCCCGTAACCCCACGTATTTAATTCCCCCTAACATATCCCATCCTATCCCCATAACCCCACATATTTAATCCCCCCTAACACTAAGGGTCAATTTATCATAGCCAAATCAACCTAACCCACACATTTTTGGACTGTGGGAGGAAACCGGAGCACCCGGAGGAAACCCACGCAGACACGGGGAGAATGTGCAAACTCCACACAGACAGTCACCCGAGGTCAGATTCGAACCCGGGTCTCTGGCGCTGTGAGGCACCAGTGCTAACCACTATGCCACCGTGTTACCCAGTTAAGGAGGAGGAGTGTGAAATATTGGATGGGATAAGCATAGCGAGAGAGGAAGTATGAAGGGGTGTAGCATCTTTGAAAGTAGATAAATCGCCAGGCCCGGATTAAATGTATCCCAGGCTGTTAAGAGAAGCAAGGGAGGAAATAGCGGAGCTTCTGACTTCTATTTTTCAATCCTCTCTGGCTACAGGTGAGGTGCCGGAGGACTGCTAACGTGGTACCATTGTTTAACAAAGGGAGTAAGGGATAGGCCGAGTAATTGCAGGCCAGTCAGCCTAACCTTGGTGGCAATGTTCCCCCTAATATTAATTTAGTGGGCTGCGCGGCCCATTCAAAGCATCGCACATGCGCTTAACTTTACATTGGAAAAGACGGTCCCGGGCTGCACGGGACTGGCAGGCAACCGCGCGGCCGCGCAGCTTAGAGGGAACGTTGCTCGGTGGTGGTGGGAAAATGATTGGAAAAAATTCTGAGGGACAGTATTAATCGTCATTTAGAAAGACACGGATTAATCAAAGACAGTCAGCGTGGATTTGCTAAGGGAAGGTTGCGTCCGACGAACTTGATTGAATTTTTCGAGGAGGTTAACAAGGAGGGTTGATGAGGCTATCGCGTTTGATGTAGTCTACACGGATTTTAGCTAGGTTTTTGACAAGGTCCCACTGGTGGGAAAAGTAAAAGCCCATAGACTTCCATGGGAAAGTGGCAGGTTGAATCCAAAATTGTCTCAGAGGCAGGAAGCAAAGGGTAATGGTCGACGGGTGTTTTTGTGACTGGAAAGTTGTTTCCAGTGGGGTTTCGCAGGGCTCAGTACTAGGTCCCTTGTTTTTTGTGGTATATATCCATGATTTAGAATTAATGTAGGGGGGCATGATTAAGAAGTTTGCAGATGATACAAAAATTGGCCGTGTGGTTGATCGTGAGAAAGAAAGCTGTAGACTGCAGGAAGATATCAATGGACTGGTTAGGTGGGCAGAACAGTGGCAAATGGAGTTCAATCAGGAAAAGTGTGAGGTAATGCATTTGGGGAGGGCTAACAAGGCCAGGGAATACACAATTAATGGGAGGATACGGAGAGGTGTAGAGGAACAGAGGGACCTTGGTGTGCATGTCCACAGATCCCTGAAGGTAGCAGGACAGGTAGATAAGGTGATTAAAGAAGGCATACGGATACTTGCCTTTATTAGCCGAGGCATAGAATATAAGAGCAGGGAGGTAGTTAGGCCACAGCTAGAGTACTGCGTGCAGTTCTGGTCACCACATTTCAGGAAGGATGTGATTGCACTAGAGGGGGTGCAGAGGAGATTTACGAGGATGTTGCCAGGACTGGGGCATTTTAGCTATGAGGATAGATTGGATAGGCTGGGGTTGTCTTCTTTGGAACAGAGGAGGCTGAGGGGAGACTTAATTGAGGTGTATCAACTTATGAGGGGCCTAGATAGAGTGGATAGAAAGCACCTATTTTCCTTAGCAGAGAGGTCAATAATCAGGGGGGCATAGATTTAAAGTAATTGGTCGAAGAATTAGAGGGGAGTTGAGGAGAAATGTTTTCACCCAGAGGGTGGTGGGGGTCTGGAACTCACTGCCTGAAAGGGTGGTAGAGGCAGAGACCCTCATCACATTTAAAAAGTACTTGGATATGCACTTGAAACATAGAGAAATAGGAGCAGGAGTGGCCATTCGGCCCTTCGAGCCTGCTCCGCCATTCAATATGATCATGGCTGATCCTCTATCTCAATACCATATTCCCGCTCTCTCCCCATACCCTTGATGCCTTTTGTGTCTAGAAATCTATCGATCTCCTTCTTAAATATATTCAGTGACTTGGCCTCCACAGCCTTCTGTGGTAGAGAATTCCACAGGTTCACCAGCCTCTGAGTGAAGACATTTCTCCTCATCTCAGTCCTAAATGTCCTACCCCCGTATCCTGAGACTGTGACCCTTCGTTCTAGACCCCCCCAGCCAGGGGAAACGTCCTCCCTGCATCCAGTCTGTCTAGCCCTGTCAGAATTTTATACGTTTCCACGAGATCCCCTCTCATTCTTCTAAACTCTTGTGAATACAGGCCTGGTCGACCCAATCTCTCCTCATACGACAGTCCTGCCATCCCAGGAATCAGTCTGGTGAACCTTTGCTGCACTCCCTCTATGGCAAGTATATCCTTTCTTAGGTAAGGAGACCCAAGCTACATCATTAAATAAATTTAAAACAGAAATAGACAGTTTCCTAGAGGTAAAGGGAATTAGGGGTTACGGTGAGCGGGCAGGAAATTGGACATGAGGCTGAGTTCGGATCGGTCGAGGCCCTGTGGGTGGCGGAGCGGGCCCAGGGGCTGAGTGGCCGGGTCCTGCTCCTACTTCTTGTGTTCTTTAGATTTGAGGTGAGGATCAGATCAGCCATGATCTTATTGAATGGCGGAGCAGGCTCGAGGGGCCGATTGGCCTACTCCTGCTCCTGTTTCTTATGTTATGTTCTTAACTGCACACAGTACTCCAGGTGTGGTCTCACCAAGGCCCTGTATAACTGTCGCAAGACATCCTTGCTCCTGTACTCAAACCCTCCATTGAAGTGCCGTAACCTACAAGGCTATAAATGCTCCTTTCGCAGAGTTGCTGGGCAATAGTTACCGGCCCAAAGGATGCAGGATTCACGAAACAAACACGTGACACGGAAAGAATCTCATGAAATTTATTGACACAGGACTCGCGAGACAAAACAAGTGACCTGGTACAGTTTTCACGGGATTTAATAGACAGCAGAGAAAAACTCTTACCAGTCAACGTAACGGCGTGCACCAGCTATCGTGTCTCACTCCCGGTGGTGAGGGGGGGGGGGGGGAGGAGGCAAAAACCCAGAGGGAAAAACCACTGTCCGAATTTGTGGAAAAATTCCTGCCCGACTCCCAAAGGCAATCAAGCAAAGCTCCGTGAGACTCTGGTCGGCCACGATGCGCTGTCACAATAAGATGCAGCGACGGCAGCCCTGACCGTGTGTGAGGACCGGATCTGAGCCATTCAGTGCAGCCGTCCACCGCGCAGCGCGGTAGGCGTCCGTCGTGGGGAAAAAGACACGGTTTAACACGAGCACCGCTCACATATGTATGTGCGGGGAGTCACGGCGGGCGGAAAGCAACAACGGTGAAACAGCTGAGGGCACCCGTGCCCACAGCGCACCCATAAAATCTTGGGCTCGGTGCTCAGGTGGCTGGGAGGGCAGGTCAAGTGACAAAAGCCGCAGCGAGCCGGAGCTGTGTTTCCTTCCCGTGGCCTTCTCTCCTTGTCGAAGTGTCCCAAGCCCTTGGACCCACTCGGGGGGGTCTCGTCGCTCGACCGACGTCGACCGGCCACCTGCCAGTGCCTGGAGGCGGAGCTGACCCGGGTCCCCAGGGGCGGCGCGCACCGAGGGGTCCGGGGGTCGTGCGGCAGCTGCGGCCGTCTCTGGCGAGGCCCCGGTCGTCGGCCCCCGCGTGGCAGACCGCTGCCCGGGCGGGAGAGCGGTGCGCCAGCACACACTGCTGGCGTCCAAAGCGATGTCCTCCTCGCGGCCTACGCTGGGGGGGGCAGGGTCAGCGACGGCAGCTGGAAGAGCCGGCACTGCCTCCGAGACACGCTCCAGGCAGCTATCAGGGCAGCCATGCCACCGTTCCCGGCTTTCAGCCGGGTCTTGATGTTCCTGATGTCACTCAAGGTGGCGACCTTGTTGAATTTCTGCTCGATGTATTCCTTCAGCTGCTTGCTCTTACGCTGGAGCTTGGGCAGCTCCGCCACATGTCTCATCTCCTCCGGGCTGAGCCGCCGCCTCCTGGGGTAAAAGGGCAGGAACTCCTTCCTCAGTACGTGGTGTGTGTGCACAAGGTGGTGGGATCGCACCAACAGCTTCGACTTCTTGCCACTGTAGGCCAAAGTAAGTGTGGCCTCGCAGCCCATTGGGAGGTACCTGAGGCAAAACAGAATCGGGGTCCGAATTATCAGCTGCACACCATCGATTACAAACTGAAGGGTAGAATCCTAAAGGGGGGTGCATGAACAGAGAGACCTGGGGGGGGGTTTATATGTGCACAAATCGTTGAAGGTGGCAGGGCAGGTTGAGAAAGCGGTTAAAAAAAAAAAAAGCTTGCGGGATCCTGGGCTTGATGACTAGATGTGAGAAGTCGCACAACACCAGGTTATAGTCCAACAGGTTTATTTGAAATCACAAGCTTTCGGAGCGCTGCTCCTTCGTCAGGTGAAGTGAAGAGATGCATATAGGCACAGCATATAGAGTCAGAGAACACTGCCAGATGACTACAGTTAATCTTTCTAACTGCCCTTTATCACACCTCAGCATCTGCCACATTTGACCCCTTGTGACCCCACCTCATTGTCTCTGATGTAATGTTTTCCTGACTGACCTGTTTGGACACCATCCACACCTTTGATTGCCGTGATTATCTCTCTGCCGAGGTGTGATAAAGGGCAGTTAGAAAGATTAACTGTAGTCACCTGGCAGTGTTCTCTGACTATATATGCTGTGCCTATATGCATCTCTTCACTTCACCTGACGAAGGAGCAGCGCTCCGAAAGCTTGTGATTTCAAATAAAGCTGTTGGACTATAACCTGGTGTTGTGCGACTTCTCACATTTGTCCGCCCCAGTCCAACACCGGCATCTCCACACCTTGATGACTAGAGGCAGAGAGTACAAAAGCGAGGAAGTTATGATGAACCTTTATGAAACAGTGGTTCGGCCTCAACTGCAATACTGTGTCCAATTCTGGGCACCGCACTTTAGGAAGGATGTGAAGGTTGAGAGAGGGTGCGGAAAAGATTGATGAGAATGGTTCCAGGGATGAGGGACTTCAGGTACCTTGATAGACTGGAGAAGCTGGGGTTGTTCTCCTTGGAGCAGAGAAGGTTGAGAGGAGATTTGATAGAGGTGTTCAAAATCATGAGGGGTCTGGACAGAGTAGAGAGAGAGAAACTGTTCCCATTGGCGGAAGGGTCGAGAACCAGAGGAAACCGATTTAAGGTGATTGGCGGAAGAACCGAAGGCGACATGAGGAAAAACTTTTTACACAGCGAGTGGTTAGGATCTGGAATGCACTGCCCGAAAGGGTGGTGGAGGCAGATTCAATCGTGGCTTTCAAAAGGGAATTGGATGAGTACCTGAAGACAAAAATTTGCAGGGCTACGGGGAAAGGGCGGGGGGGGGGGCGGGGGAGTGGGACTAGCTGAAGTGCTCTTGCAAAGAGCCGGCACGGGCTCGACGGACCGAATGGCCTCCTTCTGTGCTGGAACCATTCTCTGATTCTTGCATGCTCACAGTTGCAGTAGATCACAGCCTATTAGGGCACAACATCGGTCACTTGTTGCGGTCCCTTGCCGGCAGCACATCCATTGTTTGGGAGGGTTTGGGAGAGAAGTGAGCAGGTTTAGTTGCAGCGACAGTGCTATTGAACTAACAAGCCCGTCTATTCTTTGAGAGGGTTGTCCTATGAGGAGAGATTGTGTAGATTGAAAAGAAAGAAGACTTGCATTTCTATAGCGCCTTTCACGACCACCGGACGTCTCAAAGCGCTTTACAGCCAATGAAGTACTTTTGAAGTGTAGTCACGGTTGTAATGTGGGAAACGCGGCAGCCAATTTGCGCACAGCAAGCTCCCACAAACAGCAATGTGAAAATGACCAGATCGTCTGTTATTCAAGAAGGAGTTGGATATATTTCTTAAGGCTAAAGGGAATCAAGGGATATGGGGAGAAAGCAGGGACAGGGGACTGAATTGGGATGATCAGCCATGATCTCATCGAATGGCGGAGCAGGCTCGAGGGGCCGAATGGCCTACTCCTGCTCCTATCTTCTATGTTTGTTATGTTGGTTGAGGGATAAATATTGGCCAGGACACCGGGGATAACTCCCCTGCTCTTCTTCGAAAATAGTGGCCATGGGATCTTTTACATCCACCTGAGAGAGCAGACGGTGGCCTCGGTTAAACGTCTCATCCGAAAGACGGCACCTCTGACAGTGCGGCGCTCCCTCAGCGCTGCACTGGAGCAGTCAGCCTAGTGCTCAAGTCCCTGGAGTGGGACTTGAAAACCCACAACCTTCTGACTCAGAGGCAAGGGGCCGACCAATTGGGCCTATAAAACTCTCTGGAGTTTAGAAGAATGAGAGGTGATCTCATTGAAACATATAAGATTCTGAGGGGGGGGGGGGGGGGGGGGATCGACAGGGTAGATACCACTGTTCCCTCGAAGGCGCGCGCCTGTGCGGCCGCGCGCACATTCCAGAGCCCGCGCGCACTTCAAATGAAATGCCGCGCAGAGAGCTGGACAGTAGCTGGAGCAGGGGAAGAGGCCCAATACACAATGGCCCCGGGAATCCAGGCAGACTCGATTGTGACCTCGGAGCCAATCCCAATTGTTCCGATTATTCGCCTTCTCTCGGAGGGTCGTAAATCTGTGGAATTCTCTGCCCCAGAGAGCCGCGGAGGCTGGGTCATTGAATACATTGAAGGTGGAGAGGGACGGATTTTTTTGCAAGGTAAGGGAGTGAAGGGTTATGGGGAGCGGGCGGGGAAGTGGCTTTGAGCTCCGAGATCAGCCATGATCTTATTGAATGGCGGAGCAGGCTTGAGGGGCCAAGTGGCCTAATTCCTGC
>JASTWF010000060.1:1382513-1506689 GCA_030390025.1 Squalus acanthias
AGAGAGCTGTGGAGGCGAAGTCAGTGAATATATTCAAGGCGGAGATTGACAGACATTTGAACTACAAGGGGTTTGGGGAGAGAGCGGAAAGTGGTGTTGAGGCCAAGATTGGATCAGCCATGATCATATTGAATGGCGGAGCAGGCTCGAGGGGTCGATTGGCCTACTCCTGCTCCTGTTTCTTATGTTCTTAATAGCAGTATCCAACCCCTGCAGTCACATTGGATCTCGCTGGTGCCTCACTAGATGAGCTGTGAATCCCTTCCCACAAACTAGGCAGATGAATGACCACTCTCCGGTGCTAACTTGCTGGTGTGTCAGAAGGTGGGATGACTGAGTGAATCCCTTCCCACAGCCTCTCCCCGGTGTTAAGATTCTGAAGGGGATTGACAGGGTGGATGCTGAGATGTCGTTTCATAGCGAGAGGATTCGAGTACAGGAGCAAGGATGTCTTGCTGCAGTTGTGCAGGGCCTTGGTGAGACCACACCTTGAGTGTTGTGCGCAGTTTTGGTCGCCTTATCTGAGGAAGGATGTTCTTGCCATGGAGGGAGTGCAGCGAAGATTCACCAGACTGATGCCTGGGATGGCAGGAATGACGTATGAAGAGAGATTGGGTCGATTGGGCTTATATTCGCTGGAGTTTAGAAGAATGAGAGGGGATCTCATTGAAACTTATAAAATTCTAACAGGACTAGACAGACTAGATGCAGGAAGGATGTTCCCGATGGTCGGGGGAGTCCAGAACCAGGGGTCACAGTCTAAGAATAAAGGGTAAGCCATTTAGGACTGAGATGAGGAGGAATTTCTTCACCCAGAGAGTGGTGAACCTGTGGAATTCTCTACTGCAGTAGGCAGTTGAGGCCAATTCATTAAATATATTCAAGAAGGAGATAGATATATTTCTTAAGGCTAAAGGGATCAAGGGATATGGGGAGAAAGCAGGGACAGGGTACTGAATTTGGATGATCAGCCATGATCTCATTAAATGGCGGAGCAGGCTCGAGGGGCCGAATGGCCTACTCCTGCTCCTATCTTCTATGTTTCTATGATTCTATGATACAAAGATAGGTGGGTTAGCAAGTTGTGAGGAGGACACAAAGAGTCTGCAAAGGGCTATAGATAGGTTAAGTGAGTGGGCAAGAAGTTAGCAGATGGAGTATAATGTGGGAAAATGTGACGTTATCCACTTTGGAAGGAAGAATGAAAAAGCAAATTATTATTTAAATGGAGTGAGACTACAAAATGCTGCGGTACAAAGGGATCTGGGGGTCCTAGTACAAAAAGTTAGCATGCAGGTACAGCAAGTGATTAGGCAGGCTAATGGAATGTTGGTCTTTATTGCAAAGGGGTATGGAGTATAAAAGCAGGGAAGTTTTGATGCAACTGTACAGGGTGCTGGTGAGACCGCACCTGGAGTACTGCGTGCAGTTTTGGTCTCCATATTTAAGGAAGGATATACTTGCATTGGAGGCAGTGCAGAGAAGGTTCACTAGGTTGATTCCTGGGATGAAGGGGTTGATGTATGATGAAAGGTTGAGCAGGTTGGGCCTATACTCATTGGAGTTTAGAAGAATGCGAGGTGATCTTATTGAAACATAAGATTCTGAGGGGGATTGACAGGGTGGAAGCTGAGAGGATGTTTCCCCTAGTGGGGGAATCTAGAGCTAGGGGGCACAGTCTCAGAATAAGGGGTGGCCCATTTAAGACGGAGATGAGGAGGAATTTCTTCTCTCAGAGGGTCGTGAATCTTTGGAATTCTCTTCCCCAGAGAGCTGTGGAGGCAGAGACATTGAATATATTCAAGGCGGAGATTGACAGACATTTGAACTACAGGGGAGTCGAGGGGTGTGGGGAGAGAGCGGGAAAGTGGTGTTGAGGCCAAGATTGGATCAGCCATGATCTTATTGAATGGCGGAGCAGGCTCGAGGGGCCGATTGGCCTACTCCTGTTCTTATTGCGTTAACGCACTAAGTTGTTGATGTTAAATCCTTTTCCTAGTTTATTTACTGTTTCTACAATTCATAATACAGCATTATTCTTGCGTGCCCTTCAACACTCTGCCCTCCCGAGTGCGATCAGAGTCCACACACCCACCCACATGATGGCTTTGGTCCTTCTTATTCTCTGTCCTCATTACTGGTTAACTCGCTATACAACGTTCCTGGCCTTCCACTGGCTCCTCTTGTACGACACCAGCCACCTATCCTCCACACATGTTTTACAACCCACTTGTTAGGATTACTTCCCCACGGCTTACTTATCGTGCTTGGACAACACGGTGGCATAGCGGTTAGCACTGTTGCCTCACAGCGCCAGGGACCCGGGTTCGAATCCGGCCCCGGGTGACTGTCTGTGTGGAGTTTGCACATTCTCCCCGTGTCTGCGTGGGTTTCCTCCGGGTGCTCCGGTTTCCTCCCACAGTCCAAAGATGTGCGGGTTAGGTTGATTTGGCTATGATTAATTGACCCTTAGTGTTAGGGGGGGGATTAAATACGTGGGGTTACGGGGATAGGGTGGGATATGTGTCGGTGCAGGCTCGATGGGCCGAAATGGCCTCTATCTGCACTGTGGGGATTCTGTGATTCTGTGGACCTTAAGATCAGACCTAACAACAGAAAACGCTGGAAAAACTCAGCAGGCCAGGCAGCATCCGTGGAGAGAGAAACAGAGTTAACGTTTCAGGTGGAAGACCTTTCGTCAGAACTGGGAAAAAGCAGGAAATGAAATAGATTTAAAGCAAGGATAAAGCTGGGAAAAGGGGGAGGGGATGAAAGAACAAAAGGAGAGATGAAGAGACATTGAGAGACATTAAGAGATGATCAAGGCAAGAGGAGGGGTTAATGTGACAGGTTGAGGCTAAAAGAAGTGTGAAATGTACTGGCAGAATGAAGGACAGCTGCCAGCTTCTAGGAGGAAAAAAAAGGGGGGGGGGGCCAAACAAAAGGGTGGATGAAAAAATAAAATATAAATGTGATAGGGGCCGAGGTTATGATCTGAAATTGTTGAACTCGATATTGAGTCCAGAGGGCTGTAACGTGCCTAAACGAAAGATGAGGTGCTGTTCCTCGAGCTTACGCTGAGCTTCCGTGGAACAGTGTAATAGGCCGAGGACGGTGAGGTCAGAGTGGGAGTGGAGCGGAGAATTAAAGTGACAGGCCACCGGGAGCTCGGGGTCCCCCTTACGGACTGAACGGAGGTGTTCCGCAAAGCGGTCACCCAATCTGCGTTTGGTCTCCCCAATATAGAGGAGACCGCATCGTGAGCAGCGAATACAGTATATTAAATTGCAAGAAGTACAAGTAAATCGCTGTTTCACCTGGAAGGGGTGTTTGGGGCCCTGGACAGTGGGAAGGGGGGAGGTATCAGGGCAGGTGTTGTATCTCCTGCGCTTGTACGGGAAGGTGCCGGGCGAAGGGGAAGGGGTGTTGGGGGTGGTAGAGGAGTGGACCAGGGTGTCGCGGAGGGAGCGGTCCCTGCGGAATGCTGAAAGGGGAGGTGAGGGGAAGATGCGTTTGGTGGTGGGATCACGCTGGAGGTGGCGGAAATGGCGGAGGATGATCCGTTGAATGTGGAGGCTGGTGGGGTGAAAGGTGAGGACAAGGGGAACCCTATCGTGGTTCCGGGAGGGAGGGGCAGGGGTGAGGGCAGAAGTGCGGGAAATGGAACGGACACGGTCGAGGGCCGTGTCAACCACAGTAGAGGGGAATCCTCGGTTGAGGATAAAGGAAGACATGTCGGAAGCACTGGTATGGAAGGTGGCATCGTCGGAGCAGATGCGGCGGAGACGGAGAAACTGGGAGAAGGGAATAGAGTCCTTACAGGAGGCGGGGTGGGAGGAAGTGTAGTGAGCAGCGAATACCGTCTACTAAATTGCAGGAAGTACAAGTAAATCGCTTCAGATCAGACCCTCCTGGCATCTGTTCATTTTCCTCATCTTGTTTCTAACCATCCTTGCGGCCTCTTTGCTCGTTGGCAAGTCCTTCGTTATTCTCCAGCACTTTGTCGCGTCGGCACAGCCCTTGGCTCTCCTCGGAATAGAGAAGGTCAAGAGGTGACCTCATCGAGGTTTTCAAGAGGATGAGAGCTTTTGATTTGAGTCGCTGGAGAAACACGATTCCCTCGGGCGAGTGGGTCAATCAGCAGAGGTCATAGGTTTAAAATCACCGGCAAACGATCCAGACGGGAGACGAGGAGCATTTTTTTTTCCACTCGGAGAGTTGCCGGGCTCTGAAACGGTGGTGGAAGCTGATTCCATAAATAATTTTTGAAAGGGAGTTGGACAGGTAGTTGAGCATGAGGAACTTCCAGGGTTACGGACAAAAAGTGGGGGGTGTGCGGTCGAAGCACGACCTGCTCTTTCAAAGAACCGGCACAGGCACGAGGGGCCGCATGGCCGCCTCCTGTTTCTATGATTCCATATACACCTCTTCAGAAGTGACTGATTGCTCTCGACATATCAGAATTTTGCCTTTACTTTCAGCAATGTCCTTGTTACAATCTTATTGGAATCCACTACATCACCGATCATAGAATCTCATAGAAGATAGGAGCAGGAGTAGGCCATTCGGCCCCTCGAGCCTGCTCCGCCATTTAATGAGATCATGGCTGATCATCCAAACTCAGTACCCTGTCCCTGCTTTCTCCCCATATCCCTTGATCCCTTTAGCCTTAAGAAATATATCCAACTCCTTCTTGAATATATTTAATGAATTGGCCTCTACTGCTTTCTGTGGCAGAGAATTCCACAGGTTCACCACTCTCTGGGTGAAGAAATTCCTCCTCATCTCAGTCCTAAATGGCTTACCCCTTATCCTTAGACTGTGACCCCTGGTTCTGGACTCCCCCGCCATCGGGAACATCCTTCCTGCATCTAGTCTGTCTAGTCCTGTTAGAATTTTATAAGTTTCAATGAGATCCCCTCTCATTCTTCTAAACTCCAGCGAGTATAAGCCCAATCGACCCAATCACAGCACAGAGGGAGGCCATTCGGCCCATGGTGCCTGTGCCGGCTCTTTGGTAGAGCTCTCCAATTAGTCCCACCTCCCCTGCTCTTTCCCCATAGCCCTGCGAATCGTTCCTTTTCAAACATGCAGGTGCAGCAAGCAGTTAGGAAGGCAAATGGTATGTTGGCCTTCATTTGCAAGAGGATTTGAGTACAGGAGCAAGGATGTCTTACTACAGTTGTACAGGGGCCATGGTGAGACCACACCTGGAGTACTGTGTGCAGTTTTGGTCTCCTTACCTAAGAAAGGATATCCTTGCCACAGAGGGAGTGCAGCGAAGGTTCACCAGACTGATTCCTGGGATGGCAGGACTGTCGTATGAGGAGAGATTGGGTCGACTAGGCCTGTATTCACTAGAGTTTAGAAGAATGAGAGGGGATCTCATTGAAACGTATAAAATTCTGACAGGGCTAGACAGACTGGATGCAGGGAGGATGTTTCCCCTGGCTGGGGGGATCTAGAACGAGGGGTCACAGTCTCAGGATACGGGGTAGGACATGTAGGACTGAGATGAGGAGAAATGTCTTCACTCAGAGGGTGGTGAACCTGTGGAATTCTCTACCACAGAAGGCTGTGGAGGCCAAGTCACTGAATATATTTAAGAAGGAGATCGATAGATTTCTAGACACAAAAGGCATCCAGGGGTCTGGGGAGAGAGCGGGAATATGGTATTGAGATAGAGGATCAGCCATGATCATATTGAATGGCGGAGCAGGCTCCAAGGGCCGAATGGCCTACTCCTGCCTCCTATTTTTCTATGTTCTATGTTTTAAATCCCCAAATTATTTTTTTCCGGGGGGAAATGTAAGGAAGAAAATAGAAATACGGAACTTGAGAATGGAGAGGTGTGCAAAATATTGGAAATTAAATAATTAATGAATGCCTTTGACGTCGAGGGAACCCATGATGACCGCACACAAGCACCCAAGGCACCAAAGATAATTTATTTGTTCAAATGATATCTGACCCATACGACACCAGCTGTACAGCTGTTCAATCAGGAAGTGTAAAACCGGTGAATGTCAGATTTACTTGGATCTTGCTTTATAGATGCAATTTAACCAGTTTCTTCTTTTTATTCAATTTACAGAGGCATCAGGTGAGGACAATGGAATAGCCCATCGACACTCAGTATCGAGGTTCACGCATGTAGATTAGGCACATGGGTCACGTATTGGAGAGAAATTGGTAAGTGTGGAACTGAATTCAGCCAGAGTCAGCACCTTCAGGGGAGGAGAGGGAGGGGAACCAGTGAGTGTGGAACTGAACCCAGCCAGAGTCAGCACCTTCAGGGGAGGAGAGGGAGGGGAACCAGTGAGTGTAGAACTGAACCCAGCCAGAGTCAGCACCTTCAAGGGAGGAGAGGGAGGGGAACCAGTGAGTGTGGAACTGAACCCAGCCAGAGTCAGCACCTTCAGGGGAGGAGAGGGAAGGGAACCAGTGAGTGTGGAACTGAACCCAGCCAGAGTCAGCACCTTCAGGGGAGGAGAACCAGTTGGGGCTGTAGAGGGGGATGGTAGTAGCAAAGCAAATCACATATCCATATCTAAGTATCCTGGGGCTGTATATGGGGATTGCAATCTTGGAATGGCGTACAAAGTGAGAATAAAATAAATGAGCCATTGATTCTCCCTCCTAGTCACTGGGATCGGGTTGGTAAGATAACCTGAAGCCCCGCACACACTCTGCTCCTGTACATAATGGGTGAACATGCTCGGATAGGAGAGTCACTATCCCTTTAAGAGTTTGACACAGAAGAGGCGCCGTGCCGGCGCGAGACAAGATCGAAGGTGCGGGTCAGTGCCAGGTAAGCGAGCGCGACGGCGGGAGATTAAATAAAACTTGGGGTCGGCCTGCCACAGGGTTTAATAAACGTGGAGTGCGGCTTTAGGGCCCGAATACGATCCAATGGCCTCGTGTTTGTGTGTGTGGGGGGGAGGGTCAGCCGGACGGCAGATGCGGGTGGCCCGGCCGCCATCTTGGTAGAGGAGAAGGCAGCCATGAGAAGCACGCCGTGTGTGCAGCCATCTTGGGAAAGGAACAAATAGTGGGCGGGGCTTCAGGGCCCCAGTGCCCAGGAGAGAAGAATCATTTATGTTGTTCTTACTCTGCACATGGGGGCTTTCTCACCATTTTCTCCCCTTCACCTCCTGAAGACGCTGACTTGCGCCGGGGGCTGCGCTGTTCCCAGGCGCCTCCCAAATACCGAGGCAACTTAAGCAGCCACTCTTCACCCGGTGAGGCGAGGACAGTGAGTATCAGCAGGACATTTGACTGTAGAGGCATCACACATTGGTTGAGGAGGGTAACACACTCCCTGTCCCTCATCTTCCCCCACACCACTCCGGGGGTGAAATCATAGAAACATAGAAGATAGGAGCAGGAGTAGGCCATTCGGCCCCTCGAGCCTGCTCCGCCATTCAATGTGATCATGGCTGATCATCCAAATCAGTACCCTGTCCCTGCCTTCTCCCCATATCCCTTGATCCCTTTAGCCTTAAGAAATATATCCAACTCCTTCTTGAATCTATTTAATGAATTGGCCTCTACTGCCTTCTGTGGCAGAGAATTCCACAGGTTCACCACTCTCTGGGTGAAGAAATTCCTCCTCATTTCTGTCCTAAATGGCTTACCCCTTATCCTTAGACTGTGACCCCTGGCTCTGGACTCCCCGACCATCGGGAACATCCTTCCTGCATCTAGTCTGTCTAGTCCTGTCAGAATTTTATAAGTTTCAATGAGATCCCCTCTCATTCTTCTAAACTCCAGCGAGTATAAGCCCAATCGACCCAATCTCTCTTCATACGTCATTCCTGCCATCCCAGGTATCAGCCTTGTGAATCTTCGCTGAACTCCTTCCATGGCAAGAACATCCTTCCTCAGATAAGGCGACCAAAACTGCACACAGTACTCAAGGTGTGGTCTCACCAAGGCCCTGTCCAACTGCAGCAAGACATCCTTGCTCCTGTACTCAAACCCTCTCGCTATGAAGGCCAACATACCATTTGCCTTCTTAACCGCCTGCTGCACCTGCATGCTTACCTTCAGTGACTGGTGCACAAGGACACCCAGGTCTCGTTGCACTTCCCCTTCTCCCAATCTATTGCCAAATCACTGCCTGGCACATCTGGACTCTGACGGTTCATTCACCTGAGGCCATCATATGAGTGGGGAAGGGTCAGGCTTTTTCCCCTTAGCAGAGAGGTCAATAACCAGGGGGGCATAGATTTAAAAGTAATTGGTCGAAGGATTAGAGGGGAGTTGAGGAGAAATGTTTTCACCCAGAGGGTGGTGGGGGTCTGGAACTCACTGTCTGAAAGGGTGGTAGAGGCAGGAACCCTCATCGCATTTTAAAAAGTACTTGGATATGCACTTGGAAGTGCCGTAGCCTAGAAGGCTACGGACCAAAAGCTGGAAAGTAGGATTAGGTTGGATAGCTCTTTTCCGGCCGGCACAGACACAATGGGCCGAATGGCCTCCTCCTGTGCCGGCAATTTCTGGGATGCCTGGGATGGCAGGAATGACGTATGAAGAGCGAATGGGTCGATTGGGCTTGTACTCGCTGGAGTTTAGAAGAATGAGAGGGGATCTCATTGAAACTTAGAAAATTCTAACAGGACTAGACAGACTAGATGCAGGAAGGATGTTCCCAATGGCGGGGGAGTCCAGAACCAGGAGTCACAGTCTAAAGATAAGGGGTAAGCCATTTAGGACTGAGATGAGGAGGAATTTCTTCACCCAGAGAGTGGTGAACCTGTGGAATTCTCTACCACAGAAAGCAGTAGAGGCCAATTCATTAAATATATTCAAGAAGGAGTTGGATATATTTCTTAAGGCTAAAGGGATCAAGGGATATGGGGAGAAAGCAGGGACAGGGTACTGAGTTTGGATGATCAGCCATGATCTCATTAAATGGCGGAGCAGGCTCGAGGGGCCGAATGGCCTACTCCTGCTCCTATCTTCTATGTTTCTATGATTCTAAAGATGGGAGGGAAGAAGGTTGGGTTCAGTGAATCGCTTGGGTGCAGTGCCCGGACTGGCTCTGTTTTAGGTTGGGGGTGGGGGGTGGTCTCAGGATTCAGAAGGACTTTGTTACCTTTGCCCAACCTCTCCGCCCAACCTTTCCCTTCTCCCTGCACTGCGCCTTATGGTCCTTGATGTCCAACTGCAATAAGGGAGATTTCTTCCCTGGTGACTCCCCTTTCATTGGGATTTGCAGTTAAAGGGACACTCACTATGTCTGACTTTTTCCTTAAAGATCCGTTTAACTCCCTTCTTTCATTTATAAACATTTCAGAATTTTTGCAGCGACAGAATGAGGATTTGTTTAAAGTTTTAAAAAAAAAATGTTCATGTACAGACCAGGAATGTCCCAGGTTCAAGCCACAGTTTGTCCTGAGTTAGCTAGTTGGACCAGTACAACTGGCCTCAGTGCCGCTGGGCTAAATCAGGGGTTAATCTACCTGGGCTAAATCAGAGGTTAATCTACCTGGGCTAATGGGCTAAATCAGGGGTTAATCTACCTGGGCTAAATCAGAGGTTAATCTACCTGGGCTAATGGGCTAAATCAGGGGTTAATCCACCTGGGCTAATGGGCTAAATCAGGGGTTAATCTACCTGGGCTAATGGGCTAAATCAGGGGTTAATCCACCTGGGCTAATGGGCTAAATCAGGGGTTAATCCACCTGGGCTAATGGGCTAAATCAGGGGTTAATCTACCTGGGCTAATGGGCTAAATCAAGGGTTAATCCACCTGGGCTAATGGGCTAAATCAAGGGGTTAATCCACCTGGGCTAATGGGCTAAATCAAGGGGTTAATCCACCTGGGCTAATGGGCTAAATCAAGGGGTTAATCCACCTGGGATAATGGGCTAAATCAGGGGTTAATCTACCTGGGCTAATGGGCTAAATCAAGGGGTTAATCCACCTGGGCTAATGGGCTAAATCAAGGGTTAATCTACCTGGGCTAATGGGCTAAATCAGAGGTTAATCCACCTGGGCTAATGGGCTAAATCAAGGGGTTAATCCACCTGGGCTAATGGGCTAAATCAAGGGGTTAATCCACCTGGGCTAATGGGCTAAATCAGGGATTAATCTACCTGGGCTAATGGGCTAAATCAGGGGTTAATCCACCTGGGCTAATGGGCTAAATCAAGGGGTTAATCCACCTGGGCTAATGGGCTAAATCAGGGGTTAATCTACCTGGGCTAATGGGCTAAATCAAGGGGTTAATCCACCTGGGCTAATGGGCTAAATCAAGGGTTAATCTACCTGGGCTAATGGGCTAAATCAGGGATTAATCCACCTGGGCTAATGGGCTAAATCAAGGGGTTAATCCACCTGGGCTAATGGGCTAAATCAAGGGTTAATCTACCTGGGCTAATGGGCTAAATCAGGGGTTAATCCACCTGGGCTAATGGGCTAAATCAGGGGTTAATCCACCTGGGCTAATGGGCTAAATCAGGGGTTAATCTACCTGGGCTAATGGGCTAAATCAGAGGTTAATCTACCTGGGCTAATGGGCTAAATCAAGGGGTTAATCCACCTGGGCTAATGGGCTAAATCAGGGATTAATCCACCTGGGCTAATGGGCTAAATCAAGGGGTTAATCTACCTGGGCTAATGGGCTAAATCAAGGGTTAATCCACCTGGGCTAATGGGCTAAATCAAGGGTTAATCCACCTGGGCTAATGGGCTAAATCAAGGGTTAATCTACCTGGGCTAATGGGCTAAATCAAGGGTTAATCCACCTGGGCTAATGGGCTAAATCAAGGGGTTAATCTACCTGGGCTAATGGGCTAAATCAAGGGGTTAATCCGCCTGGGCTAATGGGCTAAATCAAGGGGTTAATCCACCTGGGCTAATGGGCTAAATCAAGGGTTAATCCACCTGGGCTAATGGGCTAAATCAAGGGGTTAATCCACCTGGGCTAATGGGCTAAATCAGGGGTTAATCCACCTGGGCTAATGGGCTAAATCAGGGGGTTAATCCACCTGGGCTAATGGGCTAAATCAGGGGTTAATCCACCTGGGCTAATGGGCTAAATCAAGGGGTTAATCCACCTGGGCTAATGGGCTAAATCAAGGGTTAATCTACCTGGGCTAATGGGCTAAATCAGGGTTAATCTACCTGGGCTAATGGGCTAAATCAAGGGTTAATCCACCTGGGCTAATGGGCTAAATCAGGGGTTAATCTACCTGGGCTAATGGGCTAAATCAGGGGTTAATCCACCTGGGCTAATGGGCTAAATCAGAGGTTAATCCACCTGGGCTAATGGGCTAAATCAGGGGTTAATCCACCTGGGCTAATGGGCTAAATCAGGGGTTAATCCACCTGGGCTAATGGGCTAAATCAAGGGGTTAATCCACCTGGGCTAATGGGCTAAATCAGGGGGTTAATCTACCTGGGCTAATGGGCTAAATCAAGGGGTTAATCCACCTGGGCTAATGGGCTAAATCAGGGGTTAATCCACCTGGGCTAATGGGCTAAATCAAGGGGTTAATCCACCTGGGCTAATGGGCTAAATCAGGGGTTAATCTACCTGGGCTAATGGGCTAAATCAGGGGTTAATCCACCAGGGCTAATGGGCTAAATCAGAGGTTAATCCACCTGTGCTAATGGGCTAAATCAAGGGGTTAATCCACCTGGGCTAATGGGCTAAATCAAGGGGTTAATCCACCTGGGCTAATGGGCTAAATCAAGGGGTTAATCCACCTGGGCTAATGGGCTAAATCAGAGGTTAATCTACCTGGGCTAATGGGCTAAATCAGGGGTTAATCTACCTGGGCTAATGGGCTAAATCAAGGGGTTAATCCACCTGGGCTAATGGGCTAAATCAAGGGGTTAATCCACCTGGGCTAATGGGCTAAATCAGGGGTTAATCCACCTGGGCTAATGGGCTAAATCAAGGGGTTAATCCACCTGGGCTAATGGGCTAAATCAGGGGTTAATCTACCTGGGCTAATGGGCTAAATCAGGGGTTAATCCACCAGGGCTAATGGGCTAAATCAGAGGTTAATCCACCTGTGCTAATGGGCTAAATCAAGGGGTTAATCCACCTGGGCTAATGGGCTAAATCAAGGGGTTAATCCACCTGGGCTAATGGGCTAAATCAAGGGGTTAATCCACCTGGGCTAATGGGCTAAATCAGAGGTTAATCTACCTGGGCTAATGGGCTAAATCAAGGGGTTAATCCACCTGGGCTAATGGGCTAAATCAAGGGTTAATCCACCTGGGCTAATGGGCTAAATCAGGGGTTAATCCACCTGTGCTAATGGGCTAAATCAAGGGGTTAATCCACCTGTGCTAATGGGCTAAATCAGGGGTTAATCTACCTGGGCTAATGGGCTAAATCAGGGGTTAATCCACCTGGGCTAATGGGCTAAATCAAGGGTTAATCCACCTGGGCTAATGGGCTAAATCAGGGGTTAATCCACCTGGGCTAATGGGCTAAATCAAGGGGTTAATCTACCTGGGCTAATGGGCTAAATCAAGGGGTTAATCCACCTGGGCTAATGGGCTAAATCAAGGGGTTAATCCACCTGTGCTAATGGGCTAAATCAAGGGGTTAATCCACCTGTGCTAATGGGCTAAATCAGGGGTTAATCCACCTGGGCTAATGGGCTAAATCAAGGGGTTAATCCACCTGGGCTAATGGGCTAAATCAGGGGTTAATCCACCTGGGCTAATGGGCTAAATCAAGGGGTTAATCTACCTGGGCTAATGGGCTAAATCAAGGGTTAATCTACCTGGGCTAATGGGCTAAATCAGGGGTTAATCCACCTGGGCTAATGGGCTAAATCAAGGGGTTAATCTACCTGGGCTAATGGGCTAAACCAAGGGTTAATCCACCTGGGCTAATGGGCTAAATCAAGGGTTAATCTACCTGGGCTAATGGGCTAAATCAGGGGTTAATCTACCTGGGCTAATGGGCTAAATCAAGGGGTTAATCTACCTGGGCTAATGGGCTAAATCAAGGGTTAATCCACCTGGGCTAATGGGCTAAATCAAGGGTTAATCTACCTGGGCTAATGGGCTAAATCAGGGGTTAATCCACCTGGGCTAATGGGCTAAATCAAGGGGTTAATCTACCTGGGCTAATGGGCTAAATCAGGGGTTAATCCACCTGGGCTAATGGGCTAAATCAAGGGGTTAATCTACCTGGGCTAATGGGCTAAATCAGGGGTTAATCCACCTGGGCTAATGGGCTAAATCAAGGGGTTAATCCACCTGGGCTAATGGGCTAAATCAGGGGTTAATCACCTGGGCTAATGGGCTAAATCAAGGGGTTAATCCACCTGGGCTAATGGGCTAAATCAAGGGTTAATCTACCTGGGCTAATGGGCTAAATCAAGGGGTTAATCCACCTGGGCTAATGGGCTAAATCAGAGGTTAATCTACCTGGGCTAATGGGCTAAATCAAGGGGTTAATCTACCTGGGCTAATGGGCTAAATCAAGGGGTTAATCTACCTGGGCTAATGGGCTAAATCAGGGGTTAATCCACCTGGCTAATGGGCTAAATCAGGGGTTAATCCACCTGGGCTAATGGGCTAAATCAGGGGGTTAATCCACCTGGGCTAATGGGCTAAATCAAGGGGTTAATCTACCTGGGCTAATGGGCTAAATCAGGGGTTAATCTACCTGGGCTAATGGGCTAAATCAGGGGTTAATCCACCTGGGCTAATGGGCTAAATCAAGGGGTTAATCTACCTGGGCTAATGGGCTAAATCAAGGGTTAATCCACCTGGGCTAATGGGCTAAATCAAGGGGTTAATCTACCTGGGCTAATGGGCTAAATCAAGGGGTTAATCTACCTGGGCTAATGGGCTAAATCAGGGGTTAATCCACCTGGGCTAATGGGCTAAATCAAGGGGTTAATCCACCTGGGCTAATGGGCTAAATCAAGGGTTAATCCACCTGGGCTAATGGGCTAAATCAGGGGTTAATCTACCTGGGCTAATGGGCTAAATCAAGGGGTTAATCCACCTGGGCTAATGGGCTAAATCAAGGGGTTAATCTACCTGGGCTAATGGGCTAAATCAAGGGGTTAATCCACCTGGGCTAATGGGCTAAATCAAGGGGTTAATCTACCTGGGCTAATGGGCTAAATCAGGGGTTAATCCACCTGGGCTAATGGGCTAAATCAAGAGTTAATCCACCTGGGCTAATGGGCTAAATCAGGGGTTAATCTACCTGGGCTAATGGGCTAAATCAAGGGGTTAATCTACCTGGGCTAATGGGCTAAATCAGGGGTTAATCCACCTGGGCTAATGGGCTAAATCAGAGGGGTTAATCCACCTGGGCTAATGGGCTAAATCAAGGGGTTAATCCACCTGGGCTAATGGGCTAAATCAAGGGGTTAATCCACCTGGGCTAATGGGCTAAATCAAGGGTTAATCCACCTGGGCTAATGGGCTAAATCAGGGGTTAATCTACCTGGGCTAATGGGCTAAATCAAGGGTTAATCCACCTGGGCTAATGGGCTAAATCAAGGGTTAATCCACCTGGGCTAATGGGCTAAATCAAGGGTTAATCCACCTGGGCTAATGGGCTAAATCAGGGGTTAATCCACCTGGGCTAATGGGCTAAATCAGGGGTTAATCTACCTGGGCTAATGGGCTAAATCAAGGGTTAATCCACCTGGGCTAATGGGCTAAATCAAGGGGTTAATCTACCTGGGCTAATGGGCTAAATCAGGGATTAATCTACCTGGGCTAATGGGCTAAATCAAGGGTTAATCCACCTGGGCTAATGGGCTAAATCAGGGGTTAATCCACCTGGGCTAATGGGCTAAATCAAGGGGTTAATCCACCTGGGCTAATGGGCTAAATCAAGGGTTAATCTACCTGGGCTAATGGGCTAAATCAGGGGTTAATCCACCTGGGCTAATGGGCTAAATCAAGGGTTAATCCACCTGGGCTAATGGGCTAAATCAAGGGGTTAATCTACCTGGGCTAATGGGCTAAATCAAGGGGTTAATCCACCTGGGCTAATGGGCTAAATCAGGGGTTAATCCACCTGGGCTAATGGGCTAAATCAAGGGGTTAATCCACCTGGGCTAATGGGCTAAATCAGGGGTTAATCTACCTGGGCTAATGGGCTAAATCAAGGGGTTAATCTACCTGGGCTAATGGGCTAAATCAAGGGTTAATCCACCTGGGCTAATGGGCTAAATCAAGGGGTTAATCCACCTGGGCTAATGGGCTAAATCAAGGGTTAATCCACCTGGGCTAATGGGCTAAATCAGGGGTTAATCCACCTGGGCTAATGGGCTAAATCAGGGGTTAATCCACCTGGGCTAATGGGCTAAATCAAGGGGTTAATCCACCTGGGCTAATGGGCTAAATCAAGGGGTTAATCCACCTGGGCTAATGGGCTAAATCAGGGGGTTAATCCACCTGGACTAATGGGCTAAATCAAGGGGTTAATCCACCTGGGCTAATGGGCTAAATCAGGGGGTTAATCCACCTGGGCTAATGGGCTAAATCAAGGGGTTAATCCACCTGGGCTAATGGGCTAAATCAAGGGGTTAATCCACCTGGACTAATGGGCTAAATCAAGGGTTAATCCACCTGGGCTAATGGGCTAAATCAGGGGGTTAATCCACCTGGGCTAATGGGTTAAATCAGGGGTTAATCTACCTGGGCTAATGGGCTAAATCAAGGGGTTAATCCACCTGGACTAATGGGCTAAATCAAGGGGTTAATCCACCTGGACTAATGGGCTAAATCAAGGGTTAATCCACCTGGGCTAATGGGCTAAATCAGGGGGTTAATCCACCTGGGCTAATGGGCTAAATCAAGGGTTAATCCACCTGGGCTAATGGGCTAAATCAAGGGGTTAATCCACCTGGGCTAATGGGCTAAATCAAGGGGTTAATCCACCTGGGCTAATGGGCTAAATCAGGGGGTTAATCCACCTGGGCTAATGGGTTAAATCAGGGGTTAATCTACCTGGGCTAATGGGCTAAATCAGGGGTTAATCCACCTGGGCTAATGGGCTAAATCAGGGGTTAATCCACCTGGGCTAATGGGCTAAATCAAGGGGTTAATCCACCTGGGCTAATGGGCTAAATCAAGGGGTTAATCCACCTGGGCTAATGGGCTAAATCAGGGGTTAATCCACCTGGGCTAATGGGCTAAATCAAGGGGTTAATCCACCTGGGCTAATGGGCTAAATCAAGGGGTTAATCCACCTGGGCTAATGGGCTAAATCAAGGGGTTAATCCACCTGGGCTAATGGGCTAAATCAAGGGGTTAATCCACCTGGGCTAATGGGCTAAATCAAGGGGTTAATCCACCAGGGCTAATGGGCTAAATCAAGGGGTTAATCTACCTGGGCTAATGGGCTAAATCAAGGGGTTAATCCACCTGGGCTAATGGGCTAAATCAAGGGTTAATCCACCTGGGCTAATGGGCTAAATCAAGGGGTTAATCCACCTGGGCTAATGGGCTAAATCAAGGGTTAATCCACCTGGGCTAATGGGCTAAATCAAGGGTTAATCCACCTGGGCTAATGGGCTAAATCAGGGGTTAATCCACCTGGGCTAATGGGCTAAATCAAGGGGTTAATCCACCTGGGCTAATGGGCTAAATCAAGGGTTAATCCACCTGGGCTAATGGGCTAAATCAAGGGGTTAATCCACCTGGGCTAATGGGCTAAATCAAGGGTTAATCCACCTGGGCTAATGGGCTAAATCAAGGGGTTAATCCACCTGGGCTAATGGGCTAAATCAGGGGTTAATCTACCTGGGCTAATGGGCTAAATCAGGGGTTAATCTACCTGGGCTAATGGGCTAAATCAAGGGTTAATCTACCTGGGCTAATGGGCTAAATCAAGGGGTTAATCCACCTGGGCTAATGGGCTAAATCAGGGGTTAATCTACCTGGGCTAATGGGCTAAATCAAGGGGTTAATCCACCTGGGCTAATGGGCTAAATCAAGGGGTTAATCCACCTGGGCTAATGGGCTAAATCAGGGGTTAATCCACCTGGGCTAATGGGCTAAATCAGGGGGTTAATCCACCAGGGCTAATGGGCTAAATCAAGGGGTTAATCCACCTGGGCTAATGGGCTAAATCAGGGGTTAATCCACCTGGGCTAATGGGCTAAATCAGGGGGTTAATCCACCAGGGCTAATGGGCTAAATCAAGGGTTAATCCACCTGGGCTAATGGGCTAAATCAGGGGTTAATCCACCAGGGCTAATGGGCTAAATCAAGGGGTTAATCCACCTGGGCTAATGGGCTAAATCAGGGGTTAATCCACCAGGGCGCCTGCTCTCGGTGGCGGTGCAGTGACCCCAGCACCGGATGAGAACACCATTGGGGAATTTCGCACATTCAATTGCAAGGCTCAGGTCACTTGGGCAGCAGACTGGAGGCAACTACAACGCTCTCCTTGCCGGCCTCGCACCTTGCACCCTCTGTCAACCTGAGCTCGTCCAAAGCTCTGCTGCCCGTGTCCTAACTCGCACCAAGTCCCGTTCACCCATCATCACCCCTGTGCTCGCTGATCTGCATTGGCTCCCGGTCCGGCAACGCCTCGATTTAAAAAAAAATTCTCATCCTTATTTTCAAATCCCTCCCTGGCCTCATCCCTCCCTATCTCTGTCATCTCCTCCAGTCCTATAACCCTCCAAGATCTCTGCACTCCTCCAATTCTGGCCAATCCCCGATTTTTATCGCTCCACCATTGGCGGCCGTGCCTTCAGCTGCCTGGGTCCTAAGCTCTGGAATTCCCTCCCTCAACCTCTCCGCCCCTCCTCCTTTCATGTCTATGGATGTTATTTATATGGATTTCCAGAGGCATTCGATAAAGTCCCTCATAAGAGACTGTTAGCTAAACTTGCAGCTCGTGGAATTGAAGGCAAATTATTGACCTGGTGAGGAGATTGGCTGAGCGGCAGGAGACAGGGAGTAGGGATAATGGGCAGGTACTCTAATTGGCAGGAGGTGACTAGTGGTGTCCCACAGGGATCTGTGTTGGGGCCTCAACTATTCACCGTATATATTAACGACTTCGATGATGGGATAAAGAGCCACATATCCAAGTTTGCCGATGACACAAAGATAGGTGGCATTGTAAGCAGTGTAGATGGAAGCAAAAAATTAGAGATATTAATAGATTAATGATGCTGGATCAATTGTTAATTTTAAATTGATAGAATTTTGTTAACATAGAAGATAGGAGCAGGAGTAGGCCATTCGGCCCCTCGAGCCTGCTCCGCCATTCAATGAGATCATGGCTGATTATCCAAATTCAGAACCCTGTCCCTGCTTTCTCCCCATATCCCTTGATCCCTTTAGCCTTAAGAAATATATCTAACTCCTTCTTGAAGATATTTAATGAATTGGCCTCAACTGCCTTCTGTGGTAGAGAATTCCACAGGTTCACCACTCTCTGGGTGAAGAAATTCCTCCTCATCTCAGTCCTAAATGGCTTACCCCTTATCCTTAGACTGTGACCCCTGGTTCTGGACTCCCCCGCCATCGGGAACATCCTTCCTGCATCTAGTCTGTCTAGTCCTGTTAGAATTTTATAAGTTTCAATGAGATCCCCTCTCATTCTTCAAAACTCTAGCGAATATAAGCCTAATCGTCCCAATCTCTCCTCATACGTCATTCCTGCCATCCCAGGTATCAGTCTGGTGAATCTTCGCTGCACTCCTTCCATGGCAAGAACATCCTTCCTCAGATAAGGCGACCAAAACTGCACACAGTACTCAAGGTGTGGTCTCACCAAGGCCCTGTCCAACTGCAGCAAGACATCCTTGCTCCTGTACTCAAACCCTCTCGCTATGAAGGCCAACATACCATTTGCCTTCTTAACCGCCTGCTGCACCTGCATGCTTACCTTCAGCGACTGGTGCACAAGGACACCCAGGTCTCGTTGCACTTCCCCTTCTCCCAATCTATTGCCAAATCACTGCCTGGCACATCTGGACTCTGACGGTTCATTCACCTGAGGCCATCATATGAGTGGGGGAGGGTCAGGCTTTTTCCCCTTAGCAGAGAGGTCAATAACCAGGGGGGCATAGATTTAAAAGTAATTGGTCGAAGGATTAGAGGGGAGTTGAGGAGAAATGTTTTCACCCAGAGGGTGGTGGGGGTCTGGAACTCACTGTCTGAAAGGGTGGTAGAGGCAGGAACCCTCATCGCATTTTAAAAAGTACTTGGATATGCACTTGGAAGTGCCGTAGCCTAGAAGGCTACGGACCAAAAGCTGGAAAGTAGGATTAGGTTGGATAGCTCTTTTCCGGCCGGCACAGACACAATGGGCCGAATGGCCTCCTCCTGTGCCGGCAATTTCTGGGATACCTGGGATGGCAGGAATGACGTATGAAGAGCGATTGGGTCGATTGGGCTTGTACTCGCTGGAGTTTAGAAGAATGAGAGGGGATCTCATTGAAACTTAGAAAATTCTAACAGGACTAGACAGACTAGATGCAGGAAGGATGTTCCCGATGGCGGGGGAGTCCAGAACCAGGGGTCACAGTCTAAGGATAAGGGGTAAGCCATTTAGGACTGAGATGAGGAGGAATTTCTTCACCCAGAGAGTGGTGAACCTGTGGAATTCTCTACCACAGAAGGCAGTTGAGGCCAATTCATTCAATATATTCAAGAAGGAGTTAGATATATTTCTTAAGGCTAAAGGGATCAAGGGATATGGGGAGAAAGCAGGGACAGGGTACTGAGTTTGGATGATCAGCCATGATCTCATTAAATGGCGGAACAGGCTCGAGGGGCCGAATGGTCTACTCCTGCTCCTATCTTCTATGTTTCTGTGATTCTAAAGATGGGAGGGAAGAAGGTTGGGTTCAGTGAATCGCTTGGGTACAGTGCCCGGACTGGCTCTGTTTTAGGTTGGGGGTGGGGGGTGGTCTCAGGATTCAGAAGGACTTTGTTACCTTTGCCCAACCTCTCCGCCCAACCTTTCCCTTCTCCCTGCACTGCGCCTTATGGTCCTTGATGTCCAACTGCAATAAGGGAGAGATCTTCCCTGGTGACTCCCCTTTCATTGGGATTTGCAGTTAAAGGGACACTCACTATGTCTGACTTTTTCCTTAAAGATCCGTTTAACTCCCTTCTTTCATTTATAAACATTTCAGAATTTTTGCAGCGACAGAATGAGGATTTGTTTAAAGTTTAAAAAAAAAATGTTCATGTACAGACCAAGAATGTCCCAGGTTCAATCCACAGTTTGTCCTGAGTTAGCTAGTTGGACCAGTACAACTGGCCTCAGTGCCGCTGGGCTAAATCAGGGGTTAATCCACCTGGGCTAAATCAGAGGTTAATCTACCTGGGCTAATGGGCTAAATCAAGGGTTAATCCACCAGGGCTAATGGGCTAAATCAAGGGGTTAATCCACCTGGGCTAATGGGCTAAATCAGGGGTTAATCCACCTGGGCTAATGGGCTAAATCAGGGTTAATCTACCTGGGCTAATGGGCTAAATCAGGGTTAATCTACCTGGGCTAATGGGCTAAATCAAGGGTTAATCCACCTGGGCTAATGGGCTAAATCAAGGGGTTAATCCACCTGGGCTAATGGGCTAAATCAAGGGGTTAATCCACCTGGGCTAATGGGCTAAATCAGGGGTTAATCTACCTGGGCTAATGGGCTAAATCAAGGGGTTAATCCACCTGGGCTAATGGGCTAAATCAAGGGGTTAATCCACCTGGGCTAATGGGCTAAATCAAGGGGTTAATCCACCTGGGCTAATGGGCTAAATCAGGGGTTAATCTACCTGGGCTAATGGGCTAAATCAAGGGTTAATCCACCTGGGCTAATGGGCTAAATCAAGGGGTTAATCCACCTGGGCTAATGGGCTAAATCAAGGGGTTAATCCACCTGGGCTAATGGGCTAAATCAGGGGTTAATCTACCTGGGCTAATGGGCTAAATCAAGGGGTTAATCCACCTGGGCTAATGGGCTAAATCAGGGGTTAATCTACCTGGGCTAATGGGCTAAATCAAGGGGTTAATCCACCTGGGCTAATGGGCTAAATCAGGGGTTAATCCACCTGGGCTAATGGGTTAAATCAAGGGGTTAATCCACCTGGGCTAATGGGCTAAATCAGGGGTTAATCCACCTGGGCTAATGGGCTAAATCAAGGGGTTAATCCACCTGGGCTAATGGGCTAAATCAGGGGTTAATCCACCTGGGCTAATGGGCTAAATCAGGGGTTAATCTACCTGGGCTAATGGGCTAAATCAAGGGGTTAATCCACCTGGGCTAATGGGCTAAATCAGGGGTTAATCCACCTGGGCTAATGGGCTAAATCAGGGGTTAATCTACCTGGGCTAATGGGCTAAATCAAGGGTTAATCTACCTGGGCTAATGGGCTAAATCAGGGGTTAATCCACCTGGGCTAATGGGCTAAATCAAGGGGTTAATCTACCTGGGCTAATGGGCTAAAGCAGGGGTTAATCCACCTGGGCTAATGGGCTAAATCAAGGGTTAATCCACCTGGGCTAATGGGCTAAATCAAGGGTTAATCCACCTGGGCTAATGGGCTAAATCAAGGGGTTAATCCACCTGGGCTAATGGGCTAAATCAAGGGGTTAATCCACCTGGGCTAATGGGCTAAATCAGGGGTTAATCCACCTGGGCTAATGGGCTAAATCAGGGGTTAATCCACCTGGGCTAATGGGCTAAATCAGGGATTAATCTACCTGGGCTAATGGGCTAAATCAAGGGGTTAATCCACCTGGGCTAATGGGCTAAATCAGGGGTTAATCTACCTGGGCTAATGGGCTAAATCAAGGGTTAATCCACCTGGGCTAATGGGCTAAATCAAGGGGTTAATCCACCTGGGCTAATGGGCTAAATCAAGGGGTTAATCTACCTGGACTAATGGGCTAAATCAAGGGGTTAATCCACCTGGGCTAATGAGCTAAATCAAGGGGTTAATCTACCTGGGCTAATGGGCTAAATCAGGGGTTAATCTACCTGGGCTAATGGGCTAAATCAAGGGGTTAATCCACCTGGGCTAATGGGCTAAATCAAGGGGTTAATCCACCTGGGCTAATGGGCTAAATCAGGGGGTTAATCCACCTGGACTAATGGGCTAAATCAGGGGTTAATCTACCTGGGCTAATGGGCTAAATCAGGGGTTAATCCACCTGGACTAATGGGCTAAATCAAGGGGTTAATCCACCTGGACTAATGGGCTAAATCAGGGGTTAATCCACCAGGGCGCCTGCTCTCGGTGGCGGTGCAGTGACCCCAGCACCGGATGAGAACACCATTGGGGAATTTCGCACATTCAATTGCAAGGCTCAGGTCACTTGGGCAGCAGACTGGAGGCAACTACAACGCTCTCCTTGCCGGCCTCGCACCTTGCACCCTCTGTCAACCTGAGCTCGTCCAAAGCTCTGCTGCCCGTGTCCTAACTCGCACCAAGTCCCGTTCACCCATCATCACCCCCTGTGCTCGCTGATCTGCATTGGCTCCCGGTCCGGCAACGCCTCGATTTAAAAAAAAATTCTCATCCTTATTTTCAAATCCCTCCCTGGCCTCATCCCTCCCTATCTCTGTCATCTCCTCCAGTCCTATAACCCTCCAAGATCTCTGCACTCCTCCAATTCTGGCAAATCCCCAATTCTCATCGCTCCACCATTGGCGGCCGTGCCTTCAGCTGCCTGGGTCCTAAGCTCTGGAATTCCCTCCCTCAACCTCTCCGCCTCTCTCTCCTTTCATGTCTATGGATGTTATTTATATGGATTTCCAGAGGCATTCGATAAAGTCCCTCATAAGAGACTGTTAGCTAAACTTGCAGCTCGTGGAATTGAAGGCAAATTATTGACCTGGTGAGGAGATTGGCTGAGCGGCAGGAGACAGAGAGTAGGGATAATGGGCAGGTACTCTAATTGGCAGGAGGTGACTAGTGGTGTCCCACGGGGATCTGTGTTGGGGCCTCAACTATTCACCGTATATATTAACGACTTCGATGATGGGATAAAGAGCCACATATCCAAGTTTGCCAATGACACAAAGATAAGTGGCATTGTAAGCAGTGTAGATGGAAGCAAAAAATTAGAGATATTAATAGATGAATGATGCTGGATCAATTGTTAATTTTAAATTGATAGAATTTTGTTAACATAGAAGATAGGAGCAGGAGTAGGCCATTCGGCCCCTCGAGCCTGCTCCGCCATTCAATGAGATCATGGCTGATCATCCAAATTCAGAACCCTGTCCCTGCTTTCTCCCCATATCCCTTGATCCCTTTAGCCTTAAGAAATATATCTAACTCCTTCTTGAAGATATTTAATGAATTGGCCTCAACTGCCTTCTGTGGTAGAGAATTCCACAGGTTCACCACTCTCTGGGTGAAGAAATTCCTCCTCATCTCAGTCCTAAATGGCTTACCCCTTATCCTTAGACTGTGACCCCTGGTTCTGGACTCCCCCGCCATCGGGAACATCCTTCCTGCATCTAGTCTGTCTAGTCCTGTTAGAATTTTCTAAGTTTCAATGAGATCCCCTCTCATTCTTCTAAACTCTAGCGAATATAAGCCTAATCGACCCAATCTCTCCTCATACGTCATTCCTGCCATCCCAGGTATCAGTCTGGTGAATCTTCGCTGCACTCCCTCCATGGCATAAACGTCCTTCCTCAGATAAGGTGACCAAAACTGCACACAATAGTCAAGGTGCGGTCTCACCAAGGCCCTGTACAACTGCAGCAAGACATCCTTGTTCCTGTACTCTAATCCTCTCGCTATGAAGGCCAACATACCATTTGCCTTCTTAACCGCCTGCTGCACCTGCATGCTCACCTTCAGCGACTGGTGCACAAGGACACCCAGGTCTCGTTGCACTTCCCCTTTTCCCAATCTATTGCCGTTGAGATAATAATCTGCCTTCCTGTTTTTGCCACCGAAGTAATAACAGAAGGTGTTGAGGGATATGGGGCAAAGGTGGAGTTGTTGAGATAGGACAACAGATCAGCCATAATCTCACTCAATGGTGGAACAGGCTCGAGGGGCTAAATGGCCTCCTCCTGTTCCTATCTTAAAATGCTCCCTAAAACCTATCTCTTTGACCAAGCTTTTGGTCACCTGTCCACTGTCTCCTTATGTGGCTCAGTGTCAAATTTGTCTGACTACACTCCTGTGAAGTTGCTCAGGATGTTTTATGACTTCAAAGACCTCACCGTCCTCGGCCTATTACACTGTTCCACGGAAGCTCAGCGTAAGCTCGAGGAACAGCACCTCATCTTTCGTTTAGGCACGCTACAGCCCTCTGGACTCAATATCGAGTTCAACAATTTTAGATCATAACCTCAGCTCCAATCACATTTATATTTTATTTTATCCATCCTTTTATTTGTCCCCCCCCCCACCTTTTTTTTCCTCCTAGAAGCTGGCAGCTGTCCTTCATTCTGCCAGTGGATTTCACACTTCTTTCAGCCTTAATCTGTCACATTAACACCACCTCTAGCCTTGCATATCTCTTAATGTCTCTTAATGTCTCTTCATCTCCACCTTTGTTCCTTTATCCCCTCCCCCTTTTCCCAGCTTTACTCTGGCCTTAAATCTATTTGATTTCCGGCTCTTCCCAGTTCTGACGAAAGGTCATCGACCTGAAACGTTAACCATCTTTCTCTCTCCACGGATGCTGCCTGGCCTGCTGAGTTTTTCCAGCGTTTTCTGTTGTTATTTCGGATTTCCAGCATCCGCAGTATTTTGCTATCGTATAAATGTAAGTCGTTGTTGTTGTTGAACCACAGCCTGAGTCAGCACTTTAAGGAGAGGAACAGAATGAAATGAGAGATGAGGGAAGAAATAGTAGGAGACCGGGCAATGAATCTCAAAGAATGAGCACGTAGAGAGGGAGAGGGAGAGGCGTGTGTGGGACGGGGGATTTACAGCTTTGGAGAAACAAGAGTGGCCAATGGAATTTAACCCTGAAAAGTGTGAGGTGATGCATTTTGGGAGGACTAACAAGGCAAGGGAATACACAACGAATGGTAGGATAGCGAAATACTGCGGATGCTGGGAATCCGAAATAACAACAGAAAACGCTGGAAAAACTCAGCAGGCCAGGCAGCATCCGTGGAGAGAGAAACAGAGTTAACTTTTCAGGTCGAAGACCTTTCGTCAGAACTGGAAAAAAGCAGGAAATGAAATAGATTTAAGGCAAGGATAAAGCTGGGAAAAGGGGGAGGGGATGAAAGAACAAAAGGAGAGATTAAGAGACATTAAGAGATGATCAAGGCAAGAGGAGGTGTTAATGTGACAGGTTGAGGCTAAAAGAAGTGTGAAATGCACTGGCAGAATGAAGGACAGCTGCCAGCTTCTGGGAGGGAAAAAAAGGGGGGGGTCCAAACAAAAGGGTGGATGAAAAAATAAAATATAAATGTGATAGGGGCTGAGGTTATGATCTAAAATTGTTGAACTCGATATTGAGTCCAGAGGGCTGTAGGATGCCTAAACGAAAGATGAGGTGCTGTTCCTCGAGCTTACGCTGAGCTTCCGTGGAACAGTGTAATAGGCCGAGGACGGTGAGGTCAGAGTGGGAGTGAAGCGGAGAATTAAAGTGACAGGCCGCCGGGAGCTCGGGGGTCCCCCTTACGGACTGAACGGAGGTGTTCCGCAAAGCGGTCACCCAATCTGCGTTTGGTCTCCCCAATGAATGGTAGGACCCTAGGAAGGACAGAGGATCAGAGGGACCTTGGTGTGCATGTACATAGATCCCTGAAGGCAGCAGGGCAGGTAGATAAGGTGGTTAAAAAGGCATATGGGATACTTGCCTTCATTCGCCGAGGCATAGAATATAAGAGCAGGGAGGTTATGATGGAGCTGTACATAAGCGCTAGTTAGGCCACAGCTGGAATACTGTGTGCAGTTCTGGTCGCCACACTATAGGAAGGATGTGATTGCATTGGAGAGGGTGCAGAGGAGATTCACCAGGATGTTACTTGGGCTGGAGCGCTTCAGCTATGAAGAGAGACTGGACAGGCTGGGGTTGTTTTCCTCAGAGCAGAGAAGGCTGAGGGGGGGACCTGATTGAGGTGTACAAAATTATGAGGGGCATAGATAGGGTAGATAGAAAAGGAACTTTTCCCCTTAGTAGAGGGGTCAATAACCAGGGGGCATAGTTTCAAGGTAAGGGGCAGGAGGTTTAGAGGGGATTTGAGGGAAAACTTTTTCACCCAGAGGGTGGTTGGAATCTGGAACTCACTGCCTGAAAGGGTGGTAGAGGCAGGAAGCCTCACAACATTCAAGAAGCATTTAGATGAGCACTTGAAACGCCATAACATACAAGGCTACGGACCAAGTGCTGGAAAATGGGATTAGAATAGACAGGGCTTGATGGCCGGCGCGGACACAATGGGCCGAAGGGCCTCTTTCTGTGCTGTATAACTCTATGACTCTATGAGGGGAAAGAATGTTCCATAGAAACTAGAATTGTCTGTTCTGAATTTCTATCCTGTACTTACAGTGATGACTTTTGTAAACTGATCTGACCGAGTCACTCGATTCATCAGGACCTGAATATCATCGGCCTTTGAATGTGGAAGGAGAAATGTGTCTGTTCTGTCTGTGGGAAAAGATTTCAAAGATCAGTGTGACTGGGAAAAGCACCGAGACACACACACCCGAGTGAGAGTGTTCCAGTGCACTGCCTGTGGAAAGAGCTTTAACCAGTTACACAGCCTGAATAAACGTCGCACCATTCACAGCGGGGTGGAACCGTACACGAGTTCTGTGTGTGGACGAGGCTTCAACTGATCGTCCAACCTGGAGAGACACAAGGACACCCGCACCACGGAGAAACCGTATAAATGTGGGGACTGTGGGAAGGGATTCAATTACCCGTCCCAGCTGGAAATTCATCGGCGTATTCACACCGGAGAGAGGCCGTTCACCTGCTCCGTGTGTGGGAATAGATTCACCGAGTCCTCCAGCCTCCTGTCGCACCAGCGTATTCACACCGGGGAGAGGCCGTTCACCTGCTCCGTGTGCGGGAAGGGTTTCAATCGGTCATCCAACCTGCTGATACACCAGCGGGTTCACTCGGATAAGAGACCTTTTAAATGCTCACACTGTGAGAAGAGCTTCAAAAGCAAAAAAGATGTGCTGACACACCAGCGAGTTCACACCGGGGAGAGGCCGTTCACCTGCTCCGAGTGTGGGAACGGATTCACAAATTCGTCCGACCTGCTGACACACCAGCGAGTTCACACCGGCGAGAAGCCATTCGCCTGCTCATTGTGTGGGAAAGGATTCACTCGCTCGTACCACTTGCTGACTCACCAGCGGGTTCACAGTAATGCGAGACCCTTTAAATGTACCAACTGCGAGAAGAGCTTTAAAACCGCAAAGGATCTGCTGATGCACCAAAGCACTCACACTGGGGAGAAGCCGTTCGCCTGCATGGAGTGTGGGAAGGGATTCGCCCGGTCACAGCACCTGGTGAGACACCAGCGAGTTCACACCGGAGAGAGGCCGTTCACCTGCTCCGTGTGTGGAATGGGATTCAATCAGGCGTCCCACCTCTTTGGGCACCAGCGTCTACACACCGGGGAGAGGCCGTTCGCCTGCCCCGTGTGTGGGAAGGGGTTTATCTACTCCTCCCACCTGCTGATGCACCAGCGAGTTCACACCGGGGAGAGGCCGTTCACCTGCTCCGTGTGTGGGAAGGGATTCACTCTGTCGTCCTCCCTGCTGAGACACCAGCGAGTTCACTTGTGAGCGCAGGGCTTGGATTCTGCTGTTGATCACATCCCGGACTGAATCATGTTCATTCTGACAGTCGGGGTTTGTTGCTGCTGATGATGTTAACCCCTCTAACTGGGCAGGAGTTTAATATGCTGTACGAATGTCAAATAAATCAGCTTTATGTTGAACACAAAGTGGGCGATCTTTCTCGGCCGCCTCCCCCCGAGTTCCCCACCATCATAAATGCCAGTCTTCAGCCAATTCGATTCACTCCAAATGAAGAGTCAGCATGGCTTTATCAAAGGGAAATCGTGTTTGACAAACCTATTACAGTTTTTTGAGGGTGTAACTGGCAGGGTAGATCAGGGGGAACCAGTGGATGTCGCATATTTGGATTTTTAGAAGGCATTCGATAAGGTGCCACGCAGTAGGTTGTTACACAAGATTAGGGCTCATGGTGTAAGATCCCAGGGGGACCCTGGTCCCGAATGATTCGAAGTTGACCCGTATTGGTGGCAATGTTATTCAGCACAAGCAAGATTGAATACATTACAGTATTCGAGCAGCAGTTTACAGAGTATAATTGAGACTTGTATTACCCTGTTATGCTCTGGGTAGAAGTCACAACAGTGAGTAGGCGGCATCCTGTGTCTCTTGTCTCTTGTCTGTCTCTCGGGTGACCCCTGGATTCTTCCTGAAATCTTCCACACTTTGTGGCTGTCGAGACCCCCGTTCTGATACCCTTACTCACATTCAGAACCTATGGTTCAGTAAGACCCCAATCACTGGCTTACACCCAATTCCCCAAAATCCAATCACAAAGAGTACACGGCACCTTTGCTTACTCAGGTCCTGGTCTTATGACCCCTGTACATCATCTGTTTTTGAGCCTCAAGCCTCATATCTGGGGTAGTTATGGCAACACAAAAGAACATGTCTCCATACAAATGGTTTGTTGACCTTCATTGCAAGAGGATTTGAGTACAGGATCAAGGATGTCTTACTACAGTTATACAGGGCCTTGGTGAGACCACACCTGGAGTACTGTGTGCAGTTTTGGTCTCCTTACCTAAGAAAGGATATACTTGCCATAGAGGGAGTGCAACGAAGGTTCACCAGACTGATTCCTGGGATGGCAGGACTGTCGTATGAGGAGCGATTGGGTCGACCAGGCCTGTATTCGCTAGAGTTTAGAAGAATGAGAGGGGATCTCATTGAAACGTATAAAATTCTGACAGGGCTAGACAGACTGGGTGCAGGGAGGATGTTTCCCCTGGCTGGGGGGGTCTAGAACGAGGGGTCACAGCCTCAGGATACAGGGTAGGACATTTGGGACTGAGATGAGGAGAAATGTCTTCACTCAGAGGGTGGTGAACCTGTGGAATTCTCTACCCCAGAAGGCTGTGGAGGCCAAGTCACTGAATATATTTGAGGAGGAGATAGATAGATTTATAGACACAAAGGGTATGGGGAGAGAGCGGGAATATGGTATTGAGATAGAGGATCAGCCATGATCATATTGAATGGCGGAGCAGGCTCGAAGGGCCGACTCCTGTTTCTATTTTTCTATGTTTCTATACTGCAGAGATACAGCACCCTTGATGGTCTTGTGAACGGCCCATGTTTTACCTAGCTGCCGGACAGCACAACATTCCAACACAGTGGCAGCAACAACTGACCTTGGTTTCCACGGCGAGCTCCACTCTATGCCTCAGCCTTACTGTTGGCTAATATCCCACTTTCATTAATTCACCCACAGCTTCCCTATTCGACGACAGCAGTCTTCTCTCTCTCTCTCGCCCCAGGCTGCCTGGGTTACGGCTTCCTCACAGACTTTTTAATGATAGGCAAAGACTTACATGTCTAGTATAATTTAGGTTACCATTGCATACAGTTGATGATAACAGACTTTTATAAGAATTAGGAGCAGGGGTTAGGCCATCCGGCCCCTCGAGCCTGCTCCGCCATTCAATAAGATCATGGCTGATCATCGACCTCAACTCCACTTTCCCGTCCGATCCCCATGTCCCTTGATTCCCCTAGAGTCCAAAAATCTATCTCTCTCAGCCTTGAATACACTCAATGATTCAGCGTCCACAGCTGGGGCAGAGAATTCCAAAGATTCACAACCCTCTGAGTGAAGAAATTCCTCCTCATCTCAGTCCTAAATGGCCGACCCCTTATCCTGAGACTATGCCCCCCAGTTCCAGACACTCCAGCCAGGGGGAAACAGCCTCTCAGCATCTACCCTGTCAATCCCCCTCAGAATCTTGTATGTTTCAATTATATTTAATTCTTACACACAATTATAAATCCATTACTGATGGTTATAAGATACTGAATGATTATAAGATAGTAAAACAAGTATTCTAAAAAAACAACTAATCCATGATAATCTTACAATGGGATTGGGGTTAATACATTAGCATGGATTGAGGATTGGTTAATGTCAGAAAACAGAGTAGGGATAAACGGGTCATTTTCAGGATGGCAGGCTGTAACTGGTGGGGTGCCGCAATGATCAGTGCTTGGGCCTCAGCTATTTACAATCTATATCAATGACTTCGATGAGGGGACCAAGTGTAATATATCCAGGTTTGCTGACGATACAAAGCTAGGTGGGAACGAAAGCTGTGAGGAGGATGTAAAGAGGCTGCAAAGGGATATAGACCGGTTAAGCGAGTGGGCAAGAAGGTGGCAGATAGAGTATAATGTGGGGAAGTGTGGTCGGAAGAATGGAAAAGCAGAATATTTTTTAAAAGGTGAGAGAGGCTAGTAAATATTGGGATTCAGAGGGATTTGGGGGTCCTTGTACACGAATCACAGAAAGTTAACATGCAGGTACAGCAAGCAATTAGGAAGGCAAATGGTACGTTAGTCTTTATTGCAAAGGGGTTGCAGTATAAGAGTAAGGAAGTCTTGCTGCATTTATATAGGGCTTTGGTGAGACCACACCTGGCGTATTGTGTACAGTTTTGGTCTCCTTATCTGAGGAAGGAATATACTTGCCTTAGAGGCAGTGCACCGAAGGTTCACTGGTTGATCCCTGGGATGAGAGAGCTGTCCTATGAGGAGAGATTGAATAGAATAGGCCTATATTCTCTGCAGCCTTAAATGCAGCAAGACTTCCTTACTCTTATACTGCAACCCCTTTGCAATAAAGACTAACGTAACATTTGCCTTCCTAATTGCTTGCTGTACCTGCATGTTAACTTTCTGTGATTCGTGTACAAGGACACCCAAATCCCTCTGAACACCAACATTTACTAGCATCTCACCTTTTAAAAAATATTCTACTTTTCCATTCTTCCGACCACACTTCCCCACATTATACTCTATCTGCCACCTTCTTGCCCACTCACTTAACTGGTCTATATCCCTTTGCAACCTCTTTACATCCTCCTCACAGCTTTCGTTCCCACCTAGCTTTGTATCGTCAGCAAACTTGGATATATTACACTTGGTCCCCTCATCTAAGTCATTGATATAGATTGTAAATAGCTGAGGCCCAAGCACTGATCATTGCGGCACCCCACTAGTTACAGCCTGCCAACTTGAAAATGACCCGTTTATCCCTACTCTGTTTTCGGATGTTAACCAATCCTCAATCCATGCTAATGTATTACCCCCAATCCCATTGTAAGATTATCATGGATTAGTTGTTTTTTTTAGAATACTTGTTTTACTATCTTATCATTCGGTATCTTATAACCATCAGTAATGGATTTATAATTGTGTGTAAGAATTAAATATAATTGAAACATACAAGATTCTGAGGGGGATTGACAGGGTAGATGCTGAGAGGTTGTTTCCCCTGGCTGGAGTGTCTAGAATTAGGGGGCATAGTCTCAGGATAAGGGGTCGGCCATTTAGGACTGAGATGAGAGAGAGACTACTAAATATTGGGATTCAGAGGGATTTGGGTATCCTTGTACACGAATCACAGAAAGTTAACATGCAGGTACAGCAAGCAATTAGGAAGGCAAATGGTACGTTAGTCTTTATTGCAAAGGGGTTGCAGTATAAGAGTAAGGAAGTCTTGCTGCATTTATATAGGGCTTTGGTGAGACCACACCTGGAGTACTGTGCACAGTTTTGGTCTCCTAACCTAAGGAAGGATATACTTGCCTTAGAGGCAGTGCAACGAAGGTTCACTGGTCGATCCCTGGGATGAGAGGTCTGTCCTATGAGGAGAGATTGAATAGAATAGGCCTATATTCTCTGGAGATTAGAAGAATGAGAGATGATCTCATTGAAACATATACATTCTTCCAGGGCTTGACCGGGTAGATGCTGAGGGGCTGTTTCCCTTGTCTGGGGGAGCCTAGAACCAGGGGGGGTCACAGTCTCAGAATAAGGGGTTGGCCATTTTAGGACTGAGATGAGGAGAAATTTCCACGCTCAGAGGGTGGTGAATCTTTGGAATTCTCTACCCCAGAGGGCTAAGGATTCTCATTGATTGAGTATATTCAAGGCTGAGATCGATAGAGTTTGGGGCACTCAGGGAATCGAGGGATATGGGGACAGGACGGGAAAGTGGAGTTGATGCAAAAATTCAGCCATGATCTTATTGAATGGCGGAGCAGGCTCGAGGGGACCGAGCGGCCTACTCCTGCTCCTATTTCTTATGTTCTTATATCAAGAAATGGCTGAGCGCACTGGACACAGCAAAGGCTACATCCTGGCTGTTGTGCTTGAAGACCTGTGCTCCAGAACTAGCCGCGCCTCTAGCCAGTAGAGTTACAACACTGGCATCTATCCGACAATGTGGGTAACTGTCGGGTTAATGCCAGCATATAGGAGCATTAAGATAAGACAGGTTAATGCTTGGCTGGAGAAATGGTGCAGGAGGGAGGGCTTCAGATTCCTGGGGCAGGATGGACCTGTACAAGGTTAGACGGGGTTGCACCTTAACAGAGCTGGGACCAACGTCCTCGCAGGGAGGTTAACGACTGCTGTGTGGGGGGGGGGTTGCTTTAAACTAATTTGGCAGGGGTAGGGTCACCAGGAGGAAGTATTCGAGCGGACAGACAAGGCGCACAGTGGACTGGGAGAGAACAGCATTAGAATAAAGAGTAGTTCAGAAATTGGAGAGATCAGACAGTGGCGAAATGCGAGGCAGACTAAAGTGAGTTGAGACTGCAGGTGTGTAAATGCACCGAGGGTGCTAAATGAGGTTGGTGAGCTGCAGGCACAAAATAGCCACATGGGATTATGATATAGTGGCAATAACGGAGACCTGGTTTAAACAAGGTGAGGAATAGTCCTGGCTACAATGTATTCATAAGAACATAAGAAGTAGGAACAGGAGTAGGCCATATGGCCCCTCGGGCCTGCTCCGTCATTCAATAGGATCATGGCTGATCCGAACCTAGACTCACGTCCACTTCCCTGCCCGCTCCCCATAACCCTTCATTCCCTTATCAGCTAGGAAACTGTCTATCTCCGTTTTAAATGTATTTAATGTCGCAGCTTCCACAGCTCTCTGAGGTAGCAAATTCCATAGATTTACTACCCTCTGAGTGAAGAAGTTTCTCCTCATCTCAGTTTTGAAACGGCAGCCCCTTATTCTAAGATTATGTCCCCCTAGTTCTAGTCTCACCCGTCAGTGGAAACATCCTCCCCGCCTCCACCCGATCGAGCCCCCTCACAATCTTATATGTTTCGATAAGATCGCCTCTCATTCTCCTGTATTCCAATGAGTAGAGGCCCAACCTGCTCAACCAGGTAAGATAGGGAAGGAAAAATAGAACAGTGAGGATAGTAATAGAATAGCAAAATACTGCGGATGCTGGAAATCTGAAATAACAACAGAAAACGCTGGAAGCACTCAGCAGGCCAGGCAGCATCCGTGGAGAGAGAAACAGAGTTAACGTTTCAGGTCTGGGAGCCTTCATCAGAACTGGAAAAAGCTGGAGATGTAACAGATATTAAGCAAGTGCAGAGACAGGGGAAGGGAAGGGGAGGGGAGGAAGGAATATTCTGTGCTAGGGTAGGAGGCAGGGGAGATTAAGGGCTGGATTTTGATACTGGGGACGTGATGGAGGCGGGACTCCCACTTTTTGGGTTGTAGTCCCACCTTCATCGACTTGTGGCCGACCCACTGCATTTTCCCTTGATTGACCTTGTTGAGCCCACCCAGTGGGCTCAGCAGGCCAATTAAGGGCCACCCGGCAACAGGTGACGTCACAGATTGAAATTTCATCTGTCAAGAGCTTTTGACAGATGAAATATCAGCGTTTGACAGCTCTGTGAAGCTGTCAAACACTCACAATCTGTATACTAACTTGAGTCCTTCCTCTCAGGCTGAGTTAGAAATCATTCCACCACAGAAAACAGAGGCTGAAACTTTTGACAGCACCACGGCCTTTCTGCTTTCTGTGCCGGTGAGATTTCTGACTCCCAAGAACTGAAGGGCTGACACCTGCAGGAGGAAGTTAAGGTAAGTAAAACTTTTTCCCACACTTTGCACTTACCTTACACACTTACCTCTGCACACATGCACCCATCACTCACCTGCCCACCGGACATATCGACCCCTCTAACCCCTGCAGACCCACGGTCCGCCTCGCTAACTTGGCGTGGTTGGCACCTGTCGGGAAGCCCACATTTCAGCTTTAAAAATAGGGATTAGGCAAAAAACTGCCTGTTAACTACCTGTTAACAGGCAGTTAATTGTCACTAATTCCCTTCCCGCCTCGGGGAGGCGGGTCCCAGCACAGGTCGGGTACCCGCCTCCAGCGAAACTAGTATGGAGGCGGGATGGGGTCGGGGCCCCCGAATCTGCAACTTTAACCCCCCACGCGCCTCCAAACCCACCTCCACGGGTCAATGAAAATCCAGCCCTAAATGTTGCAAATGGGGATGGCAAAATCATAAACAGCCTGAAAAACAGGGGCAGGGGTTATGATCTGAAATTGTTGAACTCAATGTTGAGTCCAGAGGGCTGTAGAGTGCCTAATCGAAAGATGAGGTGCTGTTCCTCGAGCGTACGTTGAGCTTCATTGGAACAGTGTAAGAGGCCGAGGACGGTGAGGTCAGAGTGGGAGTGAAGCAGAGAATTTAAAGTGACAGGCGACCGGAAGCTCGGGGTCACCCTTACGGACTTCAGGGGGAGATAGACAGACTGTTGAAATGGGCAGACACACGGCAGATGAAATGTAATGCAGAGAAGTGTGAAATTATTCGTTTTGGTAGGAAGAATGAGGAGAAACAGTGTATACTAAATGGTATAATTTTAAAGGGGGTGTGGAACAGAGAGACCTGGGGGGTGGGGGGGGGGTGTGTACACAAATCTTTGAAGGTGGCAGGACATGTTGAGAAGCCTGTTTAAAAAGGTAGATGGGATCCTTGGCTGTATAATTAGAGGAATAGAATACAAAAAGCAAAGGAGTTATGCTAAACCTTTATAAACCACTGGTTCGGGCCCCAACTGGAGTATTGTATCCAATTCTGGGCAGCACACTTTAGGAAAGATGCCAAGGTCTTGGAGAGGGTGCCGAGGATGGTAACAGGGATGAGGATTCGAGTACAGGAGCAAGGATGTCTTGCTGCAGTTGTACAGGGCCTTGGTGAGACCACACCTTGAGTATTGTGCGCAGATTTGGTCGCCTTATCTGAGGAAGGATGTTCTTGCCATGGAGGGAGTGCAGCGAAGATTCACCAGACTGATATCTGGGATGGCAGGAATGACGTATGAGGAGAGATTGGGTCGATTAGGCTTATATTCGCTGGAGTTTAGAAGAATGAGAGGGGATCTCATTGAAACTTATAAAATTCTAACAGGACTAGACAGACTAGATGCAGGAAGGATGTTCCCGATGGCGGGGGAGTCCAGAACCAGAGGTCACAGTCTAAGGATAAGGGGTAAGCCATTTAGGACTGAGATGAGGAGGAATTTCTTCACCCAGAGAGTGGTGAACATGTGGAATTCTCTACCACAGAAGACAGTTGAGGCCAATTCATTAAATATATTCAAGAACGAGTTAGATATATTTCTTAAGGCTAAAGGGATCAAGGGATATGGGGAGAAAGTAGGGACAGGGTACTGAATTTGGATGATCAGCCATGATCGCATTGAATGGCGGAGCAGGCTCGAGGGGCCGAATGGCCGACTCCTATCTTCTATGTTTCTATGAAAGACTTTCAGATATGTGGAGAGACTAGGAAACTGAGGTTGCTCTCCTTCGAGCAGAGAAGATTAAGAGGAGATTTGATAGAGCCGTTCAAAATTGTGAAGGGTTTTGATAGAGTAAATAAAGAGAAACTGTTTCCACTGACAGAAGGGTTGGTAACCAGAAGACACAGATTTAAGGTGACTGGCAAAAGAACCAGAGGCGACACTGAGGAAAAAGATTTTTACCCAGCGAGTTGTTATCATAGAATCATAGAAAGTTACAGCACAGAAGGAGGCCATTTCGCCCCATCGTGTCCGCGCCGGCCAACAAAGAGCTCTCCAGCCTAATCCCACTTCCCAGCACTTGGTCCGTAGCCCTGTAGGTTACGGCTCTTCAAGTGCACATCCAAGCACTTTTTAAATGTGGTGAGGGTTTCTGCCTCCACCACCCTTTCAGGCAGTGAGTTCCAGACCCCCCACCACCCTCTGGGTGAAGAAATTTCCCCTCAAATCCTCTCTAAACCTCCTACCAATTACTTTAAATCTATGCCCCCCTGGTTGTTGACCCTTCTGCTAAGGGAAATAGGTCCTTCCTATCCACTCTATCTAGGCCCCTCATAATTTTATAAACGTTAATTAGGTCTCCCCCTCAGCCTCCTCTGTTCCAAAGAAAACAACCCCCAGCCTATCCAATCTTTCCTCATAGCTAAAATTCTCCAGTCCAGGCAACATCCTTGTAATTCTCCTCTGCACCCTCTCTAGTGCAATCACATCCTTCCTGTAATGTGGTGACCAGAACGGCATGCAGTACTCTAGCTGTGGCCTAATTAGTGTTTTATACAGTTCAAGCACAACCTCCCTGCTCTTGTATTCTATACCTCGGCTAATAAAGGCAAGTATTCCGCATGCCTTCTTAACCACCTTATCTACCTGGCCTGCAACCTTCAGGGATCTGTGGACATGCACTCCAAGGTCCCTTTGTTCCTCTACACTACTCAGTGTCCTACCATTTAATGTGTATTCCCTTACATAAGAACATAAGAAATAGGAGCAGGAGTAGGCCAATCGGCCCCTCGAGCCTGCTCCGCCATTCAATAAGATCATGGCTGATCTGATCCTAACCGCCAATCTACTATCTATCACAGAACCATCTCCTGCATCGAACAGAATTGCACACACGAAATAGGAGCAGAATCAGGCTACACGGTCCCTGGGCCCGCTCCACTACCCACAGGGCCATGACCGATCCGAACCTAGACTCATGTCCAAATTCCTGCCCGCTCCCCGTAACCCTTAATGCCCTTTACTTCTAGGAAACTGTCTATTTCTGTTTTAAATTTAATTAATGTTGTAGCTTCTACAGCTTTTTGTGGCAGCATATTCCATGGACCTACCACCCTCTGAGTGAAGTAGTTCCTCCTCATCTCAGTTTTGAAAGAGCAGCCCCTTATTCTAAGACTATGTCCCCTAGTTCTAGTCTCACCCGTCATCGGGAACATCCTCCCCGCATCCACCCGATCCAACCCCTTCACAATCTTATATGTTTCAATAAGATCGCCTCTCATTCTTCTGAACTCCAATGAGTAGAGTCCCAATCTACCCAACCTCTCCTCATATGACCACCCCCTCATCCCCGGGATTAACCGAGTGAACCTTTTTTGCACTGCCTCGAGAGCAAGGATGTCTTTCCTTAAGTAAGGACACCAAAACTGTATGCAGTATTCCAGGTGCGGTCTCACCAATACCTTGTACAACTGAAGCAATACCTCCCTATTTTTATATTCTATCCCCCTAGCAATGAAAGCCAACATTCCATTTGCCTTCTTAATCACTTGCTGCACCTGCATACTAACCTTTTGAGTTTCGTGCACCAGGACCCCCAGATCCCTTTGCACTTCAGTACTCTCCAGTTTCTTGCCATTAAGATAATAAATTGCTCTAGGATTTTTCCTGCCAAAGTGCATCACCTCACACTTTCCAGTGTTGTATTCCATCTGCCAAATCTCTGCCCACTTACTTAGCCTGTCCATGTCCCCTTGCAGGTTTTTTATGTCCTCCTCACTCACTACTTTCCCTCCCATCTTTGTATCATCTGCAAATTTTGATATGTTACACTTGGTCCCTTCCTCCAAATCGTTAATATAGATTGTAAAGAGTTGGGGACCCAGCACTGACCCCTGTGGAACACCACTAGTTACTGATTGCCAGTCTGAGAATGAACCATTTATCCCAACTCTTTGCTTTCTGTTAGATAGCCAATCCTCTATCCATGCCAGAATATTACCCCCAATCCCGTGATTTTTTACCTTAAGCAATAATCTTTTGTGTGGCACCTTGTCAAATGCCTTTTGGAAGTCTAAATACACTACGTCCACTGGTTCCCCTTTATCCACTCTATATGTTACTTCCTCAAAGAACTCCAGCAAATTTGTCAAACATGACTTCCCCTTCGTAAAACCATGCTGACTTTGTCCTATTAAATTATGATTATCCAAATGTCCTGTTACTGTTTCCTTAATAATGGACTCCAAAATTTTACCTACCACAGATGTTAGGCTAACCGGTCTATAGTTACCAGCCTTCTGTCTACTGCCCTTTTTAAATAAGGGTGTTACATTAGCAGTTTTCCAGTCTGCCGGGACCTTAGCGGAATCCAGGGAGTTTTGAAAAATTATTACCAATGCATCTACAATCCCTACCGCCACTTCCTTCAAGACTCTAGGATGTAAGCCATCAGGTCCAGGTGATTTATCCGCCTTGAGTCCCATTATTTTACCGAGTACCACTTCCTTAGTGATTTTGATCGTGTTTAGCTCCTCTCCCCCTATAGCCCCCTGTTTGTCCAGTGTTGGGATATTCTTAGTGTCCTCTACTGTAAAGACTGATACAAAATATTCATTCAGTGTTTTTGCCATCTCCATATTTCCCACCATTAATTTCCCGGTCTCATCCTCTAAGGGACCAACATTTACTTTAGCCACCCTTTTTCTTTTTATATAACTATAAAAACTCTTACTATCTGTTTTTATATTTTTTGCTAATTTACTTTCATAATCTATCTTCCCTTTCTTAATCAATCTTTTTGTTATTTTTGCTGCCTTTTAAAGTTTTCCCAATCCTCTGTCCTCCCACTAGATTTCGCTACCTTATATGCCCTTGTTTTTAGTCGAATACTATCCTTAATTTCTTTACTTAGCCACGGATGACTGTCCTTTCTTTTACACCCTTTTCTTTTCAGTGGAATATATATTTTTTGGAAGTTGTAAAATAACTCCTTGAATGTACACCACTGATCATGTGTCGTCTTACCCTTTAATCTATTTTCCCAATCCACTCTACTCAATTCCGCTCGCATACCTTCATAGTCTCCTTTATTCAAGCTTAGCACGCTTGTTTGAGATCCAACCTTCTCACCCTCTAATTGAATATGGAATTCAACCATGTTATGGTCACTCATTCCAAGGGGATCCTTTACTAGGACATTTTTAATTAATCCTGTCTCGTTACACAGGACCAGATCTAAGGTTGCTTGCCCCCTGGTCGGTTCAGTTACATACTGCTCAAGAAACCCATCCCTAATACACTCAATGAACTCATCCTCAAGGCAGCCCTGCCCCATTTGATTTGTCCAATTAATATGATCGTTAAAATCCCCCATAATTATAGATGTTCCCTTATTACATGCCTCAACTATTTCCTGATTGATACTCCGTCCAACAGAGTTGCAACTGTTCGGAGGCCTATAGACTACGTCCACTAGTGTTTTTTTCCCCTTATTATTCCTTATCTCCACCCAAACTGTTTCATTATCATGATTTTTTGACCCAATATCATTACTCTGTATTACAGTGATTCCTTCCTTTATTAACATAGCCACCCCACCTCCCCTTCCTTCCTGCCTGTCCTTCCTGATCGTTAAATAACCTGGTATGTTTAATTCCCAGGCATTGTCACCCTGCAGCCATGTTTCTGTAATGGCCACAATATCATAACCATATGTAGTTATTTGTGTCATTAACTCGTCTATTTTGTTACGAATGCTACGTGCATTCAGATAGAGAACTTTCAAATATGCTTTGTGGCACTTAGTTCCTGCTTTTTCACTTTTTACCACTTTACCTTTTACTCCACACACTCTGTCCCTTCCTGCCACGCTCTGATTTGTGATTCCCCTACTGCTACCTATGTCTATGACCCTCTCTGTTGTCATTTTTATTTTTTGCTCTCTTGAAACCTCCCCCCCACTAATTAGTTTAAAGCCCTCTCCACAGCCCTAGTTATTCGATTCGCCAGGACACTAGTCCCAGCACTGGCCAAGTGAAGTCCGTCCCAACGGAACAGCTCTCTCCTGCCCCAGTACTGGTGCCAGTGTCCCAAGAAGCAAAACCCATTTTTCCCACACCAGTCTTTGAGCCACGCATTCAACTCCCTGATTTTATTTACCCTAGCCAAATTTGCTCGTGGCTCAGGTAGTAATCCAGAGATTATTACCCTCGAGGTTCTGCTTTTTAATTTGGCCCCTAGCTGCTCAAACTCCCTCAGCAGAACCTCTTTCCTTGTCCTATCTATGTCATTGGTACCAACATGGACCACGACAACTGGATCCTCCCCCTCCCACTCCAAGTTTCTCTCCAGCCCAGAGGAGATGTCCTTAACCCTGGCACCGGGCAGGCAACACAGCCTTCGGGACTCTCGCTCTTGGCTGCAAAGAACCCTATCTATCCCCCTAATGATACTATCCCCTACCACTACAACATTTCTTTTTACTCCCCCCACTTGAATGGCCCCCCTTACCACGGTGCTGTGGCCAGGTTGCTCATCCTCCCTGCAGTCCCCGCTCCTATCCACACAGGGAGTAAGAGCCTCGAACCTGTTGGACAAGAGCAAGGGCTACGGCTCCTCCAACACTACCTCCTGGATCCCTGTACCTGCCTCACTTGTAGTCACACCTTCCTGTCCCTGACCACGGGCTACTTCTGAATTAGTTACTCTAATTGGTGTGACTACCTCCTGAAACACGGAGTCCAGGTAACTCTCCCCCTCCCTGATGTGTCGCAGTGTTTGAAGCTCGGACTCCAGCTCATCAACACGGAGCCGGAGTTCCTCGAGCAGCCAACACTTACTGCAAATGTGTTCACCGTGAACATCAATGGTGTCCACCAGCTCCCACATATTGCAGCAGTAACACATCACCTGCTCTCCCATTCTATGTAATTAATTAAAAATTTATTATCTACCCTTCAGTTAATTTATGCCAGCAGTCTCCGCTACACCACAGATACCCGAGAAACTATAAACTATGGAATTGAAGTTTTGTATATAAAAAAAAGAGAAATACTCACCAACCAATCACTTACCTGCTTTCTGGTGACGTCACACTTCGATTATATTTTACCTCTCTCCTGCTCTCGGCTTGGTGAAAGCCTACCTGGTCGCTGCCGCCTTTTACTGCCTCCGCCTCGCCGCTGTTGCTCCACCCAGGTCCGCCGCCTCTGTCCTTGCCTTGTTAGCCCTCCCCAAATGCATTACCTCACACTTCTCCGGATTGAATTCCATTTGCCACTGTTCTGCCCACCTGACCAGTTCATTGATATCTTCCTGCAGCGTACAGCTTTCTTCTTCATTATCAACCACACAGCCGATTTTAGTATCATCTGCAAACTTCTTAATCATACCCCCTACATTTTAGTCTGAATCATTGATATATACCACAAAAAGCAAGGGACCGAGTACTGAGCCCTGCGGAACCCCACTGGAAACAGCCTTCCAGTCCCAAAAACACCCGTCAACTTTGGATTGGAATGCACTACCTGAAAGGGTGGTGGAAGCAGATTCAATAATAACTTTCAAAAGTGAATTGGACATGTACGTGGAGGGTGGAAATTTCTAGGGATATGGGGAAAGAGCAGGGGAGTAGGACCAATTGGATAGCTCTTTCAAAGCTCCCTCTAAACAGTCCCATGAAACACACCCAGGGCAGGTACAGCATGGGTTAGATACAGAGTAAAGCTCCCTCTAAACTGTCCCATCAAACACTCCCAGGGCAGATACAGCATGGGAGCTTTACTCTGCATCTAACCCGTGCTGTACCTGCCCTGGGAGTGATTGATGGGACAGTGTAGAGGGAGCTTTACTCTGTATCTAACCTTCTACACTGTCCCATCAATCACTCCCAGGGCAGGTACAGCACGGGTTAGATGCAGAGTAAAGCTTCCTCTACACTATCCCATCAAACACTCCCAGGGCAGGTACAGCACGGGTTAGATACAGAGTAGTGCTCCTACACTGTCCTCATCAAACACTCCCAGGGCAGGTACAGCACGGGTTAGATACAGAGTAAAGCTCCCTCTACACTGTCCCATCAAACACTCCCAGGGCAGGTACAGCACGGGTTAGATACAGAGTAAAGCTCCCTCTACACTGTCCCATCAAACACTCCCAGGGCAGGTACAGCACGGGTTAGATACAGAGTAAAGCTCCCTCTACACTGTCCCATCAAACACTCCCAGGGCAGGTACAGCACGGGTTAGATGGACAGTAAAGCTCCCTCTACACTGTCCCTTCAAACACTCCCAGGGCAGGTACAGCACGGGTTAGATACAGAGTAAAGCTCCCTCTACACTGTCCCATCAAACACTCCCAGGGCAGGTCCAGCACGGGTTAGATGGACAGTAAAGCTCCCTCTACACTGTCCCTTCAAACACTGCCAGGGCAGGTACAGCACGGGTTAGATACAGAGTAAAGCTCCCTCTACATTGTCCCATCAAACACTCCCAGGGCAGGTACAGCACGGGTTAGATACAGAGTAAAGCTCCCTCTACACTGTCCCATCAAACACTCCCAGGGCAGGTACAGCACGGGTTAGATACAGAGTAAAGCTCCCTCTACACTGTCCCATCAAACACTCCCAGGGCAGGTACAGCTCGGGTTAGATACAGAGTAAAGCTCCCTCTACACTGTCCCATCAAACACTCCCAGGGCAGGTACAGCACGGGTTAGATACAGAGTAAAGCTCCCTCTACACTGTCCCATCAAACACTCCCAGGGCAGGTACAGCACGGGTTAGATACAGAGTAAAGCTCCCTCTACACTGTCCCATCAAACACTCCTGGGGCAGGTACAGCACGGGTTAGATACAGAGTAAAGCTCCTTCTACACTGTCCCATCAAACACTTTGTCCTGCCTCCACAGTCAAAAACATGAAGTGGCCACTCGAATGGTGCTGGAGCTTGTGAGTTTGCCTGTGGAACCGTAACCCCCGCGCATGTCCGAGCCGTCAGGTGAGGAGGGGAGGAAATGGTGAGAAAGCCCCTGGGTGCAGAGTGAGAATAAAATAAACGAGTCAATGATTTTATCTCCCGGTCACTGGGACCAGTTTCTGTGACTGCCCACTTGCTGTGACTGGACAAAGACAGCTACACATGCGCCCTGCTGCTCACTGAGTGTTTCCCCCTTTACCGTGAAGGCGTGCGGGTCGCCGGGGTAACCCGGGGCTGTGGCGGACAGGAGGCCCCAGGAACTGCCGTCCCGTTCGACACGCACCGGCCCCCCTGGAAGTAGCTCTTTGGGCCTGAGGCCTGGACTCTGCGTCGGGTTTTCTGTGTTGGGCTCCCACGCTCTCTCCCCGGGTCTGGATCCGCCTCCCATTCCCTGCGCCCTGTTCCTCTACGACGTCTGCGCACTGACCTCCACTCGTTCAGATAGGGCGTATTCCATATGTCGAAGTTTACATACCGAGTAGAACACATAAAATCGTGTCAAAGAAGGCTTTTTAATAAAGTTTACTTGTTACAAGGGAAGGTTCTGACACAGTCAAGTTGCTATGTCAGAATGCTTCGAATCCTACAAGATTTGAACATACTTTATACAAAAAAAAGAACACAGAACAGGCCATTTGACATAACATTAAACATCCTGAGTAATGAAGCACAAACTTGTGAGTTATTGCATAGGTTTTCGTTATAATAACGAGCAGAAATTCCTTAAAGATCAGATAACCCGATCTTCCTTATGAGACCCCTTTGTTCAATGTTCACTCTCCAATCCGTGGGCCGATGGCTCACCCCATCTCATCCTGAGCTGGTCAGAACTAATTGATGCTTTATTTTGCTAAGCTTTTCTTAGATAAGGAATTCCGAGTTGTCTCTATCCTTGTAGCTAATTAGAATGATTTACTTATGGTGACTCCTACTGTCAGCCATTTTGAATTTCCTTTTTAAATTACTTACTTTAGAGAGGCCATTTTATTTGTGTCTTAAAAGTAAACTGCACTTCCACACATACCGCTGGGCATTCTAAAGAAAGAAAGACTTGCATTAATATACAGCACCTTTCACGAGCACCGGACATCCCAGTGTGCTTTACAGCCAATGAAATACTTTTTGAAGTGTAGTCACTGTTGTAATGTGGGGAAACGCGGCAGCCAATGTTCGCTCAAACAGCAATGTGATAATGACCAGGTAATCTGTTTTTGTGATGTTGATTGAAGGATAAATATTGACTAGGACACCGGGGATAACTGCCCCTGCTCTTCTTCGAAATAGTGCCATGGGATCTTTTCCATCCACCTGAGAGAGCAGACGGTGGCCTCGGTTTAACGTCATATCCGAAAGACGGCACCTCCGACAGTGCAGCCCTCCCTCAGCACTGCACTGGGAGTGTCAGTGTTCTGGGTAAGTTCCAGTGCCATTGAGCGGCCGAAGCACCGACTGCTGAAGAATTATCAGCGACCTTCAGGCGATCATCCAACCTGCTGACTCACCAAAGCACTCACAGCGGGGAGAGGCCGTTCACCTGCTCCATGTGTGGGAAGGGATTCACTCAGTGCTCCACCTTGCTTTGACACCAGCGACTGTGGGGGTTGGATTCTGCTGTTAATCACATCCAGGACTGAACCACATTCATTCAAGCAGTTGCGCTTGTGGGGGAGGGGGGCAGGGGGTTTGTTTCTGTCACGCGCTGTCTCTTTTAAGAGCCCCCTTTTCCCTCCAGTGCATAATTCTAAAAATAAACCCCCCCCCACCCAGCAAAAGTCAAATATTTTACTGACAAACGTTAAAATGATTGTTTAGAGCCACAAGTTCCAGCTTCCAGCACAAGGCTGATACCTGGGATGGCAGGAATGACGTACGAGGAGAGATTGGGTCGATTGGGCTTATACTCGCTGGAGTTTAGAAGAATGAGAGGGGATCTCATCGAAACATATAAAATTCTGACAGGTCTGGACAAACTAGATGCAGGAAGGATGTTCCCGATGGTCGGGGAGTCCAGAACCAGGGGTCACAGTCTAAGGATAAGGGGTAAGCCATTTAGGACAGAGATGAGGAGGAATTTCTTCACCCAGAGAGTGGTGAACCTGTGGAATTCTCTACCACAGAAGGTAGTTGAGGCCAAGTCATTAAATATATTCAAGAATAAGTTAGATATATTTCTTAAGGCTAAAGGGATCAAGGGATATGGGGAGAAGGCAGGTACAGGGCACTGAGTTTGGATGATCAGCCATGATCTCATTAAATGGCGGAGCAGGCTCGAGGGGCCGAATGGCCTACTCCTGCTCCTATCTTCTATGTTTCTTTCTGTCTCTCTATTGGTGCCAGGCCCATGTCAATCACGCCAAGGTGGGCCAGTGATGGAGCTGAGGCCCGAATTGAGCTGAGAATGACGGGCCTGAGCTCCAGTCGGGAAGCGGGAGTTACAAAGAATCCCGAATTAACGCGATCAGTCGCAGCATTTAAAATGAAACCGAATGAGCGGCCGGTGGATTAAATATTGTTATGTAATTGCAAGTTCTTCCGTTCTACTACTTTCTTTGGAACGGATGATGAGGCTGAGGGGAGACTTAATGGAGGTGTATAAAATTATAAAGGGCCTGGAGAACGTGGATGGGAAATACCTATTTCCCTTAGCAGCGAGATCAATAACCAGGGGACATAGATTTAAGTTCAACATCGAGACACCGAGTTCAACAATTTCAGATCATAACCTCGGCCCCTACCATATATATATATATTATATTGCCTGGCCTGCTGAGTTTTTCCAGCCTTTTCTGTTGTTGTTTCAGTTTTCCAGCATCCGCAGTATTTTGCTATTGTATTGTTTTGACATAGATTTAAAGTCAGTGGTAGACGGATTAGAGGGGAGTTGAGGAGAAATGTTTTCACCCAGAGGGTGGTGGGGGGATCTGGAATTCACTGCCTGAAAGGGTGGTAGAGGCAGAAACCCTCATCGCATTTAAAAAGTACTTGGATGTGCCACTTGAAGTGCTGTAACCTACAGGGCTACGGACCAAGAGCTGGAAAGTGGGATTAGTCTGGGTAGCTCTCTATCGGCCGGCACAGACACAATGGGCCGAAATGGCCTCCTTCTGTGCCGTAAACTTTTGACGATTCTGAAGGTTTGTGAAGTGGGAGCGGACTGCGCCTGCGCCTTGTCCTGCTGCCTGTAATGGCGGCCGCCCTAGCCCACAATCCCCTGCGACTGGGAATACGCCCTATCTCTCCCATTAGCGGTGCCCAGTGCGCCTGCAAAGGACTCGCTGCTGCCGGGGTGACGCAGGATTACAGAGGATATACGGCACAGTTCTGTGTCTGAAAGGTTTCCCGTTATTAAAATGACATAGAATTTACAGCATAGAAACAGGCCATTTGGCCCAACCAGTCCATGCCGGCGTTTATGCTCCACTCGAGCCTCCTCCCGTCTTTCCCCATCTAAATCTATCAGCGTAACCCTCTATCCCCTTCTCCCTCATATGCTTATGTAGCCTCCCCTTAAATGCACCGATACTATTCGCATCAACCACTCCCTGTGGTAGCGAGTTCCACATTCTCCCCACTCTTTGGGTAAAGTTTCTCCTGATTCCCTATTGGATTTCTTGGTGACGATCTTATATTGATGGTCTCTAGTTATGCTCTTCCCCACAAGTGGAAACATTCTCTCTGTGTCCACTCTATCAAAACCTTTCATAATTTTAAAGACCTCTATTAGGTCACCCCTCAGCCTTCTTTTTTCAGGCGAAAAGAGACCCAGCCTGTTCATCCTTTCCTGACAGGTACACCCTCGCATTTCTGGTATCATCCTTGTAAATCTTCTCTGCACCCTCTCCAGTGCCTCTATATCCTTTTTATAATATGGCGACCAGAATTGTACGCAGTGCTCCAAGAGTGGTCTAACCAAGGTTCGATACAAGTTTAGCATAACTTCACTACTTTTCAATTCTGTCCCTCTAGAAATAAACCCTAGTGCCTGGTTTGCTTTTTTTATGACCTTGTAAACCTGTGTCGCTACTTTTAGTGATTTGTGTATACGTACTCCGAGATCCCTTTGCTCCTCTACCCCACCCAGACTCGCACCCACCAAGTAATAAGTGACCTCCCTATTCTTCCTACCAAAATGTAATACCTCACATTTATGTGTTGAATTTCATTTGCCAATTATATAAAAGAAAGACTTGCATTTATATAGCGCCTTTCACGGCCACCAGATGTCTCAAAGCGCTTTACAACCAATTAAGTACTTTTTTTTGAAGAGTAGTCACTGTTGTAATGTAGGAAATGCAGTAGCTAATTTGCAAACAGCAAGCTCCCACAAACAGCAATGTGATAATGACCAGATAATCTCTTTTTTTAGTGATGTTGATTTGAGGGATAAATATTGGCCCCAGGACACCGGGGAGAACTCCCCTGCTCTTCTGTGAAATCGTGCCGTGGGATCTTTTACGTCCACTTGAGAGTAGACGGGCCCCTCGGTTTAAAGTCTCATCCGTAAGATGGCACCTCCAACAGTGCAGCGCTCCCTCAGCACTGTCCTTCCGACAATGCAGCGCTCCCTCAGCACTGCCCTTCTGACAATGCAGCGCTCCCTCAGCACTGCCCTTCCGACAATGCAGCGCTCCCTCAGTACTGGCCCTCCGACAGTGCAGCGCTCCCTCAGCACTGTCCTTCCGACAATGCAGCGCTCCCTCAGTACTGGTCCTCCGACAGTGCGGCGCTCCCTCAGCACTGCCCTTCCGACAATGCAGCGCTCCTTCAGTACTGGTCCTCCGACAGTGCGGCGCTCCCTCAGCACTGCCCTGCCGACAATGCAGCGCTCCCTCAGCACTGGCCCTCCGACAGTGCAGCGCTCCCTCAGCACTGTCCTTCCGACAATGCAGCGCTCCCTCAGTACTGGCCCTCTGACAGTGCGGCGCTCCCTCAGCACTGCCCTTCCGACAATGCAGCGCTCCCTCAGTACTGGCCCTCCGACAGTGCGGCGCTCCCTCAGCACTGCCCTTCCGACAATGCAGCGTTCCCTCAGTACCACCCCGACAATGCAGCGCTCCCTCAGTACTGGCCCTCCGACAGTGCGGCGCTCCCTCAGCACTGCCCTTCCGACAATGCAGCGTTCCCTCAGTACCACCCCGACAATGCAGCGCTCCCTCAGTACTGGCCCTCCGACAATGCAGTGCTGTCTCAGTACTGGCCCTCCGCCAGTGCAGCGCTCCCTCAGCACTGTCCTTCCGACAATGCAGCGCTCCCTCAGTACTGGCCCTCTGACAGTGCGGCGCTCCCTCAGCACTGCCCTTCCGACAATGCAGCGCTCCCTCAGTACTGGCCCTCCGACAGTGCGGCGCTCCCTCAGCACTGCCCTTCCGACAATGCAGCGCTCCCTCAGCACTGCCCCTCCGACAATGCAGCGCTCCCTCAGCACTGCCCTTCCGACAATGCAGCACTCCCTCAGTACTGGCCCTCCGACAGTGCAGCGCTCCCTCAGCACTGTCCTTCCGACAATGCAGCGCTCCCTCAGTACTGGCCCTCTGACAGTGCGGCGCTCCCTCAGCACTGCCCTTCCGACAATGCAGCGCTCCCTCAGTACTGGCCCTCCGACAGTGCGGCGCTCCCTCAGCACTGCCCTTCCGACAATGCAGCGCTCCCTCAGCACTGCCCTTCCGACAATGCAGCGCTCCCTCAGTACTGGCCCTCCGACAATGCAGCGCTCCCTCAGTACTGGTCCTCCGACAGTGCGGCGCTCCCTCAGCACTGCCCTTCTGACAATGCAGCGCTCCCTCAGCACTGCCCTTCTGACAATGCAGCGCTCCCTCAGTTCTGGCCCTCCGACAATGCAGCGCTCCCTCAGTACTGGCCCTCCGACAGTGCGGCGCTCCCTCAGCACTGCCCTTCCGACAATGCGGCGCTCCCTCAGCACTGCCCTTCCGACAATGCAGCGCTCCCTCAGTACTGGCCCTCCGACAATGCAGCGCTCCCTCAGTACTGGTCCTCCGACAGTGCGGCGCTCCCTCAGCACTGCCCTTCCGACAATGCAGCGCTCCCTCAGCACTGCCCCTCCGACAATGCAGCGCTCCCTCAGCACTGCCCTTCCGACAATGCAGCGCTCCCTCAGTACTGGCCCTCCGACAGTGCAGCGCTCCCTCAGCACTGTCCTTCCGACAATGCAGCGCTCCCTCAGTACTGGCCCTCCGACAGTGCGGCGCTCCCTCAGCACTGCCCTTCCGACAATGCAGCGCTCCCTCAGTACTGGCCCTCCGACAGTGCGGCGCTCCCTCAGCACTGCCCTTCTGACAATGCAGCGCTCCCTCAGTACTGGCCCTCCGACAGTGCAGCGCTCCCTCAGCACTGCCCTTCTGACAATGCAGCGCTCCCTCAGTACTGGCCCTCCGACAATGCAGCGCTCCCTCAGTACTGGTCCTCCGACAGTGCGGCGCTCCCTCAGCACTGCCCTTCCGACAATGCGGCGCTCCCTCAGCACTGCCCTTCCGACAATGCGGCGCTCCCTCAGTACCGCCCCTCCGACAGTGCAGCGCTCCCTCAGTACTGGCCCTCCGACAATGCAGCGCTCCCTCAGTACTGGTCCTCCGACAGTGCGGCACTCCCTCAGCACTGCCCTTCCGACAATGCAGCGCTCCCTCAGCACTGCCCTTCTGACAATGCAGCGCTCCCTCAGTACTGGCCCTCCGACAATGCAGCGCTCCCTCAGTACTGGCCCTCCGACAGTACAGCGCTCCCTCAGTACTGGCCCTGCGACAATGCAGCGCTCTCTCAGTACTGGTCCTCCGACAGTGCGGCGCTCCCTCAGTACTGGCCCTCCGACAGTGCGGCGCTCCCTCAGCACTGCCCTTCTGACAATGCAGCACTCCCTCAGCACTGGCACCTCCGACAATGCAGCGCTCCCTCAGCACTTGCCCTCCGACAATGCAGCGCTCCCTCAGCACTGGCCCTCCGACAATGCAGCGCTCCCTCAGTACTGGCCCTCCGACAATGCAGTGCTCCCTCAGCACTGGCACCTCCGACAATGCAGCGCTCTCTCAGTACTGGCCCTCCGACAATGCAGCGCTCTCTCAGTACTGGCCCTCCGACAGTGCAGCGCTCCCTCAGTACTGGCCCTCCGACAATGCAGCGCTCTCTCAGTACTGGCCCTCTGACAGTGCGGCGCTCCCTCAGCACTGCCCTTCCGACAATGCAGCGCTCCCTCAGTACTGGCCCTCCGACAATGCAGCGCTCCCTCAGTACTGGCCCTCCGACAATGCAGCGCTCCCTCAGTACTGGCCCTCTGACAGTGCAGTGCTCCCTCAGTACTGACCCTCCGACAATGCAGCGCTCCCTCAGTACTGGCCCTCCGACAATGCGGCGCTCTCTCAGTACTGGCCCTCCGACAATGCGGCGCTCTCTCAGCACTGTCCTTCCGACAATGCAGCGCTCCCTCAGTACTGGCCCTCCGACAATGCAGCGCTCCCTCAGCACTGCCCTTCTGACAATGCAGCGCTCCCTCAGCACTGCCCTTCTGACAATGCAGCGCTCCCTCAGCACTGCCCTTCCGACAATGCAGCGCTCCCTCAGTACTGGCCCTCCGACAGTGCGGCGCTCCCTCAGCACTGCCCTTCCGACAATGCAGCGCTCCTTCAGTACTGGTCCTCCGACAGTGCGGCGCTCCCTCAGCACTGCCCTGCCGACAATGCAGCGCTCCCTCAGCACTGGCCCTCCGACAATGCAGCGCTCCCTCAGTACTGGTCCTCCGACAGTGCGGCGCTCCCTCAGCACTGCCCTTCCGACAATGCAGCGCTCCTTCAGTACTGGTCCTCCGACAGTGCGGCGCTCCCTCAGCACTGCCCTGCCGACAATGCAGCGCTCCCTCAGCACTGGCCCTCCGACAGTGCAGCGCTCCCTCAGCACTGTCCTTCCGACAATGCAGCGCTCCCTCAGTACTGGCCCTCTGACAGTGCGGCGCTCCCTCAGCACTGCCCTTCCGACAATGCAGCACTCCCTCAGTACTGGCCCTCCGACAGTGCGGCGCTCCCTCAGCACTGCCCTTCCGACAATGCAGCGTTCCCTCAGTACCACCCCGACAACGCAGCGCTCCCTCAGTACTGGCCCTCCGACAGTGCGGCGCTCCCTCAGCACTGCCCTTCCGACAATGCAGCGTTCCCTCAGTACCACCCCGACAATGCAGCGCTCCCTCAGTACTGGCCCTCCGACAATGCAGTGCTGTCTCAGTACTGGCCCTCCGACAGTGCAGCGCTCCCTCAGCACTGTCCTTCCGACAATGCAGCGCTCCCTCAGTACTGGCCCTCTGACAGTGCGGCGCTCCCTCAGCACTGCCCTTCCGACAATGCAGCGCTCCCTCAGTACTGGCCCTCCGACAGTGCGGCGCTCCCTCAGCACTGCCCTTCCGACAATGCAGCGTTCCCTCAGTACCACCCCGACAATGCAGCGCTCCCTCAGTACTGGCCCTCCGACAATGCAGCGCTCCCTCAGTACTGGCCCTCCGACAATGCAGCGCTCCCTCAGTACTGGCCCTCCGACAGTGCAGTGCTCCCTCAGTGCTGGCCCTCCGACAATGCAGCGCTCCCTCAGTACTGGCCCTCCGACAATGCAGCGCTCTCTCAGTACTGGCCCTCGACAATGCAGCGCTCTCTCAGTACTGGCCCTCCGACAATGCAGCGCTCTCTCAGTACTGGCCCTCTGACAATGCAGCGCTCCCTCAGCACTGGCCCTCCGACAATGCAGCGCTCCCTCAGTACTGGCCCTCCGACAATGCAGCGCTCTCTCAGTACAGCCCCTCCGACAATGCAGCGCTCCCTCAGTACTGGCCCTCCGACAATGCAGCGCTCTCTCAGTACTGCCCCTCCGACAATGCAGCGCTCTCTCAGTACTGGCCCTCCGACAATGCAGCGCTCTCTCAGTACTGGCCCTCCGACAGTGCGGCGCTCCCTCAGCACTGCCCTTCCGACAATGCAGCGCTCCCTCAGCACTGCCCCTCCGACAATGCAGCGCTCCCTCAGCACTGCCCTTCCGACAATGCAGCGCTCCCTCAGTACTGGCCCTCCGACAGTGCAGCGCTCCCTCAGCACTGTCCTTCCGACAATGCAGCGCTCCCTCAGTACTGGCCCTCTGACAGTGCGGCGCTCCCTCAGCACTGCCCTTCCGACAATGCAGCGCTCCCTCAGTACTGGCCCTCCGACAGTGCGGCGCTCCCTCAGCACTGCCCTTCCGACAATGCAGCGCTCCCTCAGCACTGCCCTTCCGACAATGCAGCGCTCCCTCAGTACTGGCCCTCCGACAATGCAGCGCTCCCTCAGTACTGGTCCTCCGACAGTGCGGCGCTCCCTCAGCACTGCCCTTCCGACAATGCAGCGCTCCCTCAGCACTGCCCTTCTGACAATGCAGCGCTCCCTCAGTACTGGCCCTCCGACAATGCAGCGCTCCCTCAGTACTGGCCCTCCGACAGTGCGGCGCTCCCTCAGCACTGCCCTTCCGACAATGCGGCGCTCCCTCAGCACTGCCCTTCCGACAATGCAGCGCTCCCTCAGTACTGGCCCTCCGACAATGCAGCGCTCCCTCAGTACTGGTCCTCCGACAGTGCGGCGCTCCCTCAGCACTGCCCTTCCGACAATGCAGCGCTCCCTCAGCACTGCCCCTCCGACAATGCAGCGCTCCCTCAGCACTGCCCTTCCGACAATGCAGCGCTCCCTCAGTACTGGCCCTCCGACAGTGCAGCGCTCCCTCAGCACTGTCCTTCCGACAATGCAGCGCTCCCTCAGTACTGGCCCTCCGACAGTGCGGCGCTCCCTCAGCACTGCCCTTCCGACAATGCAGCGCTCCCTCAGTACTGGCCCTCCGACAGTGCGGCGCTCCCTCAGCACTGCCCTTCTGACAATGCAGCGCTCCCTCAGTACTGGCCCTCCGACAGTGCGGCGCTCCCTCAGCACTGCCCTTCTGACAATGCAGCGCTCCCTCAGTACTGGCCCTCCGACAGTGCAGCGCTTCCTCAGCACTGCCCTTCTGACAATGCAGCGCTCCCTCAGTACTGGCCCTCCGACAATGCAGCGCTCCCTCAGTACTGGTCCTCCGACAGTGCGGCGCTCCCTCAGCACTGCCCTTCCGACAATGCGGCGCTCCCTCAGCACTGCCCTTCCGACAATGCGGCGCTCCCTCAGTACCGCCCCTCCGACAGTGCAGCGCTCCCTCAGTACTGGCCCTCCGACAATGCAGCGCTCCCTCAGTACTGGTCCTCCGACAGTGCGGCACTCCCTCAGCACTGCCCTTCCGACAATGCAGCGCTCCCTCAGCACTGCCCTTCTGACAATGCAGCGCTCCCTCAGTACTGGCCCTCCGACAATGCAGCGCTCCCTCAGTACTGGCCCTCCGACAGTACAGCGCTCCCTCAGTACTGGCCCTGCGACAATGCAGCGCTCTCTCAGTACTGGTCCTCCGACAGTGCGGCGCTCCCTCAGTACTGGCCCTCCGACAGTGCGGCGCTCCCTCAGCACTGCCCTTCTGACAATGCAGCACTCCCTCAGCACTGGCACCTCCGACAATGCAGCGCTCCCTCAGCACTGGCCCTCCGACAATGCAGCGCTCCCTCAGCACTGGCCCTCCGACAATGCAGCGCTCCCTCAGTGCTGGCCCTCCGACAATGCAGTGCTCCCTCAGCACTGGCACCTCCGACAATGCAGCGCTCTCTCAGTACTGGCCCTCCGACAATGCAGCGCTCTCTCAGTACTGGCCCTCCGACAGTGCAGCGCTCCCTCAGTACTGGCCCTCCGACAATGCAGCGCTCTCTCAGTACTGGCCCTCTGACAGTGCGGCGCTCCCTCAGCACTGCCCTTCCGACAATGCAGCGCTCCCTCAGTACTGGCCCTCCGACAATGCAGCGCTCCCTCAGTACTGGCCCTCCGACAATGCAGCGCTCCCTCAGTACTGGCCCTCTGACAGTGCAGTGCTCCCTCAGTACTGGCCCTCCGACAATGCAGCGCTCCCTCAGTACTGGCCCTCCGACAATGCGGCGCTCTCTCAGTACTGGCCCTCCGACAATGCGGCGCTCTCTCAGCACTGTCCTTCCGACAATGCAGCGCTCCCTCAGTACTGGCCCTCCGACAATGCAGCGCTCCCTCAGCACTGCCCTTCTGACAATGCAGCGCTCCCTCAGCACTGCCCTTCTGACAATGCAGCGCTCCCTCAGCACTGCCCTTCCGACAATGCAGCGCTCCCTCAGTACTGGTCCTCCGACAGTGCGGCGCTCCCTCAGCACTGCCCTTCCGACAATGCAGCGCTCCTTCAGTACTGGTCCTCCGACAGTGCGGCGCTCCCTCAGCACTGCCCTGCCGACAATGCAGCGCTCCCTCAGCACTGGCCCTCCGACAGTGCAGCGCTCCCTCAGCACTGTCCTTCCGACAATGCAGCGCTCCCTCAGTACTGGCCCTCTGACAGTGCGGCGCTCCCTCAGCACTGCCCTTCCGACAATGCAGCACTCCCTCAGTACTGGCCCTCCGACAGTGCGGCGCTCCCTCAGCACTGCCCTTCCGACAATGCAGCGTTCCCTCAGTACCACCCCGACAATGCAGCGCTCCCTCAGTACTGGCCCTCCGACAGTGCGGCGCTCCCTCAGCACTGCCCTTCCGACAATGCAGCGTTCCCTCAGTACCACCCCGACAATGCAGCGCTCCCTCAGTACTGGCCCTCCGACAGTGCAGTGCTGTCTCAGTACTGGCCCTCCGACAGTGCAGCGCTCCCTCAGCACTGTCCTTCCGACAATGCAGCGCTCCCTCAGTACTGGCCCTCTGACAGTGCGGCGCTCCCTCAGCACTGCCCTTCCGACAATGCAGCGCTCCCTCAGTACTGGCCCTCCGACAGTGCGGCGCTCCCTCAGCACTGCCCTTCCGACAATGCAGCGTTCCCTCAGTACCACCCCGACAATGCAGCGCTCCCTCAGTACTGGCCCTCCGACAATGCAGCGCTCCCTCAGTACTGGCCCTCCGACAATGCAGCGCTCCCTCAGTACTGGCCCTCCGACAGTGCAGTGCTCCCTCAGTACTGGCCCTCCGACAATGCAGCGCTCCCTCAGTACTGGCCCTCCGACAATGCAGCGCTCTCTCAGTACTGGCCCTCGACAATGCAGCGCTCTCTCAGTACTGGCCCTCCGACAATGCAGCGCTCTCTCAGTACTGGCCCTCCGACAATGCAGCGCTCTCTCAGTACTGGCCCTCCGACAATGCAGCGCTCCCACAGTACTGGCCCTCCGACAATGCAGCGCTCCCTCAGTACTGGCCCTCCGACAATGCAGCGCTCCCTCAGTACTGCCCCTCTGACAATGCAGCGCTCCCTCAGTACTGGCCCTGCGACAGTGCAGCGCTCCCTCAGCACTGCCCCTCCGACAATGCAGCGCTCCCTCAGTACTGGCCCTCCGACAATGCAGCGCTCCCTCAGTACTGGCCCTCCGACAGTGCAGCGCTCCCTCAGCACTGCCCCTCCGACAATGCAGCGCTCCCTCAGTACTGGCACCTCCGACAATGCAGCGCTCCCTCAGTACTGGCACCTCCGACAATGCAGCGCTCCCTCAGTACTGGCACCTCCGACAATGCAGCGCTCCCTCAGTACTGGCCCTGCGACAATGCAGCGCTCTCTCAGTACTGCCCCTGCGACAATGCAGCGCTCTCTCAGCACTGCCCCTCCGACAATGCAGCGCTCCCTCAGTACTGGCCCTCCGACAATGCAGCGCTCCCTCAGTACTGGCCCTGCGACAGTGCTGGAGTGTATGCCCCTTCTTGCAAGTTTAATAATATCTTCCTGTAACTTGTTGCAGTCCTGCTCACTGTTGACTATCTCCCCCCACCACCCCAATTGGTCATCGATAAACCAAGTTTGGACCAGGATTGATCTTTATTTATTGTACATTTCCCCCCGCATGACTGGGGATTCCCTCACACGCGTGACGCCAGCGCGCTGCGTGAGCTGCCGACCAATGGGAAGCGCTGGAGGACCGGAAGAGCCGGCGGTCCTCCAGCCAATCGGGGCGCGGGGAGTCGCCTCATTGTCCAGGGCAGCTGCTGGGAGAGGGAGGGAGCCTGCTTCCTGGTGCTCGCTGATCAGCAAAACCTTGTGCAGTCTCAGCAACTCTTAATGCAGATTTAGCACAGCCACTAAAAGCTCCTCCTCTGTCCTGTGGCTCAGACATCAGTGAGTAAAGCACTTTCTCACCCACCCACCCATTTCTTCTTTTCTTGCCTCTGGCTTTAAATTCTTAATTGCAGGAACTGCAGGGAAAGGAAGTGAATGCAGAGAGGGTGGAGGCTTCTGAAAGGAAGGACCGCGGCCTATCTCCTCTCTCTCTCTCTGCAGAGTCTGCAGTTAAAGGGATTGCTGCCTCAGCTCGACAGATTTATTTGTGAGGCTGAAAAAGGGATAGCATCCTTCCTATCAACATAACAAAAAAAAACCCAGATGATCCGGTCATTGCTGTTTGTGGGAGCTTGCTGTGCGCAAATTGGGCTGCTGTGTTTCCTACATTACAACAGTGACTGCACTCCAAAAGTACTTCATTGGCTGTAAAGCGCTTTGGGACGTCCGGTGGTCGTGAAAGGCGCTATATAAATGCAAGTCTTTCTTTTTTCTTTTCACAATTAAAGGGGTGGTTTCTATACTGTACTATAGTATAGTAATATAGTGCATCGATATTTCTAGTATCGTTATATAGTATGTATTAGATGTATTATTTGTGGTACAGTAATAAAGTACATACATTATATATTTCTAGTCTAGTAATATAGTATTGTAGATACATTATATATTATTTCTAGTCTAGTAATATAGTATTGTAGATACATTATATATTATTTCTAATCTAGTAATATCATACTGTATAGAACAGTCAGTACAAAGAAGGTTCACTCGGTTAATCCCGGGGATGAGGGGATGGACATATGAGGAGAGGTTGGGTAGATTGGGACTCTACTCATTGGAGTTCAGAAGAATGAGAGGCGATCTTATTGAAACATATAAGATTGTGAAGGGGTTGGATCGGGTGGCTGCGGGGAGGATGTTCCCGATGATGGGTGAAACTAGAACTAGGGGGCATAGTCTTAGAATAAGGGGCTGCTCTTTCAAAACTGAGATGAGGAGGAACTACTTCACTCAGAGGGTGGTAGGTCCATGGAATATGCTGCCCCAAAAAGCTGTAGAAGCTACATCATTACATAAATTTAAAACAGAAATAGACAGTTTCCTAGAAGTAAAGGGAATTAAGGGTTACGGGGAGCGGGCAGGAATTTGGACAGGAGTCTAGGTTCAGATCGGTCATGGCCCTGTGGGTAGCGTAGCGGGCCCAGGGGCCGTGTAGCCTGATCCTGCTCCTATTTCGTGTGTCCAATTCTGTTAGGTTCAGGAGATGGTTCTGTGATAGTAGATTGGCGGTTAGGATCAGATCAGCCATGATCTTATTGAATGGCGGAGCAGGCTCGAGGGGCCAATTGGCCTACTCTTGCTCCTATTTCTTATGTTCTTATGTAACACATTTTTGGTCATGTAGTATATTGGTGCATGTAGGCCTAGCAGCCTGCATGAAGAATTGCAGTTGTCTGTGTCCTGAACAGGAACCGGCAATTATGGATCTGTCGAGCAGTGAGAATGGGCACTTTCAGGAGAGAATCGGGAGTGCAAACATTAGGTGCATCAGTGTGAGAATGTTGGGAGAGTGTGTGGGACGGGGATTTACAGCTTGAGAGGGACGAGAGAGGAAAGAATGTGCCATAGAAACTAGAACTGTCTGTTCTGAATTTCTATCCTGTACTTTGTGATGACTTTAGTAAACTCCTTTTACAGGGTATTGGAAGAGGAGGATTTGCAGACAGGAAACTCAAACCAAACATCGCATCAAGATCTGACAGACTCACTTGATTCATCAGGACCTGAATATCATCGGCCTTTGAATGTGGAAGGAGTAATGTTTGTCTGTTTTGTCTGTGGGAAAAGATTTCAAACATCAGTGTGACTGGAAAAGCACCGAGACACACACACCCGAGTGAGAGTGTTCCAGTGCACTGACTGTGGAAAGAGCTTTAACTAGTTAAACGAGGACACCCGCATCATGGAGAAACCGTGTAAATGTGGGGACTGTGGGAAGGGATTCAGTTCCCCGTCCCGGCTGGAAACTCATCGACGCACTCACACCGGGGAGAGGCCGTTCACCTGCTCCGTCTGCAAGAAAGCATTCACCCTTTTAGCTCACCTGCAGACACACCAGCGAGTTCACACCGGAGAGAGGCCGTACACCTGCTCCCTGTGTGGGAAGGGATTCACTCAGTCATCCAGCCTGCTGACTCACCAGCGAGTTCACAGCGGGGAGAGGCCGTTCACCTGCTCTGTGTGTGGGAAAGGATTCACTGTTTCTTCCAGCCTGCTGACACACCAGCGAGTTCACACCGAGGAGAGGCCGTTCACCTGCGCCGTGTGTGGGAAGGGATTCATTCGGTTCTCTGATCAGCAGAAACACCAGCGAGTCCACAGCGATCAGAGACCGTTTAAATGTTCTGACTGCAGTCGAAGTTTTAAAAGATTGCGGGATCTGCTGATGCACCAGCCTGTTCACTCCGAGGAGAAGCCTTTCAACTGCTCTCACTGCGGGAGGAGCTTCAGGCGATCGTCCAACCTGCTGACGCACCAACGCACTCACACCGGGGAGAGGCCGTTCACCTGCTCCATGTGCGGGAAGGGATTCATTCAGTCCTCCCACCTGCTGACGCACCAGCGAGTTCACACTGGGGAGAGGCCGTTCACCTGCTCCGAGTGCGGGAAGGGATTCGCTCAGCGCACCAGCCTGCTGACGCACCAGAGCATTCACACCGGGGACCGGCCGTTCACCTGCTCCGTGTGCGGGAAGGGGTTCGCTCGGTCGTCGCACCTGCTGAGACACCGGCGAGTTCACACCCGGGAGAGGCTGTTCACCTGCTCCGAGTGCGGGAAGGGATTCACTCGGTCATCCCACCTGCTCTCCCACCAGCGAATTCACATGTTGCTGCAGGGTTTAGATTCTGCTGTTAGTGCTGCTGTTAATCACATCCAGGACTGAACCATGTTCCTTCTGGCAGTTTGGGGTGGGGTTTGTTTCTGCTGATTGGGAGGTCTCACGACTTTGCTTGCAGTGAGATGGTGCTCCTTCAGAGTAGAAACATAGAAGATAGGAGCAGGAGTAGGCCATTCGGCCCCTCGAGCCTGCTCCGCCATTCAATGAGATCATGGCTGATCATCCAAACTCCGTACCCTGTACCTGCCTTCTCCCCATATCCCTCGATACCTTTAGCTTTATGAAATATATCCAACTCCTTCTTGAATATATTTAATGACTTGGCCTCAACTACCTTCTGTGGTAGAGAATTCCACAGGTTCACCACTCTCTGGGTGAAGAAACTCCTCATTTCTGTCCTAAATGGCTTACCCCTTATCCTTAGACTGTGACCCCTGGTTCTGGACTCTCCGACCATCGGGAACATTCTTCCTGCATCTAGTTTGTCCAGACCTGTCAGAATTTTATATGTTTCGATGAGATCCCCTCTCATTCTTCTAAACTCCAGCGAGTATAAGCCCAATCGACCCAATCTCTCCTCATACGTCATTCCTGCCATCCCAGGTATCAGCCTGGTGAATCTTCGCTGAACTCCCTCCATGGCAAGAACATCCTTCCTCAGATAAGGCGACCAAAACTGCACCCAGTACTCAAGGTGTGGTCTCACCAAGTGCACATCCCCACTGAAATAATTTGCAAGGAATATGTGAGAGAAGGTGAGGCACATGGTTTTTATTGGATCCTGGATAGTTAATAGTGTTTTTCCTTCCCACTACTGGTAGATCTAAAATAAATACATTTGTTTCTGTTACATATAATTAACGGCACAGGAACAGGCCATTCGGCCCAATTGGTCTCCACACAAGCCTCCTCCTGCTCCACTTCAACTCACCCCATCAACATATCCTTCTATTCCTTGCTCCCTCGTGTGTTTATCTAGCTTCCCCTTAAATGCATCTTTGCTATTCGCCTCAACTACTCCCTGAGTTAGTGAGTTCTGCATTCTCACCACTCTCTGGGTAAAGATGTTTCTCCTCAATTCGATATTGGATTTATGAGTGACTGTCTTGTACTGATGGCCCCCAGTTCTGGTCTCGACCGCAAGTGGAAACAGCATCCCTATGTCTACCCTATCAAAATTGAGAGGTCGCACAACACCAGGTTATAGTCCAACAGTTTTATTTGAAATCACAAGCTTTCGGAGCTATCGATTGCTCCTTCCTCAGGTGAAGTAAATTAGATACAGAATCGCCAAAGCATATATAGATAGAAAACAAAGCATGTGTACCTTACAATTGCAGACCACTAAATTAAATCATCCTGACTATCTGCCGAGGTGTGATAAAGTTAATTAAGTCAGCCAGGAAGGTACCACATCAAAGACATAGCAAGATACAACTGAGACAATGAGGTGTAGTCGCAGGGGTTCTAACGTGTCAAAAGCTGCCGTCTGTATGTAAAACGAAAAGCTTTAAAATTTTTACTTTTTTACTTGGAAAATTTTTACTTTTTTACTGGGAATCACATCTGTGAACAAGCTAACGACTAAAGCTTGTGATTTCAAATAAAACTGTTGGACTATAACCTGGTGTTGTGCGACCTCTCAATTTTGTCCACCCCAGTCCAACACCGGCATCTCCGCATCAGTACCCTATCAAACCCATTCCTAATCTTAAAGACCGCTCTCAGGTCACCCCCTCAGCCTTCTCTTTTCTAGAGAAAAGAGCCCCAGCGTGTCCAGTCTTTCCTGAAAATTAAATGCTCTCAGTTCTAGTATCATCCAAGGTCCGTGCCTTTTTCCTTTTTTTTATCCCTCTCCCCCCCACGGCAGCTGTCTTTCATTCTGCCAGCATTTCACACTTCACACTTCCAGCCATCTTTTGTTTCTTCACCTATCCCATTACCATCTCGTCTTGCCTTGAGCATCTCTTAATGTCTCTACTTACCATAGGGCAACACGGTGGCATAGTGGTTAGCACTGGTGCCTCACAGCGCCAGGGACCCGGGTTCAAATCCGACCTCGGGTGACTGTCTGTGTGGAGTTTGCACATTCTCCCCGTGTCTGCGTGGGTTTCCTCCGGGTGCTCCGGTTTCCTCCCACAGTCCAAAAATGTGCGGGTTAGGTTGATTTGGCTATGATAAATTGACCCTTAGTGTTAGGGGGGGATTAAATATGTGGGGTTATGGGGATAGGATGGGATATGTTAGGGGGAATTAAATACGTGGGGTTACGGGGGTAGGGTGGGATATGTGTACTGTGGGGATTAAAGCAGGGACAGGGTACTGGATTTGGATGATCAGCCATGATCGTATTGAATGGTGGAGCAGGCTCGACGGGCCGAATGGCCTACTCCTGCTCCTAGATTCTATGTTTCTATGTTATTCCTCCCCCCAGCCTCCCCCTTGCTTTTTTTATCTGTTTCATTTCCTGCTTTTTTTCTCAGTTCTGACGAAGGGTCTTCGACCTGAAACGTTAACTCTGTTTCTCTCTCCACGGATGTTGCCTGGCCTGCTGAGTTTTTCCAGCGTTTTCTGTTGTTGTTTCAATTTTCCAGCATCCGCAGTATTTTGCTATCGTACTAGTATCATCCTTGTTGATCTTTTTTTGCACCCCTTCTCCAGTGCCTCTCTATCCTTTTTTATAATATGGAGACCAGAACTGTGCACACAATACTCCCAAGTGTGGTCTAACCAAGGTTCTTTCCCAATTTAGCATAACGTCTCTGCTTTTCAATTCTATTCCTCGAGAAATGAACCCCATAGATGAGCACCACACTTTAGGAAGGATGTCATGGCCTTGGAGAGGGTGCAGAAGAGATTTGCTACAATGGTGTGGAGAGACCGGAGAAGCTGGGATTGTTCTCCTTGGAGCAGAGGAGGTTAAGGGGAGATTTGAGAGAGGTGTTCAAAAGCATGAATGGTTTAGATAGAGTAAATAGGGAGAAACTGTTTCCACTGACAGAAAGGTCGGTAAACATAGGACACATAAGAAATTATGCCCCCTCGTTCTAGATTCCCCCACGAGGGGAAACATCCTCTCTGCATCTACCCTGTCGAGCCCCCTCAGAATCTTATATGTTTCAATAAGGTCACCTCTCATTCTTCTAAACTCCAATGAGTATAGGCCCAACCTTTCCTCATAAGACAACCCTTCCATCCCAGGAATGAACCTAGTGAATCTTCTCTGAACTGCCTCCAATGCAAGTATATCCTTCCTTAAATAAGGGAACCAAAACTCTACGCAGTACTCCAGGTGTGGTCTCACCAGCGCCCTGTACAGTTGTAGCAAGACTTCCCTACTTTTATACTCCAACCCCCTTTGCAATAAAGGCCAACATTCCAGACTGAAGGTAATTGGCATAAAAGTCATAGGTGAGATGAGGAAATAACTTTTTTGCGCAGCGAGTTCTTCTGATCCGGAATTCACTGCCTGAAAGGGCGGTGGAAGCAGATCATAGAATCATAGAAGATAGGAGCAGGAGTAGGCCATTCGGCCCCTCGAGCCTGCTCCGCCATTCAATGCGATCATGGCTGATCATCCAAATTCAGTACCCTGTCCCTGCTTTCTCCCCATATCCCTTGATCCCTTTAGCCTTAAGAAATATATCCAACTCCTTCTTGAATCTATTTAATGAATTGGCCTCTACTGCCTTCTGTGGTAGAGAATTCCACAGGTTCACCACTCTCTGGGTGAAGAAATTCCTCCTCATCTCAGTCCTAAATGGCTTACCCCTTATCCTTAGACTGTGACCCCTGGTTCTGGACTCCCTGACCATCGGGAACATCCTTCCTGCATCTAGTCTGTCTAGTCCTGTTAGAATTTGATAAGTTTCAATGAGATCCCCTCTCATTCTTCTAAACTCCAGCGAGTATAAGCCCAATCGACCCAATCTCTCTTCATACGTCATTCCTGCCATCCCAGGTGTCAGCCTGGTGAATCTTCGCTGCACTCCCTCCATGGCAAGAACATCCTTCCTCAGATAAGGCGACCAAAACTGCACACAGTACTCAAGATTCAACAGTAACTTTCAAAAGGAAATCGGATAATCACTGGAAGGAGGGATATTTGCAGAGCTACGGCGAAAGAGCAGGGCAGTGGGACTAACCGAACAGCTCTTTCAAAGAGCCAGCACGGGCACGACGAGATGGCTGGCCTCCTTCTGTGTTGTAAGATTCTGTGATCGCAGATTAATAAATATGTGCATAGTTGCGTAAATGATGCCTGGAATACCTTTTTTTTTAAAAAGGGTCAGAATTACATGTTTTTCCTTCCAATTTTGTTTTGAAAATAAATCTACAGGAAGTAACTTCTTGACTGGCCCCGACTTCACATTCTCAGCCGACTTTGTGCTGCGGGGTGGGGGAAACGGGGCGGATTCTCAAACAGCAAAGCCACGGTGCATTCTTTAACGGCCCAGTCTTACGAACGCGTTTATGGGGAAAAAAAATCTACGCCGGTTCCGAAAAGTGGCCTCCGGTGGGAAGCAGCCCCGGGCGCAGGCTGGTAGTTCCCCTCCCTCCGGTCGTCTGGCTCGAGCTTGCACGTGCATGCACGCTGGGAGTTCTGCCTGTAAGGATCGGAACGTGTAGAGTTAAAAAGAAAAGGAGGAACTTGCACCAGTCCAGCGCCTTTCACCACCCTCCTGGACGTCCCAAAGCGCTTCACAGCCAGTGAAGTGCTTTTTGAAGTGTCGTCACTGTTGTAGGAAACGTGGCAGCCAATTTTCTGCACGGCAAGATCCCACAGAACGCGGTGCGATAAATGAGCGGATCCTCTTGTTTTGAGTGATGTGGGTTGAGGGATAAATATTGGCCCCCCCAGGACGAACTCCCCTGTTTTTCCAGTAGCGGCCGTGGGATCTTTTACGTCCACCTGAGAGGGCAGACGGGGGCCTCGGTTTAACGTCTCGCCCGAAAGACAGCACCTCCGGCAGTGCAGCGCTCCCTCAGTACCGGCACCGGGTGTGTGGGCCCTGGATTATGGGGCTCGAGTCTCTGGAGCGGGACTCGAACCCACGACCTCCTCGTCCAGAGGCGAGAGTGCTGCCCACTGTCACTGCCGTGCTAGTTAGAATCAGCTAGCTGGCACTCTACAGAATCGTGTAGGGACTTGAGCTAGAGTAACTGTACGGGTACAGTTAGGTTATAACACAGATGTAGCAGGCAGGCGTCATCAGGCTCGAGTCTCTGCGACCCGGGCCTACTGTGAGTGGAGAGAGAGGAGTAGCTCACCGGCCTTGATGTTCACTGTGACCCGGGCCTACTGTGAGTGGAGAGAGAGGAGTAGCTCACCGGCCTTGATGTTCACGGTGACCCGGGCCTACTGTAAGTGGAGAGAGAGGAGCGGCTCACCGGCCTTGATGTTCACTGTGACCCGGGCCTACTGTGAGTGGAGAGAGAGGAGCGGCTCACCGGCCTTGATGTTCACTGTGACCCGGGCCTACTGTGAGCGGAGAGAGGAGCGGCTCACCGGCCTTGATGTTCACTGTGACCCGGGCCTACTGTGAGTGGAGAGAGAGGAGTAGCTCACCGGCCTTGATGTTCACTGTGACCCGGGCCTACTGTGAGTGGAGAGAGAGGAGCGGCTCACCGGCCTTGATGTTCACGGTGACCCGGGCCTACTGTGAGTGGAGAGAGAGGAGCGGCTCACCGGCCTTGATGTTCACTGTGACCCGGGCCTACTGTGAGTGGAGAGAGAGGAGCGGCTCACCGGCCTTGATGTTCACTGTGACCCGGGCCTACTGTGAGTGGAGAGAGAGGAGTAGCTCACCGGCCTTGATGTTCACTGTGACCCGGGCCTACTGTGAGCGGAGAGAGGAGCGGCTCACCGGCCTTGACGTTCACTGTGACCCGGGCCTACTGTGAGTGGAGAGAGAGGAGTAGCTCACCGGCCTTGATGTTCACTGTGACCCGGGCCTACTGTGAGTGGAGAGAGAGGAGTAGCTCACCGGCCTTGATGTTCACTGTGACCCGGGCCTACTGTGAGTGGAGAGAGAGGAGTAGCTCACCGGCCTTGATGTTCACTGTGACCCGGGCCTACTGTGAGTGGAGAGAGAGGAGTAGCTCACCGGCCTTGATGTTCACTGTGACCCGGGCCTACTGTGAGTGGAGAGAGAGGAGTAGCTCACCGGCCTTGATGTTCACGGTGACCCGGGCCTACTGTGAGTGGAGGGAGCAGCAGCTCACCGGCCTTGATGAGGTTTTATTATCCACCAACTCATTACACATAGGTGCCTGCTGGGAGTTCTACCCACCAACTCATTTCTTCGACGGCACCTCCCAAACTCGCGACCTCCGCCACCTGGAAGGATTGGCACCCCATCCACCACCTTAAACATTCACTCTCTCCACCACCGGCGCACCGTGGCTGCAGTGCGTACCATCTGCAAGATGCACTGCAGCAACTCGCCAAGGCTTCTTCAGCAGCACCTCCCAAAACCCACGACCTCTTCCACCGAGAAGGACAAGGGCAGCAGCAGGCGCATGGGAACACCACCACCTCCAAGTTCCACCCCCGAGTCAGACACCATCCTGACTTGGAAATATATCGCCGATCTTTCATCGTCGCTAGGTCAAAATCCTAGAACTCCCGCCCTAACAGCACTGTATGAGCACCTCCACCACACGGACTGCAACCGTTCAAGAAGGTGGCTCACCACCACCTTCTCGAGGGCAATTAGGGATGGGCAATAAATGCTGGATCTTTCCACACGGGTGCATGCTGGACATTATAGCCCATTCCACCAGTCTGTCTATGTCCTCTTGAGATCTTGCATTATTCTCCTCACTCTTCACTATACTTCCAAGTTTCATGTCATCTGCAAATTTTTCGGTCGGAAAAACGGAAAGGTAAGAGTATTATTTAAATGGTGATAGATTGGGAAATGTTGATGTGCACAGGGACCTGGGTGCCCTTGTACACCAGTCACTGAAAGCAAACATGCAGGTGCAGCAAGCAGTTAGGAAGGCAAATGGTATGTTGGCCTTCATTGCAAGAGGATTTTGAGTACAGGAGCAAGGATGTCTTACTGCAGTTATACAGGGCCTTGGTGAGACCACACCTGGAGTACTGTGTGCAGTTTTGGTCTCCTTACCTAAGAAAGGATATACTTGCCATAGAGGGAGTGCAGCGAAGGTTCACCAGACTGATTCCTGGGATGGCAGGACTGTCGTATGAGGAGAGATTGGGTCGACTAGGCCTGTATTCACTCGAGTTTAGAAGAATGAGAGGGGATCTCATTGAAACGTATAAAATTCTGACCGGGCTAGACAGACTGGATGCAGGGAGGATGTGTCCCCTGGCTGGGGGGGTGTCTAGAACGAGGGTCACAGTCTCAGGATACGGGGTAGGACATTTAGGACTGAGATGAGGAGAAATGTCTTCACTCAGAGGGTGGTGAACCTGTGGAATTCTCTACCACAGAAGGCTGTGGAGGCCAAGTCACTGAATATATTTAAGAAGGAGATAGATAGATTTCTAGACACAAAAGGCATCAAGGGCTATGGGGAGAGAGCAGGGAATATGGTACTGAGATGATCAGCCATGATCATATTGAATGGCGGAGCAGGCTCGAAGGGCCGAATGGCCTACTCCTGCTCTTATTTTTCTATGTTTGAAGTTGTGCCCTGTACACCCAAGTCTAAGTCATTAATATATATCAAGAAAAGCAGTGGTCCTAGTACCGACCCCTGGGGAACACCACTGTGTACCTTTCTCCAGTCTGATAAACAACTGTTCACCACTACTCTCTGTTTCCTGTCACTTAGCCAATTTCGTATCCATGCTGCCACTGTCCCTTTTATTCCATGGGCTTCAACTTTTCAGGCAAGCCTGTTATGTGGCACTTTATCAAACACCTTCTGGAAGTCCATGTACACCACATCAACTGCAGTGCCCTCATCAGCCCTCTCTGTTGCCTCATCAAAAAACTCAGTCAAGCTAGTTAAACACGATTTGCCTTTAACAAATCCGTGCTGGCTTTCCTTAATTAATCCACACTTGTCCAAGTGACTGTTAATTTTGTCCCAGATTATCGTTTCTAAAAGCTTCCCCACTACCGAGGTTAAACTGACTGGCCTGTAGTTGCTGGGTTTATCCTTACACCCTTTTTTGAACAAGGGTGTAACATTTGCAATTCTCCAGCCCTCTGGCACCACCCCCGTATCCAAGGAGGATTGGAGGATTATGGCCAGTACCTCCGCAATTTCCACCTTTACTTCCCTCAGCATCCTAGGATGCATCCCATCCGGTTAGCTGAGGCCGAAGCACTGATCCTTGCTGCACCCCACTAGTTACAGTCTGCCAACTGGAAAATGATCATTTATTCCTCCTGTTTTCTGTCTGTGAGCCAATATTCTATCCATGCTAAGATATTACCCCCAACCCCATGAGCCCTTATCTTGCTTAACAACCTTTTATGTGGCACCTTATCGAAAGCCAAATACACTACATCCACTGGTTCCCCTTTATCTACCCTGCTAGTTACATAAGAACATATTAAATAGGAACAGGAGTAGGCCATTCGGCCCTTCGAGCCTGCTCCACCATTCAATGAGATCATGGCTGATCTTCTGCCTCAACTCCATTCGCCGGCCCTATCGCCATATCCCTTGATGCCCTTACTAGTCAGAAATCTATCGACTTCTATTTTGAATATACCCAATGACTGAGCCTCCACAGCTCTCTGGGGTAGAGAATTCCAAAGATTCACCACCCTCTGTGTGAAGAAATTTCTTCTCATCTCAGTCCTGAATGGCCGACCCTTTACCCTGAGGCTGTGGCCCCTGGTTCTAGACTCCCCAGCCAAGGGAAACATTCTCCCAGCATCCATCCTATCAAGCCCTGTAATAATTTTGTATGCTTCAATGAGATCCCCCTCTCATTCTTCTGAATTCAAGAGAATACAGGCCTAGTTTACTCAATCTCTTCTCATACGACAGTCCCGCCATCCCAGGAATCAATCTCGGTGAACCTTCGTTGCACTCCCTCTATGGCAAGTATATCCTTCCTTAGGTAAGGAGACCAAAATTGTACACAGTACTCCAGGTGTGGTCTCACCAAGGCCCTATATCATTGGAACAAAAAGAAAATACTGCAGATGCTAGAAATCTGAAATAAAAACAGAAAATGCTGGAGATACTCAGCAGGTCAGGCAGCATCTGTGGAGAGAGAAACAGAGTTAACGTTTCAGGTCGATGACCTTTCGTCAAAACTGGAAAAAAGCAGGAAATGGAACAGATTTTTAAGCAAGTGCAGGGGCTGGGAAAGGGGGGAGGGGATGAAAGAACAAAAGGGAAGGTCTGTGATAGGATAGAAGGCAGGAGAGGTTAAGAGCCATTAAGAGATATTCAAGGCAAGAGGAGGTGGTAATGGGACAGGTTAAGGAACAAAGGATGGCTCTCGATGAAGTGTAAATTGCGCTGACAGAATGAAAGACAGCTGCCATGTGGGAGAGAAGGACAGAAGGCACAAACAAAAAGTGTGAATAAAAAATATATCTATGATAGGGGCCGAGGTTACGATCTGAAATTGTTGAACTCTATATTGAGTCCAGAGGGCTGTAGCGTGCCTAATCGAAAGATGAGGTGCTGTTCGTCGAGCTTACGCTGAGCTTCCGTAGAACAATGTAATAGGCCGAGGACGGTGAGGTCTGAGTGGGAGTGGAGCGGAGAATTAAAATGACAGGCCACCGGGAGCTCGGGGTCCCCCTTACGGACTGAACGGAGGTGTTCCGCAAAGCGGTCACCCAATCTGCGTTTGGTCTCCCCAATGTAGAGGAGACCACATCGTGAGCAGCAAATACAGTATACTAAATTGCAAGGAGTACAAGGAAATCGCTGTTTCACCTGGAAGGGGTGTTTGGGGCCCTGGACAGTGGGAAGGGGGGAGGTATAAGGGCAGGTGTTGCATCTCCTGCGCTTGTACGGGAAGGTGCCAGGCGAAGGGGAAGGCGTGCTGGGGGTGATAGAGGAGTGGACTAGGGTGTCACGGAGGGAGCGGTCCCTTCGGAATGCTGAAAGGGGAGGTGAGGGGAAGATGCGTTTGGTGGTGGGATCACGCTGGAGGTGGCGGAAATGGCGCATGATGATCCGTTAAATGTGGAGGCTGGTGGGGTGAAAGGTGAGGACAAGGGGAACTCTATCGTGGTTCCGGGAGGGAGGGGCAGGGGTGAGGGCAGAAGTGCGGGAGATAGAACGGACACAGTCGAGGGCCGTGTCGACCACGGTAGAGGGGAATCCTCGGTTGAGGAAAAAGGAAGACATGTCGGAAGCACTGGTATGGAAGGTGGCATCGTCAGAGCAGATGCGGCGGAGATGGAGAAACTGGGAGAATGGAATAGAGTCCTTACAGGAGGCGGGGTGGGAGGAAGTTTAGTCCAGGTAGCTGTGGGAGTCAGTGGGCTTGTAGTGAATGTTTGTCAATAACCTATCCCCAAAGATGGAGACGGTGAAGTCGAGGAAGGGAAGAGTCGGAGATGGACCATGTGAAGGTGAGTGAAGGGTGTAATTGGAAGCAAAGTGAATGAAATTATCTAGTTCAGGGCGAGAGCAGGAAACGGCACCAATACAGTCATCAATGTACCGGAAAAAGAGGTGAGGGAGGGTATGAAACAGGAAATCAGAGGTGCATGCAAAAAAGGCACGGCAGTTATCATGGGTGACTTTAATATGCATATAGATTGGGCTACTCAAACTGGAAGCAATACGGTGGAGGAGGATTTCCTGGAGTGTTTAAGGGATGGTTTCCTAAACCAATATGTTGAGGAACCAACTCGAGGGGAGGCCATCCTGGACTGGGTGTTGTGTAATGAGGAAGGACTAATCAGCAATCTTGTGGTACGAGGCCCCCTGGGGAAGAGTGACCATAGTATGGTGGAGTTCTACATTAGGATGGAGAAGGAAACAGTTAAGTCAGAGACCATGGTCCAGAACTTAAATAAGGGCAACTTTGAGGGTATGAGGCGTGAATTGGCGAGGTTAAATTGGCAAGCGATATTTAAGGGGCTATCAGTGGAAGGGCAATGGCAGACATTTAGAGATCGCATGGATGAACTACAACAATTGTACATTCCGGTCTGGCGTAAAAATAAAAAAGGGAAGGTGGCTCAACCATGGCTAACAAGGGAAATCAGGGATAGTATTAAAACCAAGGAAGTTGCATACAAATTGGCCAGAAGTAGCAGCAAACCCGGGGACTGGGAGAACTTCAAAACTCAGCAGAGGAGGACGAAGGGTTTGATTAGGGCAGGGAAAATAAAATATGAAAGGAAGCTTGCAGAGAACATTAAAATGGACTGCAAAAGCTTCTATAAATATGTAAAAAGAAAGAGGTTAGTAAAAACAAACGTAGGTCCCCTGCAGTCGGAAACAGGGGAAGTCGTAATGGGGAACAAGGAAATGGCAGATCAATTGAACAAGTACTTTGGTTCGGTGTTTACTGTGGAGGACACACACAACCTGCCGGAAATAAAAGGGGTCAGAGGATCTGGTAAGAGGGAGGAGCTGAGGGAAATCCTTATTAGTCGGGAAAAGGTATTGGGGAAATTGATGGGACTGAAGGCTGAAAAATCCCCGGGGCCTGATGGTCTGCATCCCAGAGTACTTAAGGAGGTGGCCTTGGAAATAGTGGATGCATTGACGATCATTTTCCAACATTCCTTAGACTCTGGATCAGTTCCGATGGAGTGGAGGGTGGCCAATGTAACCCCTCTTTTTTTAAAAAGGAGGGAGGGAGAAAGCAGGGAATTATAGACCGGTCAGCCTGACATCGGTCGTGGGTAAAAGGATGGAAGCAATTATTAAAGATGTCATAACAGACCATTTGGAAAGTGGCGACATGATAGGTCCAAGTCAGCATGGATTTGTGAAAGGGAAATCATGCTTGACAAATCTACTGGAATTTTTTGAGGATGTTTCCAATAGGGTGGACAGGGGGGAACCAGTAGATGTGGTGTATTTGGACTTTCAGAAGGCCTTCGACAAGGTCCCACACAAGAGATTGGTGAGCAAAGTTAAAGCACATGGGATTGGGGGGTAATGTGTTGACGTGGATTGAGAACTGGTTGGCACACAGGAAACAAAGAGTAGGAGTAAATGGGTACTTTTCAGAATGGCAGGCAGTGACCAGCGGGGTACCGCAGGGTTCGGTGCTGGGACCCCAGCTGTTTACATTATATATTAATGATTTGGACGAAGGGATTAAATGTAATATCTCCAAATTTGCGGATGACACTAAATTGGGAGGCAGTGTGAACAATGAGGAGGATGCTAGGAGGCTACAGAGTGACTTGGACAGGTTGGGTGAATGGGCAAATGTATGGCAGATGAAGTACAATGTGGATAAATGTGAGGTTATCCACTTTGGTGGTAAAAATAGAGAGGCGGACTATTACCTGAATGGTGGCAGATTAGGGAAAGGGGAGGTGCAACGAGACCTGGGCGTCATGGTACATCAGTCACTGAAGGTGGGAATGCAAGTGCAGCAGGCAGTCAAGAAAGCAAACGGAATGATGGCCTTCATAGTAAGGGGATTTGAGTACAGGAGTAGGGAGGTGATGCTGCAGTTGTACAGGGCCTTGGTGAGGCCACACCTGGAGTATTGTGCGCAGTTTTGGTCTCCTAACTTAAGGAAGGACATTCTTGCTATTGAGGGAGTGCAGCGAAGGGTCACTAGATTGATTCCTGGGATGGCCGGACTGACATATCAAGAAAGATTGGGTCAACTGAACTTGTATCCTCTGGAGTTCAGAAGAATGAGGGGGGATCTTATAGAGACATTTAAAATCCTGACTGGTTTAGACAAATTAGATGCGGGCAGAATGTTCCCAATGTTAGGGAAAACTAAAACCAGGGGTCACAGTCTAAGGATTAAGGGGAAGCCATTTAAGACTGAGCTGAGGAGGAACTTCTTCACCCAGAGAGTGGTGAATCTATGGAATTCTCTACCACAGAAGGTTGTTGAGGCCAGTTCGCTAAATATATTCAAAAGGGAGTTAGATATAACACTCACAACTAAGGGGATCAAGGGGTATGGTGAGAAAGCAGGAATGGGGTACGCAGGCTCGAAGGACCGAATGGTCTACTCCTGTACCTATTTTCTATGTCTATGTCTATGACCCGAGTAGGACTGGAACAAAGAGTGTTCCACATATCCCATGAAAAGGCAGGCATAGCTAGGACCCATGCGGGTTCCCATAGCAACACCTTTGATTTGGAGGAAGTGAGTGGAGTCAAAGGAGAAGTTGTTCAAAGTGAGAACAAGTTCAGCCAAGCGAAGGAGGGTGGTGGTGAATGGGGACTGTTTGGGCATCTGTTCAAGGAAGAAGCGGAGCACCCTCAGGCCATCCTGGTGGGGGATGGAGGTGTAGAGGGATTGGACGTCCCTAGTGAAACGGAGACGGTTGGGGCCAGGAAACTGGAAACTGTTAAAGTGGCGGAGGACGTCGGAAGAGTCGCAGATGTAGGTGGGAAGAGACTGGACAAGGGGAGAAAAAATAGAGTCGAGATAGGAAGAGATAAGTTCCGTGGGGCAAGAGCAGGCTGAAACGATGGGTCTACCGGGGCAGTCCTGTTTGTGGATCTTGGGAAGGAGGTAGAAGCGGGCTGTGCGGGGTTGGGGAACTATGAGGTTGGCGGCCGTGAGGGGGAAGATCTCCAGAGGAGATGAGGTCAGTGACAGTCTTGGAAACGGTGGCTTGATGTTCGGTAGTGGGGTCATGGTCCAGGCGCAGGTAGGAGGAGGTGTCGGAGAGTTGGCGTTCAGCTTCCGCTAGGTAGAGGTCGGTTCGCCAAACAACAACAGCACCACCCTTGTCAGCAGGTTTAATGACAATGTCGGGGTTGGATCTGAGAGAATGGAGTGCTGCAAGTTCAGAGCGAGGTAGGTTGGAGTGAGTGAGGGGAGCAGAGAAATGGAGACGGCCGATGTCATGCCGGCAGTTTACAATGAAAAGATCTAGAGAGGGTAAGAGGCCAGAGGGAGGGGTCCAGGTAGAACGAGAATTCTGAAAGCGGGAGAAAGGGTCAGCCGTGCGGGGGGAAGACTCCTGGCCAAAGAAATGGGCACAGAGACGAAGGCAGCGAAAAAAGAGCTCAGCATCGTGCCGAGCTCGAAATTCATTGAGGTGGGGGCGTAAGGGGATGAAGCTCAGGCCTTTACTAAGGACTTGATCGTTCGGGGTCAGAGAGGGGAAAGTAATTGGAGTAAGACTTCTTTACTCCTGTACTCAAATCCTCTTGTAATGAAGGCCAGCATACCATTTGCCTTCCTAATGGCTTGCTGCACCTGCACATTCACTTTCAGTGACTCATGTACAAGGACACCCAGATCCCTTTGAGCATCTGCATTCCCCAATCTTTCACCATTTAGGAAATACTCTGCCTTTCTGTTTTTTTCTACCAAAGTGAATAACTTCACATTTATCCACATTATATTCCATCCGCCATGTTCTCGCCCACTCACTGAGCCTGTCGAGATCCCCTTGAAGCCTCTTCACATCCTCTTCGCAACTGACACTGCCACCTAGCTTTGTATCATCAGCAAATTTGGAAATGTTACATTTCGTCCCCTCATCCAAATCATTGATATAGATTGTGAATAGCTGGGGCCCAAGCACCGATCCTTGCGGTACCCCACTAGTCACAGCCTGCCATCCTGAAAAAGACCCGTTTATCCCTACTCTTTGTTTTCTGTCTGCTAACCAATTCTCAATCCATGCCTAGTATATTACCCCCAATTCCATGTGCCCTAATTTTGTTCACCAACCTCTTGGGTGGGACCTTATCGAAGGCCTTCTGAAAATCCAGATACACCACATCTACCGGTTCCCCTTTGTCTACTCCACTAGTTACATCCTCAAAAAACTCTAATAAATTTGTTAAACACGATTTCCCTAAACCCATGTTGAGTCTGCCTAATCATATGATTTTCTAAGTGCCCCATTACCACTTCCAGCATTTTCCCGACGACTGATGTCAGGCTTACTGGCCTGTAGTTCCCTGTTTTCTCTCTCTCCCTCCTTTCTTGAATAAGAGAAAGAAAGAAAGACTTGCATTTATATGGCGCCTTTCACGACCACCGGACGTCTCAAAGCGCTTTACAGCCAATGAAGTACTTTTGGAGTGTAGTCACTGTTGTAATGTGGGAAACGCGGCAGCCAATTTGCGCACAGCAAGCTCCCACAAACAGCAATGTGATAATGACCAGATAATCTGTTTTTTGTTATGTTGGTTGAGGGATAAATATTGGCCCCAGGACATCGGGGAAAGCTCCCCTGCTCTTCAAAATAGTGCCATGTGATCTTTTATGTCCACCTGCGAGGGCAGACGGGACCTCGGTTTAACATCTCATCTGAAAGACGGCACCTCCGACAGTGCAGCACTCCCTCAGCGCTGCACTGGAATGTCAGCCTAGCTTTATGTGCTCATAGAAACATAGAAACATAGAATCTAGGAGCAGGAGTAGGCCATTCGGCCCGTCGAGCCTGCTCCACCATTCAATACGATCATGGCTGATCATCCAAGTCCAGTACCCTGTCCCTGCTTTAATCCCCACAGTACACATATCCCACCCTACCCCCGTAACCCCACGTATTTAATTCCCCCTAACATATCCCATCCTATTCCCATAACCCCACATATTTAATCCCCCCCTAACACTAAGGGTCAATTTATCATAGCCAAATCAACCTAACCGGCACATTTTTGGAGTGGGACTGTGAACCCACAACCTTCTGACTCAGAGGCAAGTGTGCTACCCACTGAGCCACAGCTGACATACTCGTAACGGGGTTACATTTGCTACCTTAGAATCTAGGGAATTTTAGAAGATCACAACCAATGCATCCACTGGGAGGTCTACCCATTACACACTGGTGCATGCTGCGATTTCTCCCTACTAAATCCTTATGAACAGGAGCATTCTGGGAGTTCTCCCAACCACACGGCCTCTACCACCTCGAAGGACAAGGGCAGCAGGCGCATGGGAACACCACCATCCCCAAGGTCCCCCTCCAAGTCACACACCATCCTGACTTGGAAATATATCTCCAAGGATGGAAGATTAAAGCATCCTCATCATGCGACCGCAGAGCCCCTGATCAGACCCTGGAGCACATCATTGAGCACTGACCTCGGGGGAATTCGCAGGCAGCCTACAAGATATCCACGCTGTTGCACCGGAAGCTTTGGCCCGGATATCTGACTTGGATATTGACATTTGATTTGCTTTGCTGCTACCGTACGAAAGAAGAAGACACTGACTGAATCAGCCAATGGGAATCGCTCTGCTCCGGTGTGACGTACACAAAGTGGGTGACTGCTGCTGGAGAAGCTGGGGTTGTTCTCCTCAGAGCAGAGAAGGTTGAGAGGAGATCTGACAGAGGCGTTGAAAATCATGAGGGGTTGAGACAGAGTAGACAGAGAGAAATTGTTCCCATTGGCGGAAGGGTCGAGAACCAGAGGACACAGATTTAAGGTGATTGGCGGAAGAACCAAAGGCGACATGAGGAAAAAACTTTTTATAGGCAGCGAGTGTTTAGGATCTGGAATGCACTGCCTGAAAAGGGTGGCGGAGGCAGATTCAATCGTGGCTTTCAAAAGGGATAAGTATCTGTAGTAAAAAAAAATTTGCAGGGCTACGGGGAAAGGGCGGAGGGAGTGGAACTAGCCTGGAGGGCTCTTGCAGAGAGCCGGCACGGGCTCGACAGGGCGAATGGCCTCCTTCTGTGCTGTAACTGTTCTATGATTCTCTGAATGGCCTCTTCCTGTCCCTATGTAACAGGCTCGAGGGGCTGAATGGCCTCCTCCTGTTCCTATGTAACAGGCTCGAGGGGCTGAATGGCCTCCTCCTGTCCCTGTGTAACAGGCTCGAGGGGCTGAATGGCCTCCTCCTGTCCCTTGTAACAGGCTCGAGGGGCTGAATGGCCTCCTCCTGTCCCTATGTAACAGGCTCGAGGGGCTGAATGGCCTCCTCCTGTCCCTATGTAACAGGCTCGAGGGGCTGAATGGCCTCCTCCTGTCCTGTGTAACATGCTCGAGGGGCTGAATGGCCTCCTCCTGTCCCTATGTAACAGGCTCGATGGGCTGAATGGCCTCCTCCTGTTCCTATGTAACAGGCTCGAGGGCTGAATGGCCTCCTGTTCCTATGTAACAGGCTCAAGGGGCTGAATGGCCTCCTCCTGTTCCTGTGTAACAGGCTCGAGGGGCTGAATGGCCTCCTCCTGTTCCTGTGTAACAGGCTCGAGGGGCTGAATGGCCTCCTCCTGTCCCTATGTAACAGGCTCGAGGGGCTGAATGGCCTCCTCCTGTTCCTGTGTAACATGTTCGAGGGGCTGAATGGCCTCCTCCTGTCCCTATGTAACAGGCTCGAGGGGCTGAATGGCCTCCTCCTGTTCCTATGTAACAGGCTCGAGGGGCTGAATGGCCTCCTGTTCCTATGTAACAGGCTCAAGGGGCTGAATGGCCTCCTCCTGTTCCTGTGTAACATGTTCGAGGGGCTGAATGGCCTCCTCCTGTTGCTAGGTAACAGGTTCGAGGGGCTGAATGGCCTCCTCCTGTTGCTAGGTAACAGGTTCGAGGGGCTGAATGGCCTCCTCCTGTTGCTAGGTAACAGGTTCGAGGGGCTGAATGGCCTCCTCCTGTTGCTAGGTAACAGGTTCGAGGGGCTGAATGGCCTCCTCCTGTTGCTAGGTAACAGACCCGAGGAGCTGAAACGGCCTCCTCCTGTTGCTAGAACGGACCGCTGACTCGAATCAGCCAATGGGAATCGCTCCGCTCCCTTGTGACGCACGCAAAGGGGCGTGCGTCACAAGCTGCCGACTGAACCAGCCAATGGGAATCGCTCCGCTCCCTTGTGACGCACGCACGCCGCCCCGCCGCCCGAACCAGCCAATGGGAAGCGCGCGCCGCTCGGCGGTGACGTCCACAGATGCCAGGCTGACAGGCCCCGCCCACCCACCCACCAGGGGTTAAGCCCCGCCCACCCCCTTGTCCCGGGAAGTCAAGATGGCGGGCGGCTCCCGGGCAGCTGGGTCCCGGCCAGAGCCACCAGTCGCTTAGTGGCCCCTCTGGTCCCCCCTGGCTCCCCGGTCTCCAGGCACCGGCACTAGATACCACACCCTGGCGACGGTCCCCATCGCGACCGCCCTGGCTGCTCCCAGTAGGTCGGTAACCAGGCCCCTTCTGCGCATGCGTGCTGGGCTGCGAGTGGGGGAGGGGAGCTGTGGGGGGCTTGGCTTAAAAAAAAATTGCCTTCCCTATTTTTTCTTTAAAATGATGCAAGTTGATTTCGCTTTTAATCAGTGCATTTTTTTTTTTTGCAGTTTAAAGATGCATCCGCACTTGCTTTGCAAAGATTCTGTTTTAAACCTTCCCTTTGCAGTGCAGAGCACAGGAAGATCCCACTCTCAATCCCCAGGTCTACCATGTTGGCTGGTATCAGCTGTTGGGGGGTGGGGGGTAGGAGGAGGGCCACTACATTGGACCTCAAATGATGCCGTCAAAGCCGCTCTTGTTGGTTCCACCCTCCGCAAACTCGAGCTCGTCCGAATCTCGGCTGCCCCCGTGTCCTAACTCGCACCAAGTCCCGTTCGCCCGTCACCCCCCTGTGCTTGCTGACCGACGCCGGCTCCCGGTTAAAATTCTCATCCTTGTTTTCAAATCCCTCCCTGGCCTTGCCCCCCTCCCTATCTCTGTAACCTCCTCCAGCCCCGCAACCCCGCCCCACCCCCCCCGAGATCTCTGCGCTCCTCTAATTCTGAACTCTTGAGCATCCCCCGATTTTCATCGCTTCCACCATTGGTGGCCGTGCCTTCAGCTGCCTGGGCCCTAAGCTCTGGAATCCCCTCCCTAAACCTCTCCGCCTCTCTTTCCTCCTTTAAGACGCTCCTTAAACCCTGCCTCTTTGACCAAGTCTGCCCTAATATCTGCTTACCTAAGGAAGGATATACTTGCCATAGAAGGAGTGCAACGAAGGTTCGCCAGACTGATTCCTGGGATGGGGGGGATTGTCCTATGAGGAGAGATTGAGTAGACTAGGCCTATATTCCCTAGGGTTTAGAAGAATGAGAGGTGATCTCATTGAAACACAAAATTCTTACAGGGCTTGACAGGGTAGATGCAGGGAGGATGTTTCCCCTGGCTGGGGAGTCCAGAACCAGGGGTCACAGTCTCAGAATAAGGGGTCGGCCATTTAGGACTGAGATGAGGAGAAATTTCTTCACTCAGAGGGTGGTGAATCTTTGGAATTCTCTATCCTGGAGAGCCTCAGTCGTTGCGTATTTTCAAGACAGATCGATAGATTTTTGGATATTAAGGGCATCAAGGGATATGGGGATAGTGCAGGAAAGTGGAGATGAGGTAGAAGATCAGCCATGATCTTATTGAATGGCGGAGCAGACTCGAGGGGCCAAATGGCCGACTCCTGCTCCTGTTTCTTATGTGGCTCAGTGTCAAATTTTGTTTGATAATGCTCCTGTGAGAGCCTTGTGACGTTTTAAATACAAGTTGTTGTGATACGGTGATCCTGGTGAGGAGGGAGCTGGCGGACGGGAAGGTTGCCTGGGGACGGAATATCCTTTTGACGCTTATGAAGAATGGCCCCTCGTTTTGGTATTGGAGGGGCAACTGCGCAGCAATGCCGCAGCCAGAGTCAGCATCGTCAGGAGAGAATGGAAGTAAATAACAAGTGGAACAATGGGTGCTGATTTCAAACAGTGTGGATGGAAGGCGGAGGGAATGTGTGTGGGATGGGGGACTTACAGCTGAGATGGGGGCAGAATGTTCAAGAGTTGCCTGTTGTGAATTCCTAGCCTGTACTTACAGTCATGACTTTTGTAAAACTCATTTTACAGGGTATTGGAAGGGGAGGATTTACAGACGGGAAACTCAAAACCAAACGCCACGTCAAGATTTGACAGAGTCACTCGATTCGCCACGACCTGAATATCATCGGCCTTTGAACATGGAAGGAGATTGTGCCATTCACACTATCGGGGAGAAACCGTACGCGTGCTCTGTGTGCGAACAGACCTTTAGCCGGTCGTCCAACCTGGAGAGGCACAAGCAAATTCACACCGGGGAGCAACCGTACAAGTGTCGGGACTGCGGGAAGGGGTTCAGTTACCCTTCCCTGCTGGAAACCCATCGCCGCAGTCACACCGGGGAGAGGCCGTTCGCCTGCCCGGTGTGCGGGAAGGGATTCACCCAGTTGTCCCACCTGATGACGCACCGGCGAGTTCACACCGGGGAGAGGCCGTTCACCTGCTCCATGTGCGGCAAGGGCTTCACGTGCTCGTCCAACCTGCTGACGCACCAGCGCGTGCACACCGGGGAGAGGCCGTTCTCCTGCTCCGAGTGCGCCAAGCGATTCAACTGCCAGTCCAAGCTGGAAGCTCATCGGCGCAGCCACTCCGCGGAGAAGCGGGTCACCTGCTCCGTGTGCGGGAAGCGATTCAGTTGCGCGTCCCTCCTGGAAGCCCATCGGCGCACTCACATCGAGGAGCGGGCGTTCGCCTGCTCCGCCTGCGGGAAGGGGTTCACCCGCTCGTCCTGCCTGCGCAAACACCAGCGGGTCCACACCGGGGAGGGGCCCTTCGCCTGCTCGGCCTGCGGGCAGGAATTCAAGACTTTGTCCAAGCTGGAAACCCACTGCCGCGCTCACACCGGCCAGATGCCCTTCACCTGCTCCGTGTGCGGGAAGGGGTTCAATTACCCGTCCCAGCTGGACACGCATCGCCGCGCTCACACCGGCGAGAGGCCCTTCACCTGCTCCCTGTGCGGGAAGGGATTCACCCGTTCTTACTACCTGATGACACACCAGCGAGTTCACACCGGCGAGAGGCCGTTCACCTGCTCCGTGTGCGAGAAGAAATTTACCGACCCGTCCAACCTGCTGAGACACCAGCGAGTTCACATGTGACTGCCGGGGTTGGATTCCGCTGTTATTCGTAACCCGGACTGAACCGTATTCATTCTGACATAAGAACACAAGAATTAGGAGCAGGAGTAGGCCATTCGGCCCTTCGAGCCTGCCCCGCCATTCAATGAGATCATGGCTGATCTTCTGCCTCAACTCCATTCACCGGCCCTATCGCCATATCCCTTGATGCCCTTACTAGTCCAGAAATCTAGCGACTTCTGTTTTGAATATACCCAATGACTGAGCCTCCACAGCCCTCTGGGGTAGAGAATTCCAAAGATTCACCATCCTCTGTGTGAAGAAATTTCTTCTCATCTCAGTCCTGAATGGCCGACCCTTTATCCTGAGGCTGTGGCCCCTGGTTCTAGACTCCCCAGCCAAGGGAAACATTCTCCCAGCATCCACCCTATCAAGCCCTGTAATCATTTTGTATGCTTCAATGAGATCCCCTCTCATTCTTCTGAATTCAAGAGAATACAGGCCTAGTTTACTCAATCTCTTCTCATACGACAGTCCCGCCTTCCCAGGAATCAATCTCGTGAACCTTCGCTGCACTCCCTCTATGGCAAGTATATCCTTCCTTAGGTAAGGAGACCAAAACTGTAGTTGGGGTTTGTTTCTGCTGATGTTAATAACCCCTATAACTGGGTTTAATAATCTGGATATATGTCAAATAAATCAGCCTTGTTTTAAACACACAGTGTCAGGTCCTTGATGTCTCTTAAGACTTAATGATTTGTCGGGTCTGCAGTGTCCCTTTAGGAACCGCTGTTTGTGATCTTTCCCCTTTAACTCATAGAATCATAGAAGATAGGAGCAGGAGTAGGCTATTCGGCCCCTCGAGCCTGCTCCGCCATTCAATGCGATCATGGCTGATCATCCAAACTCAGTACCCTGTCCCTGCCTTCTCCCCATATCCCTTGATCCCTTTAGCCTTAAGAAATATATTTAACTCCTTCTTGAATATATTTAATGAATTGGCCTCAACTACCTTCTGTGGTAGAGAATTCCACAGGTTCACCACTCTCTGGGTGAAGAAATTCCTCCTCATCTCAGTCCTAAATGGCTTACCCCTTATCCTTAGACTGTGACCCCTGGTTCTGGACTCTCCGACCATCGGGAACACCCTTCCTGCATCTAGTCTGTCCAGTCCTGTTAGAATTTTCTAAGTTTCAATGAGATCCCCTCTCATTCTTCTAAACTCCAGCGAGTATAAGCCCAATCGACCCAATCTCTCCTCATACGTCACTCCTGCCATCCCAGGTATCAGTCTGGTGAATCTTCGCTGCACTCCCTCCATGGCAAGAACATCCTTCCTCAGATAAGGCGACCAAAACTGCACACAATACTCAAGATGTGGTCTCTCAGCTGAAATTATTTTACAATAAAACAGTTCACTTTCAACCATCAAACCCGAATGAATCTTTGCTCCAAAAATCTACAATTCTGTGTCTGAAAGGTTTCCCGTTATTAAAATTACATAGAATTTACAGCACAGGAACAGGCCATTCGGCCCAACCAGTCCATGCCGGCGTTTATGCTCCACTCGAGCCTCCTCCTGTCTTTCCCCATCTAACTCTATCAGCAGAACCCTCTATGCCCTTCTCCCTCATATACTTATCTAGCTCTCTTTCGCTTCAATGCATCTATACTATTCGCCTCAACTACTCCCTGTGGTAGCGAGTATAACTCATGTATGACAGGAGACAGGCCATTCGACCCAACAGGTCTGTGCCGGTGTTTATGCTCCACTCGAGCCTTCTCCCACCTTACCTCATCTCACCCTAACAGCACAGCCTTCTATTCCTTTCTCCCTCGTGCGTTTACCTAGCTTCCCTTTCAATTCCTACTGACTTGAATATTACACACAGTGGGGACCTCCATTGTTCACCAGAAAGAAGGGGACCTGGTGGGGGAATGGGAATTGGTGGATAATTGAGAGTCCCTGAAATGTTGAGCCTCGCTGGGTGGGGCAGGTTAGATGTCTGGGCGAAGACGTGGACAATGAGTTAGACGGATGCTTTGGGTCGATTTTCGGGTCGGAAGGGGTGATGCCGTCGGACAGGGTCAGTCTGCAGCGGAATCCCTTCACGACAAGGTGTTGGTGAAAAATGAATTCACTCGAGTCTGTCTCAAAGCAGACGATCACAGTTTATTTAACAGAGCGCCCTGGGAGAAGAGCCGTAGACCCCGCAGTCTAGTGATCCACTTCTCGTCGTTACTGTGGTATCGGAACTTCTTTTATACATTATAGGGTCGGAATACACAATTCATTACATACAAATGTCTCCACCCAATCACATTCCCCCAGCAACAAGCTCCTGAATTATAATCTGCACTTTAAGCTAAATGTTCTCGTTACTTCCCTTCCGAAACTATAAACATAAGAGTGTTGCGTCACATCTGTCCGGCCGGACTGGCTGGTCATGCGGTGATTGGTTCTCGAGTGTAACCGTTGTACTATTATTGTCTTAGTGGGCCTCGCACTTACGCATGTTGACCACAGACATTACTCCTCGCACTGTGTCAGCGAAACCATTCTGTATTTACGAATTTACCTTTTACAGCACATTCTTTAACTTTTTACGTTGCTGCTTTAAGCCCGATCATTTTTACCCGAACACAAGGTCCTGCTGAAATGCTACCAGCTGGGATTGAAGGTGCTTGAAGCTGATTGGGCAGCTGGACCCCCGGATGGAGCCAACGCAAATGGGGGAAGGTCATAGGGGAGCCACTGATGCCCCAGTCAAATAGCACAGTGTGGCCTGGTCCGGTTCCAAAGGGGTCGGGCCCGTGGGCTCCCATTATTTAGGACGCAAGACTTTTGGGGGTCACATCATTTAAGAAATTGGACTCCGGGAATTATTAGCCTGGGAGTTTTGAGTCGGTTATGACAGCACCACCCAAACCCGCGACCTCTTCCACCTAGAAGGACGAGGGCAGCAGGCGCATGGGAACACCACCACCTCCAAGTTCCCCTCCAAGTCACACACACCATCCTGACTTGGAAATATATCGGCCGATCCTTCATCGTCGCTGGGTCAAAATCCTGGAACTCCCTCCCCTAACAGCACTTCACCACATGGACTGCAGCGGTTCAAGGCGGCGGCGGCGGCTCACCACCGCCTTCTCGAAGGGCAATCAGGGACGGGCAATAAATGCCGGCCTTGCCAGAGATGCCCACATTCCCAGGAACGAATAAAACAAAAATCCGTCTGTATTTTCAAACTTGTGTGCGAGTCGTAATGGTGACTAACGGCGCTGGCAATACCCACAATCCACTGCGCTTCGGAAACCGCTCCATCCGTTGCGCTGATTTTGGGGGGATCACAGCGTGCATGCAGCGGCGGTGTATCCAGGCGTGCTTCAGTCGCTGTTCCTGGATGTCCGTTCCGGCCGGAGCCAAAACAGGAGAAGCCAGTGGTTAGTGTCGGGGAGCGGCGTCCCTCCGATTGGTTGATCTTCCAGGCCTGCACCCTCCCCGCGCGGGGTTTATTAATTCCCTGTCCTGAATCCATCTCTTTCGCGCCCTTGTCCGCCAGCGGGTAGCCCGCACCAGGCCTGCTCGACGCGGGTAAAGGCTTTCCCTCCACGAGCTCCCTTGGCGCCTGCGTGGCGGACTCCTCCGATTTACAGAGGGCGCGTTCTGGCCGACCAGAGCATCAGCCCTCCCGGCACCGCGCGATTCAGGGGATTAGGGTAAGTGAATATTAGGGGATGGTGGTTATTAGGGTTAGTAGTTATTAGGGGTTACGGTCAGAAACCGCTGTTGTCACTAGATGCTGGTTCTGCTAGTCATTGTCAATAATAGAAACATAGAAAAATAGGAGCAGGAGTAGGCCATTCGGCCCTTCGAGCCTGCTCCGCCATTCAATATGATCATGGCTGATCCTCTCTATCTCAATACCATATTCCTGCTCTCTCCCCATACCCCTGGATGCCTTTTGTGTCTAGAAATCTATCTATCTCCTTCTTAAATATATTCAGTGACTTGGCCTCCACAGCCTTCTGTGGTAGAGAATTCCACAGGTTCACCACCCTCTGAGTGAAGAAATTTCTCCTCATCTCAGTCCGAAATGTCCTACCCCGTATCCTGAGACTGTGACCCCCTCGTTCTAGATCCCCCCCCAGCCAGGGGAAACATCCTCCCTGCATCCAGTCTGTCTAAGCCCGGTCAGAATTTTATACGTTTCCACGAGAATTTGCAGATGATACAAAGATGGGAGGGAAAGTAGTGAGTGAGGAGGACATAAAAAACCTGCAAGGGGACATAGACAGGCTAAGTAAGTGGGCAGAGATTTGGCAGATGGAATACAACACTGGAAAGTGTGAGGTGATGCACTTTGGCAGGAAAAATCCTAGAGCAATTTATTATCTTAATGGCAAGAAACTGGAGAGTACTGAAGTGCAAAGGGATCTGGGGGTCCTGGTGCACGAAACTCAAAAGGTTAGTATGCAGGTGCAGCAAGTGATTAAGAAGGCAAATGGAATGTTGGCTTTCATTGCTAGGGGGATAGAATATAAAAATAGGGAGGTATTGCTTCAGTTGTACAAGGTATTGGTGAGACCGCACCTGGAATACTGCATACAGTTTTGGTGTCCTTACTTAAGGAAAGACATCCTTGCTCTCGAGGCAGTGCAAAAAAGGTTCACTCGGTTAATCCCGGGGATGAGGGGGTGGTCATATGAGGAGAGGTTGGGTAGATTGGGACTCTACTCATTGGAGTTCAGAAGAATGAGAGGCGATCTTATTGAAACATATAAGATTGTGAAGGGGTTGGATCGGGTGGATGCGGGGAGGATGTTCCCGATGACGGGTGAGACGAGAACTAGGGGACATAGTCTTAGAATAAGGGGCTGCTCTTTCAAAACTGAGATGAGGAGGAACTACTTCACTCAGAGGGTGGTAGGTCCATGGAATATGCTGCCACAAAAAGCTGTAGAAGCTACAACATTAATTAAATTTAAAACAGAAATAGACAGTTTCCTAGAAGTAAAGGGCATTAAGGGTTACGGGGAGCGGGCAGGAATTTGGACATGAGTCTAGGTTCGGATCGGTCATGGCCCTGTGGGTAGTGGAGCGGGCCCAGGGACTGTGTAGCCTGATTCTGCTCCTATTTTGTGTGTGCAATTCTGTTAGATGCAGGAGATGGTTCTGTGATAGATAGTAGATTGGCGGTTAGGATCAGATCAGCCATGCCCCTCTCATTCTTCTAAACTCTAGTGAATACAGGCCTAGTCGACCCAATCTCTCCTCATACGACAGTCCTGCCATCCCAGGAATCAGTCTGGTGAACCTTCGCTGCACTCCCTCTATGGCAAGTATATCCTCTCTTGGGTCAGGAGACCAAAACTGCACACAGTACTCCAGGTGTAGAAATAATAATGTCAAATGAATGATTTCGAACTGACCACTAGCCCCGAAGCCTAACCCTCATCACTAACAACACCAGCTTGCATATATACAGCGCCTTTAACGTAGTAAAACATCCCAAGGTGCTTCATGGGTGGCGTTCTCAAACAAACGTCGACACTGAGCCACAGAAGGAGATATCAGGACAGGTGGGTAGGTTTTAAGGAGCGTCTGAGAGGCGGAGAGGTTTAGGGAGGGAGCTTAGAGCCCAGGCAGCTGACGGCACGGCCAACAATAGCGGAGCGATTAAAATCGGGGATGCGCCAGAGGCCAGAATTGGAGGAGCGAAGAGATTTCAGCGGGTTGTCGGGCTGGAGGTGGTTACAGGAATGGCGCTGTGGGGGTGGGGGCGAGGCCATGAAAGGATTTGGAAACAAAGGTGATCGTTTTCAAATCGAGGCTCACACAATACAGGTAAATGTACTTCCCAGGTGTATAATTACTTAACAAACATCCACCATCGTTCAGGAAGCCAAGGAAGTAAAGCACTCACAACACACTTTGCTTTTCACCTTACCAACAAATGCACAGAAAGGTTAAAGTTCACAGACCCAACAATGGTGTCCATTACTCAATTTTGCATTTACTAATCAGAAGGGCAATTAGCCACTCCGGAAATCCCTCCAAAAAGAAAGAAAGGAAGACTTGCGTTTAGAAACATAGAAACATAGAATCGAGGAGCAGGAGTCGGCCATTCGGCCCGTCGAGCCTGCTCCACCATTCAATACGATCATGGCTGATCATCCAAATCCAGTACCCTGTCCCTGCTTTAATCCCCACAGTACACATATCCCACCCGAGCCCCGTAACCCCACGTATTTAATTCCCCCTAACATATCCCATCCTATCCCCATAACCCCACATATTTAATCCCCCCCCTAACACTAAGGGTCAATTTATCATAGCCAAATCAACCTAACCCGCACATCTTTGGACAGTGGGAGGAAACCGGAGCACCCGGAGGAAACCCACGCAGACACGGGGAGAATGTGCAAACTCCACACAGACAGTCACCCGAGGTCAGATTCGAACCCGGGTCTCTGGCGCTGTGAGGCACCAGTGCTAACCACTATGCCACCGTGTTGCCCGTTTATATAGCGCCTTTCGCCACCTCAGGACATCCTTTAAAGCCAATGAGTACTTTTGAAGTGCGGTCACTGTTGTCTCCCCGCTGTCCTGGGGCCAAATGTTTATCCCTCAACCAACATCACTAAACACAGATGATCTGGTCATGTCTCACATTGCTGTTTGTGGGATCTTGCTGTGTGCGAATTGGCAGGCGCGTTTCCTGCAATTACAACGGCGACTACAATTGCAAAGTCAATGCGGACTTGACACCAATCGGCTGCCATTAATCCTTCATCGAATTCTGCCAAGTCTTAAGGCACACATTGTTTCAGGCAATAGTATTTGCAAAGAAGATATCGATAGTACCCGTCTCTTGCTTTGGAGAGAGGCCGTAAACCTTGGCTGGCTGCTTGTGTGTCTCTGTCTCTCTCTCTCTCGCCGTCCTGTGCCTCCACGATCTGCGTGTACACAAAACCTTTAACTTATGGTCTGTGTATACACAAACCCTCTTTAGCTCAGGGTCCGTGTGTATACAAACCACCTTTAGCTCAGGGTCTGTGTGTACACAAACCCCCTTTAGCTCAGTGTCCGTGTGTACACAAACCCCCTTTAGCTCAAGGTCTGTGTACACAAACTCCCTTTACCTCGACATGCTGAAGGTCCACACGTCGCCATTATCTTATCTAAAAAATTGCTTGGACCCTGCAATGTCAGCAGCTTTGAGCTTCACCTCGCTCAGCCCGTCCTGCTGTATTCTGGGTAGGTTTTGAGTTGGCCATTTAATGATCGATAGCCAATGATTCCTAAGCTATCTTATATTTATAAGCCTGTTCTGTTTCTGCATTGAGGTGCCTAACCGAAACTTGAGGGGTTTATCTGTTAAAAACACCAAGGCTGCAAATATCTAATCTTACACTCTTCAAAAAGAACGATACCTTATTGACTGTAAAGCACTTTGGGACATCCTAAGGTGGTGAAAGGCGCTATAGAAATGCAACTTCTTTATACTGGGTGTACAGCACGAGCCTTCTCCCACCCCTCTTCATCTCACCCGATCAGCATATCCTTCTATTCCTTTCTCCCTCATGTGTTTATCTAGCTTCCCCTTAAATGCATCTAAGCTATTTGCTTCAACCACTCCCCGTGGTGGCGAGTTCCACATTCTCACCACTCTCTGGGTATAGAAGTTTATTTCATTTTCTCTCGTCTTACTTCAGGTGAACGGCGTCCGAATTCTCAGCTCGTGCTGATGGGGGGCAGGGGGGGGGGTATTGTCCTATGAGGAGAGATTGAGTAGACTAGGCCTATATTGTTTAGCCATGATGCGGAGATGCCGGTGTTGGACTGGGGTGGACAAATGTGAGAAGTCGCACAACACCAGGTTGCTGCACTGCGGGTCCCTCTGTCTGCTGTTCCGGATCATTGATTGTCTCATTGGGTTCGCTGCTGACATCTTGGGATTCGTGGAAGAATTCCCGGAGCCTCATTCTCCTGATGAATTTCTCTGTGTCTGCTGCGAGACCGATGGGGTCCATTTTGGTGGTGGGGCAGAAATTGAGCCCTCGGCTGAGAACTTCGATTTCGTCTTCGATTTCAGACTTCACCTGACGAAGGAGCAGCCGCTCCGAAAGCTTGTGATTTCAAATAAACCTGTTGGACTATAACCTGGTGTTGTGCGACTTCTCACATTTGTCCACCCCAGTCCAACACCAGCATCTCCACATCATGGCTAATATTGTTTAGAGTTTAGAAAAATAAGAGGTGATCTCATTGAAACATGCAAAATTCTTGACAGGGTAGATGCAGGGAGGATGTTTCCCCCTGGCTGGGGGAGTCTAGAACCAGGGGGTCACAGTCTCAGAATAAAGGGGTCGGCCGTTTAGGACTGAGATGAGGAGAAATTTCTTCACTCAGAGGGTGGTGAATCTTTGGAATTCTCTGCCCAGAGGGCTGTGGAGGCTCAGTCATTGAGTATATTCAAGACAGAGATCGATAGATTTTTGAATATTAAGGGAATCAAGGGATATGGGGATAGTGCAGGAAAGTGGAGATGAGGTTCCCAAAACAAGCGCTCTACTCGGAGCTCCGGCACGGCAAGAGAGCCCCAGGTGGGCAGAGGAAACTCTTCAAGGACACCCTCAAAGCCTCCTTGAAAAAGTGCAACACCCCCACCGACACTTGGGAATCCCTGGCCCGAGACCGCACAAAGTGGAGGAGAAGCATCCGGGAAGGCGCCGAACACCTGAAGTCTCTTCGCCGGGAGCAAGCAGAAGCCAAGCGCAGGCAGCGCACGTCAACCCAAGCACCCCACCCACCCGCCCCTTCAACCACCGTCTGCCCCACCTGTGACAGAGACTGTAGGTCCCGCATTGGACTCAACAGTCACTTGCGAACTCATTTTTAATGTGGAAGTGAGTCATCCTCGGTTCCGAGGGACTGCCTAAGAAGAAGAAGGAGATGAGGTAGAAGATCAGCCATGATCTTATTGAATGGCGGACCAGGCTCGAGGGGCCAAATGGCCTCCTCCTGCTCCTAGTTATTGTGTTCTTCTGTTCTTATGAGCGGCTGATCCTGAATTGTGGCAACAGGCAGCTGACGGCTGTGGGCGATTGGGGAATTCACATTGTGGCTCAGTCAGTCTCACCTCCGAGTCAAAAGGTCGTGGGTTCAAGTCCCACTCCAGAGACTCGAGCCCCCATAATCCGGGGCTGACACTCCCCGGTGAGCATACTGAGGGAGCGCTGCACCGTCGGAGGTGCCGTCTTTCAGACGAGACGTTAAACCGAGGCCCCGACTGGCCTCCCAGGGGTGGAAGCAAGAGATTCCATGGTCACTATTTTCGAAGAAGAGCGGGGTGGGGGGCGGCGCAGAGTTATCCCCGGTGTCCTGGGGCCAATATTTATCCCTCAGCCAACGTCGCTAAAACAGACACTGCTGTTTGTGGGATCTTGCTGTGCGCAAATTGGGCTGCCCGCGTTTCCCACATTACAACGGTGACTCCACTTCAAAAAGTACTTCACTGGCTGTGAAGCGCTTTGGGACGTCCGGTGGTCGTGAAAGGCGCTGTATAAATGCAAGTCATTTACTTTTGTTCTTGATCTCCTCTTGAAGGTGCAGCGAGAGATGAACCCGATCAGTTTGTCCAAAAGTCCTGACGCTTACCAGCTTCTGTGGGAAAACGCTGGACCCGCAGGGCCCTTGAGGATGGATTCCAGTTATTTTCACACAATTCTAATGCGGAGTGATTTGCTGCGTCTTCAACCCCGTAACTCAGGTCGTTTTTAGCTCATATATATTGGCCTTCAGATTGGGAGTTTCCGTGTTCAAAAGAACTTCAGACACAGGTGAGAGTGACTGCCCTTGACATCAAGGCAGCATTTGACCGAGTGTGGCATCAAGGAGCCCTAGTAAAACTGAAGTCAATGGGAATCGGCGGGTGGGGGAACTCTCCACTGGCTGGAGTCATACCTAGCACAAAGAAAGATGGTTGTGGTGATTGAAGGTCAATCATCTCAGCTCCAGGACATCGCTGCAGGAGTTCCTCAGGGCAGTGTCCTAGGCCCAACCATCTTCAGCTGCTTCATCAATGACCTTCCCCCCATCATAAGGTCAGAAGTGGGGATGTTCGCTGATGACTGCACAGTGTTCAGTGCCATTTGCAACTCCTCAGATAATGAAGCAGTCCGTGCCCGCATGCAGCAAGATCTAGACAACATTCAGGCTTGGGCTGATAAGTGGCAGGTAACATTCACGCCACACAAGTGCCAGGCAATGACAATCTCCAACAAGCGAGCGTCTAACCACCGCCCCTTGACATTCAACGGCATTACCATCGCCGAATCCCCCACCATCAACATCCTGGGGGGTCACCATTGACCAGAAACTTAACTGGACCAGCCACATAAATACTGTGGCAACAAGAGCAGGTCAGAGGCTGGGTATTCTGCGGAGAGTGTCTCACCTCCTGACTCCCCAAAGCCTTTCCACCATCTACAAGGCACAAGTAAGGAGTGTGATGGAATACTCTCCACCTGCCTGGATGAGTGCAACTCCAACAACACTCAAGCAGCTCGACACCATCCAGGACAAAGCAGCCCGCTTGATTGGCACCCCATCCACCACCTTAAACATTCACTCCCTCCACCACCGGCGTACCGTGGCTGCAGTGTGCACCATCTACAAGATGCACTGCAGCAACTCGCCAAGGCTTCTTCGGCAGCACCTCCCAAACCCGCGACCTCTACCACCTAGACGGACAAGGGCAGCAGGTGCATGGGAACACCACCACCTCCCAGTTCCCCTCCAAGTCACACACCACCCTGACTTAGAAGTATATCGCCGATCCTTCATCGTCGCTGGGTCAAAATCCTGGAACTCCCTAACTGTGGGAATACCTTCACCACACGGACTGCAGCGGTTCAAGAAGGCGGCTCACCACCACCACCTTCTCAAGGGCAACTGGGGATGGGCAATAAATGCTGGCTTTGCCAGCGATGCCCACATCCTATGAACAACTTAAAAAAAAAATACGGTGGGCATCCATCGTATTCTCTCGTCAGTGGTGTCAAATTTTGTTTGATAATCGCTCCTGTGAAGCACCTCCGAATGTTTTACTACATTAAAGACGCTGTACAAATGTAAGAAGTCGCACAACACCAGGTTATAGTCCAACAGCTTTATTTGAAATCACAAGCTTTCGGAGCGCTGCTCCTTCGTCAGGTGAAGTGAAGAGATGCATATAGGCACAGCATATATAGTCAGAGAACACTGCCAGGTGACTACAGTTAATCTTTCCAACTGCCCTTTATCACACCCCAGCATCTGCCACATTTGACCCCTTGTGACCCCACCTCATTGTCTCTGATGTAATGTTTTCCTGACTGACCTGTTTGGACACCGTCCACACCTTTGATTGCCGTGATTATCTCTCTGCCGAGGTGTGATAAAGGGCAGTTGGAAAGATTAACTGTAATCATCTGGCAGTGTTCTCTGACTATATATGCTGTGCCTATATGCATCTCTTCACTTCACCTGACGAAGGAGCAGCCGCTCCGAAAGCTTGTGATTTCAAATAAAGCTGTTGGACTATAACCTGGTGTTGTGCGACTTCTTACATTTGTCCACCCCAGTCCAACACCGGCATCTCCACATCATATATAAATGTAAGTTGCTGTTGTTGTTCACTGCGATTAGGGGCTAATCGTTAACCCCGGGCGCACTTCACTACGGGACTTGGGCATCAAGTCCTGTTCACCCATCACCCCTGTGTGCTCGCTGACCTACAGTGGCTCCTGGTTCCCGAACGCCTCGAATTCAAAATTCTTATCCTCCTGTTTGAATCCCTCCATGGCCTCGCCCCCCTCCCTATCTCTGTAACCTCCTCCAGCCCCGCAGCCCCTCCCAGATCTCTGCACTCCTCCAATCCTGGCCTCTTGCTCATCCCCGATTTTAATCGCTCCGCCAATGGAAGCCGTGCCTTCAGCTGCCTGGGCCCCTAAGCTCCGCAATTCACTCCCTTAACCTCTCCGCCTCTCTCTCTCTTCCTTTAAGACTCTGCTTAAAGCCTACCTCATCATATCTTAGTGACATCAAGGACTCGCCAGACTGTTCCAAAACAAAGCTGATTTATTTGACAGCTATCCAGTTTATTAAACTCCAGCCCAGTTATAGGGGTCATTGACATCAGCAGAAACAAACCCCCAACTGTCAGAATGAACATGCTGTTGGATGTGATTAACAGCAGCAATAACACCAGAATCCAATCAATGCAGTCAAACGTGAACTCGCTGGTGTGTCAGGAGGTGGGATGAACGAGTGAATCCCTTTCCACACACGGAACATTTAAACAGCCTCTCCCCGGTGTGAACGCGCTGGTGTGTCAGCAGGCTGGAGGATTGGCTGAATCCCCTCCCACACATGGAACATTTAAAAGGCCTCTCTCCAGTGCGAACGCGTTGGTGCGTCAGCAGGTGGGTTGACTGAGTGAATCCCTTCCCACACAAGGAGCAGGTGAACGGCCTCTCACCGGTGTGAACTCGCCGGTGCATCAATAGCTCCTCGGTGCTTTTGAAGCTCTTCCCACAGTCAGAACATTTAAATGGCCTCTCCTCAGTGTGAACTCGCTGGTGGGTCAGTAGGGAGGACGAACGATTGAATTCCTTCCGGCACAAGGAGCAGGTGAATGGCCTGTCCCCGGTGTGAACCCGCTGGTGCGTCATCAAGCTGGATGACTGAGTGAATGCCTTCCCACAGACGGAGCAGGTGAACGGCCTCTCCCCGGTGTGGGCTCGCTGGTGTCTCAGCAGGTTGGACGAATCCCTGAACCTCTTCCCGCACACGGAGCAGCTGAATGGCCTCTCGCCAGTGTGAATCCGCTGGTGAACCATCAGCTTCTCGGAGCTTTTGAATCCATTCCCACAGTCGGAGCACTTAAACGGCCTCTCCCCAGTGTGAACTCGCTGGTGTCTCAGCAGGCTGGACAACTGAGTGAATCCCTTCCCACACACGGGGCAGGTGAATGGCCTCTCCCCAGTGTGAACACGTTGGTGTGTCTGCAGGTGGGATAACTGAGTGAATCCCTTCCCACATACGGAGCAGGTGAACGGCCTCTCCCCAGTGTGACTGCGCTGTTGAGTTTCCAGCTTGGCTGTTTTCTGAATCCTCGTCCACACACAGAACATGTGTACAGTTTCTCCCCGCTGTGAACGGTGCGATGTTTTTTCAGGCTGTGTAACTGGTAGAAGCTCTTTCCACAGTCAGTGCACTGGAACACTCTCACTCGGGTGTGTGTGTCTCAGTACTTTTCCAGTCACACTGATGTTTGAAATCTTTTCCCACAGACAGAACAGACAAACATTTCTCCTTCCACATTCAAAAGGCCGTTGATATTCAGGTCCTGATGAATCGAGTGACTCTGTCAGATCTTGGCGTGATGTTTGGTTTGAGTTTCCCGTCTGCAAACCCTCCCCTTCTAATACCCTGCAAAAGGAGTTTACAAAACTCATCACTGTAAATACAGGACAGAAATTCAGAACAGACAATACAAGTTGTTACAGAACCCTCAAACTGTAAATCCCTGTCCCACACACTCTTACTATTTATAATCCAAATTCATCCTACTATCCTCCTCCTACTTTTTCCCTCCTGTCCTCTCCTGAAGATACTGACTCCAGGGTTCAGTTTCACAGTCACCTGTTGCCCTCCCCAGTGTGTCACCCAAGTGTCTAATCTTTCTGCATGAGCCGCGACAGTGAAGTCAACAAGCTATTTGCCTTAGGGGCGTCACACTCAAACCCAGTGACGCTGCCCCTTGAACTACCCGCACGCACTTTGCAGCAGGAAGGGGTCACTCCACCCAACAACAGCAACAACTTGGATTTATATAGCGCCTTTAACGTAGTAAAACGTCCCAAGGCGCTTCACAGGAGTGTTATAAGGCAAAAAAATTTGATACCGAGCCACATAAGGAGAGATTAGGGCAATGACTATTAGCTTGGTCAAAGAGGTAGGTTTTAAGGAGCGTCTTAGCATAGCAGCATAGAAGATAGGAGCAGGAGTAGGCCATTCGGCCCCTCGAGCCTGCTCCGCCATTTAATGAGATCATGGCTGATCATCCAAACTCAGTACCCTGTCCCTGCTTTCTCCCCATATCCCTTGATCCCTTTAGCCTTAAGAAATATATCTAACTCCTTCTTGAATATATTTAATGAATTGGACTCAACTGCCTTGTGTGGTAGAGAATTCCACAGGTTCACCACTCTCTGGGTGAAGAAATTCCTCCTCATCTCAGTCCTAAATGGCTTACCCCTTATCCTTAGACTGTGACCCCTGGTTCTGGGCTCCCCCGCCATCGGGAACATCCTTCCTGCATCTAGTCTGTCTAGTCCTGTTAGAATTTTATAAGTTTCAATGAGATCCCCTCTCATTCTTCGAAACTCTAGCGAATATAAGCCTAATCGACCCAATCTCTCTTCATACGTCATTCCTGCCATCCCAGGTATCAGTCTGGTGAATCTTCGCTGAACTCCCTCCATGGCAAGAACATCCTTCCTCAGATAAGGTGACCAAAACTGCACACAATACTCAAGGTGCGGTCTCACCAAGGCCTTGTACAACTGCAGCAAGACATCCTTGCTCCTGTACTCGAATCCTCTCGCTATGAAGGCCAACATACCATTTGCCTTCTTAACCACCTGCTGCACCTGCATGCTTACCTTCAGCGACTGGTGCACAAGAACTCCCAGATCTCATTACACTTCCCCTTTTCCCAATCTATTGCCGTTCAGATAATGATCTGTCTTCCTGTTTTTGCCACCGAAGTGGATAACCTTGCATTTATCCACATTGTACTGCAACTGCCATGCATCTGCCCAATCACCCAACCTGTCCAAATCATACTGGAGTTTCTCTGCCTCCTCCTCATAGCACACACGTCCACCCAGCTTTGTGTCGTCTGCAAACTTAGAGATATTACATCTAGTTCCCTCATCTAGATCATTAATATAAAGGAGTCTTAAAGGATGAGAGAGAGGTGGAGAGGTTTAGAGAGGGAATTCCAGAGCTTAGGACCTCGGCAGCTGAAGGCACGACCACCAATTGGGGATGTGCAAGAGGCCAGAATTGGAGGAGCGCAGAGATCTCGGGGGGTTGTGGGGCTGGAGGAGGTTCAGAGATAGGGAGGGGTGAGGCTGTGGAGGGATTTGAAAACAAGGATAAGAATTTTGAAATCGAGGCGTTGCTTAACCAGGAGCCAATGCAGTTCAGCGAGCACAGGGGTGATGGGCGAACGGGACTTGGTGCGAGTTAGGACACAGGCAGCAGAGTTTTGGATGACCTCAAGTTTACGGAGGGTGGAACCATCAAGAGCGGCTTTGCCCTGTGGCAGAGGTCCATTGTAGTGGCCCCCCAGCTGATACCAACTAAGCTTGGTCTAAGAGGTAGATTTTATGGAGTGTCTTAAAAGAGGAGAGGCGGAGAGGTTTAGAGAGGGAATTCCAGAGCTTAGGGCCTCAGCAGCTGAGGGCACGGCCACCAATGGTTGAGCGATTATAATCAGGGATGCTCAAAAGGGCAGAATTAGAGGAGCGCAGATATCTCGGAGGTTACAGAGATTGTAATGTATTAACACATGGTTTGTCACACGGTTTAGTATGAGCATGCTCAGTTCACTTTGGCCTAGTAAACAAGCACAACTCATCCCGTCTGTCCTTCATTTGTTCTACCCACATATATTACAATTTTGGCAACGAGAATGGGATCCCAAAGCCATTTTTAGGGATCATGGAAGGACACAGTGTTCAACCTGCTGGTGGAAAAGTTTAAGGTGAATTTGTGACACCTAAACTGAATTTTTGCGATGTTTTACTGTTAATGTTAACAAGGATGAGAATTTTGAAATCGAGGCGTTTTCCCCCCCGCCCCCCCCCCGGCTTTTCATCCGCCATGGCCGACCCAGGAATGTCCAGGCTGGGGCTCTCTCTGCACCAGAGCAAGGCGAGGATGGCTCAGTAATGGCGGCCCGCCGCACCCACAAGCCCCCGCGCTGCAGAAACCGCTCTATCCGCCGCTGGGCCGCCCGGAGTGCGCATGTGCCGGGGGAGGCCGCGGTGCACGCTGGGAGCGCTCCGCTCCAGCCGTTTGTGGCGAAAGAGCGAACCGGGAGAAGGAACTGGAAGCGGCGGTTAGTGCGGAGTCGTTGCTTTAAAAAGCGTTTTTGCAACACCCCCGCCCTCCCTCTTCTTCGAGGGCAATAAGGCGGCCGTTTGTTCGAGCCCCGCCCTCTCCTACCTGCGCCGAATGCGGCTCTCGGCCCAAGGCCCCACCGCGCATGCTCCGCGAATCTCTCCCCACCGCGCATGCTCCGCGAATCTCTCCCCACCGCGCATGCTCCGCGAATCTCTCCCCACCGCGCATGCTCCGCGAATCTCTCTCTCTCTCTCCCGCGCATGCTCCGCGAATCTCTCCCCACTGCGCATGCTCCGCGAGGCTCTCTCCCCCCCCTCTCTCGCGCATGCGCCGCGAGTCTCTCTCTCTCTCTCTCTCTCTCTCTCTCCCCCGCGCCTGCGCGTTGCGTTGCTCTGATGTGGCTGGGACACAGCAGCAACAACAACAACAACTTGCATTTATATAGTGCCTTTTAACATAGTAATACGTCCCAAGGCGCTTCTCGGGAGCGACTATCAGGCAAACTTTAACACCAAGCCACATGAGATATTGGGGCAGGTGACCAAAAGCTTGGTCCAAGAGGCAGGTTTTAAGGAGCGTCTTAAAGGAGGAGTGAGAGGCGGAGAGGTTTAGGGAGGGAATTCCAGAGCTTAGGGCCCAGGCAGCTGAAGGCACGGCCACCAATGGTGGAACGATTAAAATCGGGGGTGCGCGAGAGACGTGAATTGGAGGCGCGCAGAGATCTCGGAGGGTTGTAAGGCTGGAGAAGGTTACAGAGATAGGGAGGGGGGCGAGACCACGGCGGGATTTGAAAACAAGGATGTTAATTTTAAAATCGAGGATAGAGAGAATCTGTTCCCATTGGCGGAAGGGCCGAGAACCAGACGACACAGATTTAAGGTGATTGGCAGAAGAACCAAAGGAGAGATGAGGAAAAACTTTTTTTTTTTTTACTCAGCGAGTGGTTAGGATCTGGAATAAGAACATAAGAACATAAGAAATAGGAGCAGGAGTAGGCCAATCGGCCCTTCGAGCCTGCTCCACCATTCAATAAGATCATGGCTGATCTGATCCTCACCTCAAATCTAAAGAACACAAGAAGTAGGAGCAGGACCCGGCCACTCAGCCCCTGGGCCCGCTCCGCCACCCACAGGGCCTTGACCGATCCGAACTCAGCCTCATGTCCAATTTCCTGCCCGCTCCCCGTAACCCCTAATTCCCTTTACTTCTAGGAAACGGTCTATTTCTGTTTTAAATTTATTTAATGATGTAGCTTCCTGGGGCAGCAAATTCCACAGACCCACTACCCTCTGAGTGAAGAAGTTTCTCCTCATCTCAGTTTTGAAAGAGCAGCCCCTTATTCTAAGATTATGCCCCCTAGTTCTAGTTTCACCCATCCTTGGGAACATCCTTACCGCATCCACCCGATCAAGCCCCTTCACAATCTTATATGTTTCAATAAGATCGCCTCTCATTCTTCTGAACTCCAATGAGTAGAGTCCCAATCTACTCAACCTCTCCTCGTATGTCCACCACCTCATCCCCGGGATTTACCGAGTGAACCTTCTTTGTACTGCCTCAAGAGCAAGTATGTCTTTTCTTAAGTATGGACACCAAAACTGTATGCAGTATTCCAGATGCGGTCTCACCAATACCTTATATAACTGCAGCAATACCTCCCTGTTTTTATAATCTATCCCCCTAGCAATAAAAGCCAACATTCCGTTGGCCTTCTTGATCACCTGCTGCACCTGCATACTAACTTTTTGATTTTCTTGCACTAGGACCCCCAGATCCCTTTGTACTGCAGTACTTTCCAGTTTCTCGCCTGAAAGGGTGGTGGAGGCAGATTCAATAGAGGCTTTCAAAAGGGAATTGGATAAGCACCTGAAGGAACATTTTTTTGCAGGACTACGGGGAATGGGCAGGGGGGAGAGTGGGACTGGCTGAAGTGCTCTTGCAGAGAGCCGGCACGGGCTCGACGGGCCAAATGGCCTCCTTCTGTGCTGTAACCATTCTATGATTCAATGAGGCATTGCCGGACTGGGAGCCAATGCAGTCACCGAGCACAGAAGTGAATGGGACTTGTTGCAAATATTAGGAACAGGAGTAGGCCATTCCTCGAGCCTGTACCACCATTCAATTAGATCATGGCTGATCTGCGACCTAACTCCATTTTACTGCCTTGGTTCCATATATCGCTTAATATCCTTACCTAACAAAAAATATGCCAATATCAGTTTTGAAATTTTCCATTGACCTCCAGCCTCATCAGCTTTTTGAGGAGAGAGTTCCAGATTTCCACTACCCTTTGTAGGGTATTCTACCCGCTAGGCAATGTGGACCATTGAAGTCCTAACTCTCAACAACAACAACAACTTGTATTTATATAGCACCTTTAACGCAGTAAAACATCCCAAGGCGCTGCACAGGAGCGATATAAGACAAAATTTGACACCGAGCCACATAAGGAGAAATTAGGGCAGGTGACCAAAAGCTTGGTCAAAGAGGTAGGTTTTGAGGAGCGTCCTTGTGCACCAGTCGTTGAAGGTAAGCATGGCAGGTGCAGCAGGCGGTTAAGAAGGCAAATGGTATGTTGGCCTTCGTAGCGAGAGGATTCGAGTACAGGAGCAAGGATGTCTTGCTGCAGTTGTACAGGGCCTTGGTGAGACCACATCTTGAGTACTGTGTGCAGTTTTGGTCGCCTTATCTGAGGAAGGATGTTCTTGCCATGGAAGGAGTTCAGCGAAGATTCACAAGGCTGATACCTGGGATGGCAGGAATGACGCATGAAGAGAGATTGGGACGATTGGGCTTGTATTCGCTGGAGTTTAGAAGAATGAGAGGGGATCTCATTGAAACTTATAAAATTCAAACAGGACTAGACAGACTAGATGCAGGAAGGATGTTCCCGATGGCGGGGGAGTCCAGAACCAGGGGTCACAGTCTAAGGATAAGAGGTAAGCCGTTTAGGACTGAGATGAGGAGGAATTTCTTCACTCAGAGAGTGGTGAACCTGTGGAATTCTTTACCACAGAAGGCAGTAGAGGCCAATTCATTAAATATATTCAAGAAGGAGATAGATATATTTCTTAAGGCTAAAGGTATCAAGGGATATGGGGAGAAAGCAGGGACAGGGTACTGAATTTGGATGATCAGCCATGATCTTATTAAATGGCGGAGCAGGCTCGAGGGGCCGAATGGCCTACTCCTGCTCCTATCTATATGTTTCTATGTTAAAGCAGGAAAGAGAGGTAGAGAGGCGGAGAGGTTTAGGTAGGGAATTCCAGAGCTTGGGGCCTAGGCAACACAAGGCACGGCCACCAGTGTTTTGAGCAATTATAATCAGGGATATTCAAGAGGGCAGAATTAGAGGAGCGCAGATATCTCGGAGGGGGGGGTGGGGGTTGTGGGGCTGGAGGAGATTACAGAGATAGGGAGGACGAGGCCTTCGAGGGATTTGAAAACAAGGATGAGAATTTTGAAATTGAGGCATTGCTTAACCGGGAGCCAATGTAGGTCAACGAGCACAGGGGGGATGGGCGAACGGGACTTGGTGCGAGTTAGGACACGGGGGAGCCGAGTTTTGGATGACGTCAAGTTTACGCAGGGTGGAATGTGGGAGGCCGGCCAGGAGTGCGTTGGTCCAACGCTTACTTTTGCCACTCTCTTCCTTTTTACATACTTGTAGAAGCTCTTATAATCTGTTTTTCTATTTCCAGCCAGGAGTGTGTTGGAATAATCAAGTCTAGAGGTAACAAAGGCATGGATGAGGATTTCGGCAGCGGATGAGCTGAGGCAGGGGCGGAGACGGGCGATGTTACAGAGGTGGAAATAGGCGGTCTTTGTTATGCTGCGGATATGTGGTCGGAAGCTCATTTCAAGGTCAAATATGACACTAAGGTTGCCAACAGTGTGGTTCTGGTTCAGCTTCAGACAGATGTTAGGGAGAGGGGTGGAGTCGGTGGCTAGGGAACGGAGTTTGTGGCGGGGACCGAAAACAATGGCTTCGGTCTTCCCAATATTTAATTGGAGAAAATTTCTGCTCGTCCAGAACTGGATGTCGGACAAGCAGTCTGACAATTTAGAGACTGTGGAGGGGTCAAGAGAAGAGGTAGTGAGGTAGAGCTGGGTGTCGTCAGCGTACATGTGGAAACTGACGCTGTGTTTTCGGATGATGTCGCCAAGGGGCAACTTGTAGATGAGGAATAGGAGGGGGCCGAGGATAGATCCTTGGGGGACACCAGAGGTAACGATGTGGGAGCGGGAAGAGAAGCCGTTGCAGATGATTCTCTGGCTACGATTAGATAGATAAGAATGGAACCAGGCGAGTGCGGTCCCACCCAGCTGGACGACGGTGGAGAGGCGTCGGAGAAGGACGGAGTGGTCAGCCGTGTCAAAGGCTGCAGACAAGTCAGGAAGGACGAGGAGGGATAGTTTACCTTTGTCACAGTCACAAAGGATGTCACTTGTGACTTTGACGAGAGCCGTTTCGGTACTGTGGCAAGGGCGGAAACCTGATTGGAGGGATTCAGACATGGAGTTCCGGGAAAGATGGGCACGGATTTGGGGGGCGACAACACGTTCAAGGACTTTGGAGAGGAAAGGGAGGTTGGAGATGGGGCGCTAGTTTGCAAGGACGGAGGGGGTCAAGGGTTGTTTTTTTGAGGAGTGGGGTGATGACGGCAGATTTGAGGGAGAGGGGGACAGTACCTGAGGAGAGAGAACCATTAACAATGTCAGCTAATGGAAAGTGATTTTTTTGTGATCAGATAGAGCAGCGTTGTGGAGCAGTGAGTGTCATGGCTCTTAAAGGAACAATGTCTCCATTGTTGTCCCATCGATGACTACCCAGTGACAGGATTGTTCTTGGTTGTTATAGATACATAGATACATAGAAGATAGGAGCAGGAGTAGGCCATCCGGCCCTTCGAGCCTGCTCCGCCATTTAATGAGATCATGGCTGATCCTCCAATTCAGTATCCCGTCCCCGCCTTCTCTCCGTAACCCTTAACCCCTTTTGCCTGTAGAAATATATCTAATTCCCTCTTAAATATATTTAATGAGCTGGCGTACACTGCCCTCTGTGGCAATGAGTTCCACAGGTTCACCACCCTCTGAGTGAAGAAATTCCCCCTCATTTCTGTCCTAAATGGTTTAGCCCTTATCCTTAAATTATGTCCTCTAGTTCTGTTCTCACCCGCCAAGGGAAACATTCCTTCTGCATCTAGTCTGTCTAGACCTGTCAGAATTTTATACACTTCTATGAGGTCCCCTCTCAATCTTCTAAACTCCAGTGTGTACATCCCTAAACTACATAGTCTCTCCTCATAGGTCAATCCCGCCATTCCTGGTATCAGCCTGGTGAATCGCCGCTGCACCCCCTCCATGGCAAGAACATCTTTCCTCAGATGAGGCGACCAAAACTGTACACAGTACTCGAGGTGTGGTCTCACCAGTGCCCTGTACAGCTGCAGCAAGGTATCCCTGTTCCTGTATTCCAACCCTTTTGCTATGAAGGCCAGCATACCGTTTGCCTTCTTGACCGCCTGTTGCACCTGCATGCTCGCCTTCAGTGACTGGTGTACAAGAACACCCAGGTCTCTCTGTACTTCCCCCTCTCCCAATTTATTGCCATTTAAATAATAATTTGCCCTCCCGTTCCTGCACCCAAGGTGGATAACTTCGCACTTGTCATCGAAGGTGATGACAAAAGAACATGTTATGCCCCATGTAGTCGAATAGTCTGTACTCACTGACCAGGTTCACACATAGACTCATAGAATAGTACAGCACAGAAGGAGGTCATTCGGCCCATCAAGTCTGTGCCGGCTCTTTCGAAGAGCGATCCCACTCCCCCACTCTTTCCCCATATCCCTGCAATTTTCAAGTATTTATCCAATTCCCCTTTGAAGGCTACTATTGAATCTGCGTCCACCACCCTCTCAGGCAGTGCGTTCCAAATCCTAACCACTCGTTGCGTAAAAAAGTTTTTCCTCGTGTCGCCTCTGGTTCTTTTGTCATCACCTTCGATCTGTGCCCTCTGGTTATCGACCCTTCAGTCACTGGAAACAGTTTCTCTTTATTTACTCTCTCTAAACACTTCATGATTTCGAACACCTCTATCAAATCTCCTCTTAGGCTTCTCTAAGAACATAAGAAACAGGAGCAGGAATAGGCCACTTGGCCCCTCGAGCCTGCTCCGCCATTCAATAAGATCATGGCTGATCTTGGGCTCAAAGCCACTTTCCAGCCCGCCCCCCATAACCCTTCACTCCCTTATCTTGCAAAAATCTGTCTATCATCCACCTTAAATGTATTTAATGACCCAGCCTCCGCAGCTCTCTGGGGCAGAGAATTCCACAGATTTACGACCCTCTGAGAGAAGAAGTTCCTCCTCATCTCAGTTCTAAAAGGGCGACCCTTTATTCTGAGACCGTGCCCCCGAGTTCTAGATTTCCCCACGAGGGGAAACATCCTCTCTGCATCTACCCTGTCAAGCCCCCTCAGTATCTTACATGTTTCAATAAGATCACCTCTCATTCTTCTAAATTCCAATGAGTATAGGCCCAGCCTGCTCAACCTTTCCTCATAAGACAACCCCTTCATCTCAGGAATCAACCAAGTGAATCCTCTCTGAACTGCCTCCAATGCAAGTATATCCCTCCTTAAATAAGGAGACCAAAACTGTACGCAGTACTCAAGGTGTGGTCTCACCAATACCCTGTACAGTTGTAGCAGGAGTTCCCTACTTTTATACTCCAACCCCCTTGCAATAAAGGCCAACATTCCATTTGCCTTTTTGATTACTTGCTGTACCTGCATGCTAACTTTTTGTGTTTCATGCACAAGGACCCCCAGGTCCCTCTGAACTGTAGCATTTTGTTATCTCTCTCCATTTAAATAATAATTTGCTTTTTTATTTTTCCTGCCAAAGTGGATAACCTCGCACTTTCCCACATTATACTCCATCTGCCAAAATGTTTGCCCACTCACTTAGCCTGTCTATATCCCCTTGCAGATTCTTTGAGTCCTCTGCACAACTTGCTTTCCCACCCATCTTTGTATCATCCGCAAACTTGGCTACATTACACTCGGTCCCTTCATCCAAGTCATTAATGTAGATTGTAAATAGTTGGGGCCCAGCACCGATCCCTGTGGCACCCCACTAGTTACCGTTTGCCAACCGGAAAATGACCCATTTATCCCGACTCTCTGCTTTCTGTTAGTTAGCCAATTCTCTATATCAGTTATGTGGATAATTGGAGCACATTCTGGGGAAGGTGGGACCTGTACAAACAGGACGGTTTGCACCTGAACCAGAGGGGCACCAATATCCTGGGAGGGAAATTTGCTACGGCTCTTCGGGGGGGTTTAAACTAATTTGTCAGGTGGATGGGAAAAAGGGCTGTAGTCCAGGAGCCAGTGGTGAGTGTAGGGAGGTACTGAGGAGGGTATCAAGGTCGCAGGAATGTACCGGCAGACAGGAAGATGGCTTGAAGTGTGTCTACTTCAATGCAAGGAGCATCCGGAATAAGGTAGGAGAACTTGGAGCGTGGATTGGTACTTGGGACTACGATGTGGTGGACATTACGGAGACATGGTTAGAACAGGGACAGGAATGGCTGTTGGAAGTTCCGGGGTATAGATGTTTCAGTAAGAGTAGGGAAGTTGGTAAGAAAGGTGGAGGAGTAGCATTGTTAATCAAGGATAGTTTAACAGCGGCAGAAAGGCAGTTCGAGGGGGATCTGCCGTCTGAGGTAATATGGGCTGAAGTTAGAAATAGGAAAGGAGCGGTCACGTTGTTAGGAGTTTTCTACAGGCCCCCAAATAGTAATAGAGATGTGGAGGAAGAAATTGCAAAGCAGATTATGAATAGGTGTGGAGGTCACAGAGTAGTTGTCATGGGTGACTTCAACTTTCCAAATATTGATTGGAACCTTTATAGGTCAAACAGTTCGGATGGGATAGTTTTTGCACAGTGTGTGCAGGAGGGTTTCCTGACACAATATGTGGATAGGCCGACAAGAGCTGGGGCCACGTTGGATTTGGTACTGGGTAATGAACCGGGCCAAGTGTTTGATTTGTATGTGGGAGAGCACTTTGGAGATAGTGACCACAATTCGGTAACGTTCACTATTGCAATGGAGAGGGATAGGGCCATACGGCAAGGCAGGGTTTATAATTGGGGGAGGGGTAATTATGATGCGATTAGGCAAGAATTAGGGAGTATAAGATGGGAACAGAAACTATCAGGGAAAGGCACAAACGAAAAGTGGAGCTTTTTCATGGAGCAATTACTGCGTGTCCTTGATAGGTATGTCCCTGTCAGGCAGGGAGGAAATGGCCGAGTGAGAGAACCATGGTTCACAAAAGAGGTTGAATGTCTAGTCAAGAGGAAAAAGGAAGCGTATGTAAGGATGAGAAAACAAGGTTCAGTTGGGTCGATTGAGGGGTACAAGGTAGCAAGGAATGAGCTAAAAAAAGAGCTTAGGAGAGCTAGGAGGGGGCATGAGAAGTCCTTGGCGGGTCGGATCAAGAAAAACCCCAAGGCATTTTACTCTTATGTGAGAAATAAAAGAATGACCAGGGTGAGGGTAGGGCCGGTCAAGGACAGTAGTGGGAACTTGTGCATGGAGTCAGAAGAGATAGGAGAGGTGATGAATGAATACTTTTCGTCAGTGTTCACCGAGGAGAGGGGCCATGTTCTTGAGGATGAGAGTGTGATAAAGGTGGATAGGCTGGAGGTGGTAGATGTTCTGAGGGAAGATGTTTTAGCAATTTTGAAGAACCTGAGGGTCGATAAGTCCCCTGGGCCAGATGGGATATATCCTAGGATTCTTTGGGAGGCAAGGGAGGAGATTGCAGAGCCTCTGGCTTTGATCTTTGGGTCCTCACTGTCCACGGGAATGGTGCCAGAGGACTGGAGAGTGGCGAATGTTGTTCCTCTCTTCAAGAAAGGAAATAGGAATGACCCTGGTAATTATAGGCCGGTTAGTCTTACTTCGGTGGTTGGTAAGATAATGGAAAAGGTCCTGAGGGATAGGATTTATGACCATTTGGAAAGGGGCAACTTAATCAGGGATAGTCAACACGGATTCGTGAAGGGTAAGTCTTGCCTAACAAATTTGATTGAATTCTTTGAGGAAGTAACTAAGTGTGTAGATGAAGGTAGAGCAGTTGATGTCGTATACATGGATTTTAGTAAGGCGTTTGATAAGGTTCCCCATGGTCGGCTCATGAAGAAAGTAAGGAGTTGTGGGATAGAGGGAAATTTGGCCGATTGGATAAGTAACTGGCTATCTCATAGAAGACAGAGGGTGGTGGTGGATGGAACATTTTCGAACTGGAGACCAGTTACCAGCGGTGTGCCACAGGGGTCGGTGCTGGGTCCTCTGCTGTTTGTGATTTTTATCAATGACTTGGAGGAGGGGACTGAAGGGTGGATCAGTAAATTTGCTGATGACACCAAGATTGGTGGAGCAGTGGATGAGGTGGAGGGCTGTTGTAGGCTGCAAAGAGACATTGATAGGATGCAGAGCTGGGCCGAAAAATGGCAGATGGAATTTAACCCTGATAAGTGCGAGGTGATTCATTTTGGTAGGGCAAATTTGAATAAGGATTACAGGGTCAACGGCAGGGTTCTGAGGAACGTGGAGGAGCAGAGGGATCTGGGGGTTCATATCCACAGATCTCTGAAGGTTGCCACTCAAGTGGATAGAGCAGTAAAGAAGGCCTATGGTGTGTTGGCGTTTATTAACAGAGGGTTTGAGTTTAAGAACCGTGAGGTTATGCTGCAACTGTACAGGACCTTGGTGAGACCACATTTGGAATATTGTGTGCAGTTCTGGTCACCTCACTATAGGAAGGACGTGGAAGCATTGGAAAGAGTGCAAAGGAGATTTACCAGGATGCTGCCTGGTTTGGGGGGGAGGTCTTATGAGGAAAGATTGAGGGAGTTGGGGCTTTTCTCTTTAGAGCGGAGGAGGATGAGAGGCGACTTAATAGAGGTTTATAAGATGATGAGGGGGATAGATAGAGTGGATGTTCAGAGACTATTTCCTCGGGTAGAGGCAGCTGTTACAAGGGGGCATAACTATAAGGTGCATGGGGGGAGATATAGAAGGGATGTCCGAGGTAGATTCTTTACTCGGAGAGTGGTTGGGGTGTGGAATGGACTGCCTGCTGTGATAGTGGAGTCGGACACTTTAGGAACTTTCAAGCGGTTATTGGATAAGCACATGGAGCACACCAGAGTGATAGGGAGTGTGATAGCTTGATCTTGGTCTCGGACAATGCTCGGCACAACATCGAGGGCCGAAGGGCCTGTACTGTGCTGTACTGTTCTATGTTCTATGTTCTATCCATGCTAATATATTACCCCCAACTCCGTGAGCTCTTATCTTATGCAGTAACCTTTTATGTGGCACCTTATCGAATGCCTTCTGGAAATCCAAATACACCACATCCACTGGCTCACCCTTGTCCACCCTGCTCGTTACATCCTCAAAGAACTCCAGCAAATTTGTGAAACATGATTTCCCTTTCATACAACCATGCTGACTCTGCTTGACTGCATTATGATTTTCCAAATGTCCTGCTACTGCTTCCTTAATGAAGGACTCCAGCATTTTCCCAACGACAGATGTTAGGCTAACTGGTCTATCGTTTCCTGCTTTCTGTCTCCCTCCTTTCTTAAATAGGAAGAACAACCCCAGCTTCTCCATGATCACTTGTCCACTGGGAGGACAACCAGTGACTGTCGCTGGGATCAGTCAGCACCTTCAACAGAGGAGGGGAGAAAAACATTCAGAGATTGTGCAATGAATCGTGATTTCAAACAGGGAGGAGGGAGAGTGTGTGGGACGGGGATTTACAGCTTTGGAGGAACAAGAGAGGAAAGAATGTTCGATAGAAACTAGAATTGTCTGTTCTGAATTTCTATCCTGTACTTACAGTGATGAGTTTTGTAAACTCCTTTTACAGAGTATTGGAAGGGGAGGATTTGCAGACGGGAAACTCAAACCAAACATCACGTCAAGATCTGACAGAGTCACTCGATTCATCAGGACCTGAAATATCATCGGCCTTTGAATGTGGATGGAGAAATGTTTGCCTGTTCTGTCTGTGGGCAAAGATTTCAAACATCAGTGTGACTGGAAAAGCACCGAGACACGCACACCCGAGTGAGAGTGTTCCAGTACACTGACTGTGGAAAGAGCTTTAACCAGTTACACAGCCTGAAAAAACATCGCACCATTCACAGCGGGGAGAAACCGTACACGTGTTCTGTGTGTGGACGAGGCTTCAACTGATCGTCCAACCTGGAGAGACACAAGGACACCTGCACCACGGAGAAACCGGGGAAATGTGGGGACTGTGGAAAGGGCGTCGATTGTCAGAACATGTTGGAAATTCATCGGCACAATCATATTGGAGAGAGGCCATTTACCTGCTCCGTCTGTGGAAAGGGATTCACTCGGTCGTTCAATCTGCTGACACACCAGCACATCCATACGGGGGAGAGGCCGTTCACCTGCTCCGTGTGCGGGAAGGGATTCACTCAGTCCTCCAACCTGCTGAATCACCAGCGGGTTCACACTGGGGAGAGGCCCTTCGGGTGCTGTCATTGTGGCAGGAGGTTTCGACACTCATCGGGCCTGGTCAGCCATCAGCGCACCCACCCGGGAGAGACCTTGTTTAATTGCTCCGTGTGCGGGAAGGGATTCACTCAGTCCTCCAACCTGCTGATCCACCAGCGAGTTCACACCGGGGAGAGGCCGTTCACCTGCTCCGTGTGCGGGAAGGGATTCACCCAGTCGTTCAGCTTCCAGACGCACCAGCGAGTTCACACCGGCGAGAGGCCGTTCACCTGCTCCGTGTGCGGGAAGGGCTTCACTCAGTCGTCCAACCTGCTGACGCACCGGCGCATTCACACCGGGGAGAGGCCGTTCGCCTGCTCTGTGTGCGGGAAGGGATTCACTCAGTCACCCCACCTGCTGAGACACCAGCGAGTTCACGTGTGACGGCAGGGGTTGGATTCTGATGTTAATCGCATCCAAGACCGAACCATGTTCGTTCTGGCGAGCGGGTTTTGTTTCTGGACAGGCAGTAGCTGCTTTAATCAGCACCCCTTACTGGCCAATCCCGGAACATAAAGACCTGAGGAAAGAGGGCATCAGAGGTCAAGCTACTCGTTTGATGCCTGTTATCAGTGAGAAGATCCATGGAGAGAGGCAGCCAGCGGTCAATCAGATTCAGAAAGGGCTCATCAGATAAAATGCCTACTTAGCTCACTAACTGGGACGGTGTGGCGTATTCATTGTTTTGTTCATCACGAGGAAAGTTACAGAATCAAGTCAAAGTGTGGTGTGATTCGCTACAAATCTTTCTCTGTACTCACTGACATTAACAACCACTAAATAAATGAAGTGATGGCTGCGCAATCAGCCTCGCCTCTTTTAAGGTGTGGATCAGCCCAGCTTCCCGGGAGCCTGGAGAAGCCCGAGGGCTGGATTTTGATACTGGGGCGGGTTGGGGTCGTGTTATCCACCCGACTGCAATTGGATGTGGGAGAGTGATGCGATTTTCACTTAATTGGGCAATTGAGTTCCAGCATGTGGGAACCCATGAACCAATTAGTGGTTTCAGTCTGAAAGTCGCCTCTGATGATGTCATCATTGTAGGTCAGAGACTGCCTGGTCTCAGAGATTGCCTGGCCTTTGCTGTGAGAGGACCTGGATGCAAAATGAGCAGCATCTCAGAGAGAGAGAGAGAGAGAGAGAAAATTTTTTTGCAACCAAGTCCTCCCAGGCAGTCTCTGAAGACATTCAATTCAGCAGCATCAGAGGCGACTTTCAGACCTAATACTACTACTACCTTCATCACAATACTACTACTACCTTCATCACATCTCCGTTGTAATAGTGGACCTGCAGCTGATAGTCAGCTATCCACTTGTGCTCCCGCCAGGTTTCACTGGCGTGTTTCACATCAGGCGTGCTTCACGTCGGAAAAGGGTTAAACGAGCTAACACGTTTCAAAATGGCATTACAGAGCCAGTTTAGGGCTTGTTAAGGGCTTTAATGGCCTCTCCCGCCTCTTGGAGGCGGGACGGAGTTGGGAACCCCGCGACCGATTTTGTCAAAATTGCGTGGAGTCGGGATGGGGTCGGGACCCCCGAATCTGCAACTTTAACCCCCCACACGCCTCCAAACCCGACTCCACGGGTCATTGAAAATCCAGCCCATAATGTCTCCACGTGCAAGGGAAACAGTATCCAGCTCGTGTAACGCGGGCCCAGCTCACACTGCCATGTGACTGGATGGGCAATCTCCTGATCGTAAAGGACGCAGTTGTGGCTCAGTGGGTAGCACACTCGCCTCTGAGTCAGAAGGTTGTGGGTTCAAGTCCCACTCCAGGGACTTGAGCACATAAATCTAGGCCGACACTCCAGTGCAGTGCTGAGGGAGCGCTGCACTGTCGGAGGTGCCGTCTGTCGGTTGAGACGTTAAACCGAGGGACCCCGTCTGCTCTCTCAGGTGGACGTAAAAGATCCCACGGGCACTATTTCGAAGAAGAGCAGGGGGGAGTTATCCCCGGTGTCCTGACCAATATTTATCCCTCAACCAACGTAACAAAAACAGATTATCTGGTCATTATCCAATCGCTGTTTGTGGGAGCTTGCTGTGCGCAAATTGGCTGCCGCGTTTCCCACATTACAACAGTGACTCCACTTCAAAAAGTACTTCATTGATTGTAAAGGGCTTTGAGACGTCCGGTGGCCGTGAAAGGCGCTATATAAATTCAAGACTCTCTTTCTTTCTTTAGGATCCGCTCACGGGGTGGGCGGCGGGGGGAGGGGGTAGACTGGCGACTCTGAACTGGAGAGAATATCCAGAGCAAACCCAACATTTCCAAAGGCGACATGAGTGGAAAAACATGTGACATTCATTCCTCTGTCTGCAATTTTAACAGAAGTACGGGCTTCAACAATGCCGAGGAGTGTAAGAGGAAGAGAAGACTGAGAGGGCGGCTGAGGAGTTCCATGGTTCTGAGGCTCCTGGGAGAGAATGGGTTAGTGCAGGAGATGGTGTGGTGAGTCTACCTTTCAGTGCAGCGAGGAGCAAGAGGACAGTGTTTTGATGAGAGCGAATTCAAAATCTATTGGATCAATTCTCCAGTATTTTCCCCCCCTCCCGATTTGAGGCCTGTGCTTGTGCCATGGCGGTGGGCGATGGGGAGATTGAAGTTGGCCCGCTGGGCCTATATGTGACGCCATCGTGGTTGACTCTTAACTGCCCTCTGAACTGGCCGAGCGAGCCCGCCCGCCCATCGGTTATATCCAAACTGCTACCAGACCCCCCAAGAAGAAGGCCCACAAAGGCTTTGTCAGGATCATCGAGGGATGGGTAATAAATGCCGGCCTTACCAGTGACGCTCACACCCACAGGGGTCGGTGCTGGGTCCTCTGCTGTTTGTGATTTTTATCAATGACTTGGAGGAGGGGACTGAAGGGTGGATCAGTAAATTTGCTGATGACACCAAGATTGGTGGAGTAGTGGATGAGGTGGAGGGCTGTTGTAGGCTGCAAAGAGACATTGATAGGATGCAGAGCTGGGCCGAAAAATGGCAGATGGAATTTAACCCTGATAAGTGCGAGGTGATTCATTTTGGTAGGGCAAATTTGAATAAGGATTACAGGGTCAACGGCAGGGTTCTGAGGAACGTGGAGGAGCAGAGGGATCTGGGGGTTCATATCCACAGATCTCTGAAGGTTGCCACTCAAGTGGATAGAGCAGTAAAGAAGGCCTATAGTGTGTTGGCGTTTATTAACAGAGGGTTTGAGTTTAAGAACCGTGAGGTTATGCTGCAACTGTACAGGACCTTGGTGAGACCACATTTGGAATATTGTGTGCAGTTCTGGTCACCTCACTATAGGAAGGACGTGGAAGCATTGGAAAGAGTGCAAAGGAGATTTACCAGGATGCTGCCTGGTTTGGGTGGGAGGTCTTATGAGGAAAGATTGAGGGAGTTGGGGCTTTTCTCTTTAGAGCGGAGGAGGATGAGAGGCGACTTAATAGAGGTTTATAAGATGATGAGGGGGATAGATAGAGTGGATGTTCAGAGACTATTTCCTCGGGTAGAGGCAGCTGTTCCAAGGGGGCATAACTATAAGGTGCATGGGGGGAGATATAGAAGGGATGTCCGAGGTAGATTCTTTACTCAGAGAGTGGTTGGGGTGTGGAATGGACTGCCTGCTGTGATAGTGGAGTCGGACACTTTAGGAACTTTCAAGCGGTTATTGGATAAGCACATGGAGCACACCAGAGTGATAGGGAGTGTGATAGCTTGATCTTGGTCTCGGACAATGCTCGGCACAACATCGAGGGCCGAAGGGCCTGTACTGTGCTGTACTGTTCTATGTTCTATGTTCTATCCATGCTAATATATTACCCCCAACTCCGTGAGCTCTTATCTTATGCAGTAACCTTTTATGTGGCACCTTATTGAATGCCTTCTGGAAATCCAAATACACCACATCCACTGGCTCACCCTTGTCCACCCTGCTCGTTACATCCTCAAAGAACTCCAGCAAATTTGTGAAACATGATTTCCCTTTCATACAACCATGCTGACTCTGCTTGACTGCATTATGATTTTCCAAATGTCCTGCTACTGCTTCCTTAATGAAGGACTCCAGCATTTTCCCAACGACAGATGTTAGGCTAACTGGTCTATCGTTTCCTGCTTTCTGTCTCCCTCCTTTCTTAAATAAGAAGAACAACCCCAGCTTCTCCATGATCACTTGTCCACTGGGGGGACAACCAGTGACTGTCGCTGGGATCAGTCAGCACCTTCAACAGAGGAGGGGAGAAAAAACATTCAGAGATTGTGCAATGAATCGTGATTTCAGCACAGGGAGGAGTGAGAGTGTGTGGGACGGGGATTTAGAGCTTTGGAGGAACAAGAGAGGAAAGAATGTTCGATAGAAACTAGAATTGTCTGTTCTGAATTTCTATCCTGTACTTACAGTGATGAGTTTTGTAAACTCCTTTTACAGAGTATTGGAAGGGGAGGATTTGCAGACGGGAAACTCAAACCAAACATCACGTCAAGATCTGACAGAGTCACTCGATTCATCAGGACCTGAAATATCATCGGCCTTTGAATGTGGATGGAGAAATGTTTGTCTGTTCTGTCTGTGGGCAAAGATTTCAAACATCAGTGTGACTGGAAAAGCACCGAGACACGCACACCCGAGTGAGAGTGTTCCAGTACACTGACTGTGGAAAGAGCTTTAACCAGTTACACAGCCTGAAAAAACATCGCACCGTTCACAGCGGGGAGAAACCGTACACGTGTTTTGTGTGTGGACGAGGCTTCAACTGATCGTCCAACCTGGAGAGACACAAGGACACCTGCACCACGGAGAAACCGGGGAAATGTGGGGACTGTGGGAAGGGTGTCGATTGTCAGAACATGTTGGAAATTCATCGACACAGTCATATTGGAGAGAGGCCATTTACCTGCTCCGTCTGTGGAAAGGGATTCACTCGGTCGTTCAATCTGCTGACACACCAGCACATCCATACGGGGGAGAGGCCGTTCACCTGCTCCGTGTGCGGGAAGGGATTCACTCAGTCCTCCAACCTGCTGAATCACCAGCGGGTTCACACTGGGGAGAGGCCCTTCGGGTGCTGTCATTGTGGCAGGAGGTTTCGACACTCATCGGGCCTGGTCAGCCATCAGCGCACCCACCCGGGAGAGACCTTGTTTAATTGCTCCGTGTGCGGGAAGGGATTCACTCAGTCCTCCAACCTGCTGATCCACCAGCGAGTTCATACCGGGGAGAGGCCGTTCACCTGCTCCGTGTGCGGGAAGGGATTCACCCAGTCGTTCAGCTTCCAGACGCACCAGCGAGTTCACACCGGCGAGAGGCCGTTCACCTGCTCCGTGTGCGGGAAGGGCTTCACTCAGTCGTCCAACCTGCTGACGCACCGGCGCATTCACACCGGGGAGAGGCCGTTCGCCTGCTCTGTGTGCGGGAAGGGATTCACTCAGTCACCCCACCTGCTGAGACACCAGCGAGTTCACGTGTGACGGCAGGGGTTGGATTCTGATGTTAATCGCATCCAAGACCGAACCATGTTCGTTCTGGCGAGCGGGTTTTGTTTCTGGACAGGCAGTAGCTGCTTTAATCAGCACCCCTTACTGGCCAATCCCGGAACATAAAGACCTGAGGAAAGAGGGCATCAGAGGTCAAGCTACTCGTTTGATGCCTGTTATCAGTGAGAAGATCCATGGAGAGAGGCAGCCAGCGGTCAATCAGATTCAGAAAGGGCTCATCAGATAAAATGCCTACTTAGCTCACTAACTGGGACGGTGTGGCGTATTCATTGTTTTGTTCATCACGAGGAAAGTTACAGAATCAAGTCAAAGTGTGGTGTGATTCGCTACAAATCTTTCTCTGTACTCACTGACATTAACAACCACTAAATAAATGAAGTGATGGCTGCGCAATCAGCCTCGCCTCTTTTAAGGTGTGGATCAGCCCAGCTTCCCGGGAGCCTGGAGAAGCCCGAGGGCTGGATTTTGATACTGGGGCGGGTTGGGGTCGTGTCATCCACATTTCGTGTTATCCACCCGACTGCAATTGGATGTGGGAGATTGATGCGATTTTCACTTAATTGGGCAATTGAGTTCCAGCATGTGGGAACCCATGAACCAATTAGTGGTTTCAGTCTGAAAGTCGCCTCTGATGATGTCATCATTGCAGGTCAGAGACTGCCTGGTCTCAGAGATTGCCTGGTCTCAGAGATTGCCTGGCCTTTGCTGTGAGAGGACCTGGATGCAAAATGAGCAGCATCTCAGAGAGAGAGAGAGAGATGAGAATTTTTTTTGCAACCAAGTCCTCCCAGGCAGTCTCTGATGACATTCAATGCAGCAGCATCAGAGGCGACTTTCAGACCTAATACTACTACTACCTTCATCACAATACTACTACGACCTTCATCACATCTCCGTTGTAATAGTGGACCTGCAGCTGATAGTCAGCTGTCCACTTGTGCTCCCGCCAGGTTTCACTGGCGTGTTTCACATCAGGCGTGCTTCACGTCGGAAAAGGGTTAAACGAGCTAACACGTTTCAAAATGGCATTACAGAGCCAATTTAGGGCTTGTTAAGGGCTTTAATGGCCTCTCCCGCCTCTTGGAGGCGGGACGGAGTCGGGAACCCCGCAACCGATTTTGTCAAAATTGCGTGGAGTCGGGATGGGGTCGGGACCCCCGAATCTGCAACTTTAACCCCCCACACGCCTCCAAACCCGACTCCACGGGTCATTGAAAATCCAGCCCATAATGTCTCCACGTGCAAGGGAAACAGTATCCAGCTCGTGTAACGCGGGCCCGGCTCACACTGCCATGTGACTGGATGGGCAATCTCCTGATCGTAAAGGACGCAGTTGTGGCTCAGTGGGTAGCACACTCGCCTCTGAGTCAGAAGGTTGTGGGTTCACAGTCCCCCACTCCAGGGACTTGAGCACATAAAGCTAGGTTGACACTCCAGTGCAGTGCTGAGGGGGTGCTGCACTGTCGGAGGTGCCGTCTGTCGGTTGAGACGTTAAACCGAGGGACCCCGTCTGCTCTCTCAGGTGGACGTAAAAGATCCCGCGGCACTATTTCGAAGAAGAGCAGGGGGGAGTTATCCCCGGTGTCCTGACCAATATTTATCCCTCAACCAACGTAGCAAAAACAGATTATCTGGTCATTATCCAATCGCTGTTTGTGGGAGCTTGCTGTGCGCAAATTGGCTGCCGCGTTTCCCACATTACAACAGTGACTCCACTTCAAAAAGTACTTCATTGATTGTAAAGGGCTTTGAGACGTCCGGTGGCCGTGAAAGGCGCTATATAAATTCAAGACTCTCTTTCTTTCTTTAGGATCCGCTCACGGGGTGGGCGGCGGGGGGAGGGGGTAGACTGGCGACTCTGAACTGGAGAGAATATCCAGAGCAAACCCAACATTTCCAAAGGCGACATGAGTGGAAAAACATGTGACATTCATTCCTCTGTCTGCAATTTTAACAGAAGTACGGGCTTCAACAATGCCGAGGAGTGTAAGAGGAAGAGAAGACTGAGAGGGCGGCTGAGGAGTTCCATGGTTCTGAGGCTCCTGGGAGAGAATGGGTTAGTGCAGGAGATGGTGTGGTGAGTCTACCTTTCAGTGCAGCGAGGAGCAAGAGGACAGTGTTTTGATGAGAGCGAATTCAAAATCTATTGGATCAATTCTCCAGTATTTTCCCCCCCTCCCGATTTGAGGCCTGTGCTTGTGCCATGGCGGTGGGCGATGGGGAGATTGAAGTTGGCCCGCTGGGCACTGGCAAAGAATCCCGCAATGGACAGCTTCCCTCCATTGCTTCTCTTCCTTGACGGGACTTTTTAAAAATTCGTTCATGGGATGTGGGCGTCGCTGGCAAGGCCGGCATTTATTGCCCGTCCCTAGTTGCCCCTCGAGAAGGTGGTGGTGAGCCGCCTTCTTGAACCGCTGCAGTCCGTGTGGTGAAGGTACTCCCACAGTGCTGTTCGGGAGGGAGTTCCAGGATTTTGACCCAGCGACGATGAAGGATCGGCGATATACATCTAAGTCAAGATGATGCGTGACTTGTAGGGGAACTTGGAGGTGGTGGTGTTCCCATGCGCCTGCTGCCCTTGTCCTTCTAGGTGGAAGAGGTCGCGGGTTTGGGAGGTGCTGCCGAAGAAGCCTTGGCGAGTTGCTGCAGTGCATCTTGTAGATGGTACACACTGCAGCCACGGTGCGCCGGTGGTGGATGGAGTGAATGTTTAAGGTGGTGGATGGAGTGCCAATCAAGCGGGCTGCTTTGTCCTGGATGGTGTCGAGCTTCTTGAGTGTTGTTGGAGCTGCACTCATCCAGGCAAGTGGAGAGTATTCCATCACACTCCTGACTTGTGCCTTGTAGATGGTGGAAAGGCTTTGGGGAGTCAGGAGGTGAGACACTCGCCGCAGAATACCCAGCCTCTGACCTGCTCTTGTAGCCACAGTATTTATGTGGCTGGTCCAGTTAAGTTTCTGGTCAACGGTGACCCCCAGGATGTTGATGGTGCGAGATTCTTCCAGTGGGACACTATCCTAACTCGCACCAAGACCCGTTGACCCATCGCCCCTGTGCTCGCTGGCCTACATTGGCTCCCGGTCCAGCAACACCTCAGTTTGAAAATTCTCATCCTTGTGTTCAAATCCCTCCATGGCCTCGCCCCTCCCTATCTCTTGTAACCTCCTCCAGCCCCTACAACTCTCCGCGATCTCTGCGCTCCTCCAATTCTGGCCTCTTGCGTATCCCCTAAGCCCTAAAATCTGGAATTCCCTCCCTAAACCTCTCCACCTCTCTCTCCTCCTTTAAGACGCTCCTTAAAATCTACCTCTTCGACCAAGCTTTTGGTGTCCTGTCCCCATATCTCCTTATGTGGCTCGGTGTCAAATTTTGTTTGAGAATCGCTCCTGTGAAGCTCCTTGGAATGTTTCACTACATTAAAGGCGCTATATAAATGCAAGTGGTTGTCGTTGGAGATGATGAGCAGGGCTCAGGCTATAATAAGCAGTGCTGAGGGAGTTTGGTTGCTAGGCAGTGATGTCATAAAGTGGTGACATTACCATGATGCTATTGTGACACGCAGGGGCAAGTGACCCGGGGAAAACCCCACCGCTAAATACTGGGAAACACCAAAAAAAGGATTAACGCTGCCAAAGGCTGCTGGAAATCTGGAACTCTCCCCAAAAAGCTGTTGAAAATTGTCAAAACCGAGGTCGATAGATTTTTGTTAGGCAAGGGTATTAAGGGTTACAGCACCAAGGCCGGTAAAATGAGTTAAGATACAGATCAGACATGATCTAATTGAATGGCGGAACAGGCTCGAGGGGCTGAATGGCCTCCTCCTGTTCCTACGATACACTGGAGGTTACTCATTAGAGATTGGTGACCGACTGATCAAGGCTTTAGGGCCCCAGAATGTGTGTGGTTCCACACCCTCTGAGCAGACAAGAGGATTACGTGAACAGTTCTTAGGAAGACTGTTGGTATCGAGTCTTGTCACCGTAATTTGGGTGCCGAGAAAAGAAAGGGAGGTCGGCTTAAATTGGGCCTTTGTCGATCTCCATTAAAACCCGACAAATATCAGTCCCTGACACACCTCTTTCTACGTGGAATGACACCCTCAGAGTGAATCCATGTGACAATCTTATTGTGAGAGGCCCCTTGGGGAGGAGCGATCATAATATGATAGAATTCTTCATTAAGATGGAGAGTATCTTCTATGTTTCTATGAATGGCCTTCGATTGGTCGAAAGACAGTACTGGCGTCAACCTTATTAAAATTGAAGAGGTGAGATGTTCTCACAACCAACATCAGAAGGAAGTCTGAAATGAAAACAGAAAATGCTGGAAACACTCAGCAGGTCAGGCAGCATCTGTGGAGAGAGAAACAGAGTTAACGTTTCAGGTCGACGACCCTTCGTCAAAACTGGAAAAAGTTGGAGATGGAACAGGTTTTTAAGCAAGTGTAGGGGCAGGGGAAAGGGGGGAGGGGAGGATAGAACAAAAGGAAGGTCTCTGATAGGATGGAAGACAGAGATTTAAAGACAAAAGGGATGATGGTAATAGGACAAGTTAAGAAACAAAAGATGAGTCTAGATGAAGTGTAAATGGCAATGGCAGAATGATCGACCGCTGCCATGTGAGAGAGAAACAAAAATGATAGGGGCAGAGGTTATGGTCTGAAATTGTTGAACTCGATGTCGAGTCCAGAAGGCTGTAAAGTGCCTAATCGAAAGATGAGGTGCTGTTCCTCGAGCTTACGTTGAGCTTCATTGGAACAGTGTAAGAGGCCGAGGACGGTGAGGTCTGAGTGGGAGTGGAGCGGAGAATTAAAGTGACAGGCCACCGGGAGCTCGGGGTCCCCCTTACGGACTGAACGGAGGTGTTCCGCAAAGCGGTCACCCAATCTGCGTTTGGTCTCCCCAACGTAGAGGAGACCGCATCGTGAGCAGCGAATCAGAAGGAAGTTGCCAGGAGGGTAACGGAAGTTGGAAAGAACTTAATAAGCAGTTCTTCTAAAGAAAGACAGACTTGCATTTCTACAGCGCCTTTCACGACCGTAGGGCGACCCAAAGTGATTTGCAGCTTTTTGAAGTGGAGTCACTGTTGTGATGTAGGAAACAGGGCAGCCAATTTGCGCACAACAAGATCCCACAAACAGCAATGTGATAAATGACCAGATCATCTGTTTTTTTTAGTGATGTTGGTTGAGGGATAAATATTGGCCCCAGGACACCGGGGAGAACTCCCCCCCTGCTCTTCTTCCAATAATGGCCGTGGGATCTTTTACATCCACCCGAGAGGGCAGACGGGGCCCTCGGTTTAACATCTCGTCTGAAAGACGGCATCTCCGACAGTGCAGCGCTCCCTCAGCACTGTCACCGGGAGTGTCGGCCTCGGATTATGGACTTGAGACTCTGGAGTGGGATTTGAACCCACAACATGGGATTGGGGGTAATATACTGGCATGGATTGAAAATTGGTTAACAGACAGGAAACAGAGAGTAGGAATAAATGGGTCTTTTTCGGGGTGGCAGGCGGTGACTAGTGGGGTACCGCAGGGATCAGTGCTTGGGTCCCAGCTATTTACAATGATTTGGATGAGGGCACCAAATGTAATATTTCCAAGTTTGCTGACGACACGAAATGTGAGTTGTGAGGAGGATGCAAAGAGGCTTCAAGGCGATTTAGACAAGTTGAGTGAGTGGGCAAATACATGGCAGATGAAGTATAACGTGGATAAATGTGAAGTTATCCACTTCGGTAGGAAAAACAGAAAGGCAGAGTATTACTTAAATGGGGATAGATTGGGAAATGTTGATGTACGAAGGGACCTGGGTGTCCTTGTACACCAGTCACTGAAAGCAAACATGCAGGTGCAGCAAGCAGTTAGGAAGGCAAATGGTATGTTGGCCTTCATTGCAAGAGGATTTGAGTACAGGAGCAAGGATGTCTTGCTACAGTTATACAGGGCCTTGGTGTGACCACACCTGGAGTACTGTGTGCAGTTTTGGTCTCCTTACCTAAGAAAGGATATACTTGCCATAGAGGGAGTGCAGCGAAGGTTCACCAGACTGATTCCTGGGATGGCAGGACTGTCGTATGAGGAGAGATTGGGTCAACTAGGCCTGTATTCATGAGAGTTTAGAAGAATGAGAGGGGATCTCATTGAAACGTATAAAATTCTGACAGGGTTCGACAGACTGGATGCAGGGAGGATGTTTCCCCTGGCTGGGGGGGTCTAGAACGAGGGGTCACAGTCTCAGGATACGGGGTAGGACATTTAGGACTGAGGAGGAGAAATTTCTTCACTCAGAGGGTGGTGAACCTGTGGAATTCTCTACCCCAGAAGGCTGTGGAGGCCAAGTCACTGAATATATTTAAGAAGGAGATCGATAGATTTCTAGACACAAAAGGCATCAAGGGCTATGGGGAGGGAGCGGGAATATGGTATTGAGATAGAGGATCAGCCATGATCATATTGAATGGCGGAGCAGGCTCGAAGGGCTGAATGGCCTACTCCTGCTCCTATTTTTCTGTTTCTGACGCAGGGGCGATTGTGCTACCCACTGAGCCACGGCTGACGCCCAAGTCAAGGAAGTGTTAAGAGTGACAGTTTGAAGACTGAGAAAGGTTAAGTAATCGGACAGAAGGAAATGGTTGAAGTGGGTCCCGTCTCCTCACAGTTTGAACCACTGGGAGTCGAGGGAGAGAAAATAGCCTGGAGGATTTAGGGCCTAAAAGTAAATGGGTATTTGAAGCCACCCTGCTGAATTCTGGGAAAACGTAAAGCTAGGGATGCTGGGAAGTTCAGGTTGCCCTCAGAACCAAAGAATTCCTGTGTCCAACAACTGCTTCCAATGGCTGGAGCTGGGTCGAGGCAGACCAGAGTCAAGGTGACCACAGAGTCAACAGTGACTACACTTCATCAGCAAATTACGGAACAGGAGGAGGCCATTCAGCCCCTCGATCCTGCTCCGCCAGTCAATCAGATCGCGGCTGTTCTGCACCTCAACTCCATTTACCTGCCTTAGCTCCATGTCCCTTGATCCCCTTGCCCAACAAAAATCTATCCATCACAGATTGGGCGGATAAATGGCAGATGCACTATAATGTGGACAAGTGCGAAGTTATCCACCTTGGGTGCAGGAACGGGAGGGCAAATTATTATTTAAATGGCAATAAATTGGGAGAGGGGGAAGTACAGAGAGACCTGGGTGTTCTTGTACACCAGTCACTGAAGGCGAGCATGCAGGTGCAACAGGCGGTCAAGAAGGCAAACGGTATGCTGGCCTTCATAGCAAAAGGGTTGGAATACAGGAACAGGGATACCTTGCTGCAGCTGTACAGGGCACTGGTGAGACCACACCTCGAGTACTGTGTACAGTTTTGGTCGCCTCATCTGAGGAAAGATGTTCTTGCCATGGAGGGGGTGCAGCGGCGATTCACCAGGCTGATACCAGGAGTGGCGGGATTGACCTATGAGGAGAGACTATGTAGTTTAGGGATGTACACACTGGAGTTTAGAAGATTGAGAGGGGACCTCATAGAAGTGTATAAAATTCTGACAGGTCTAGACAGACTAGATGCAGAAGGAATGTTTCCCTTGGCGGGTGAGAACAGAACTAGAGGACATAATTTAAGGATAAGGGCTAAACCATTTAGGACAGAAATGAGGGGGAATTTCTTCACTCAGAGGGTGGTGAACCTGTGGAACTCATTGCCACAGAGGGCAGTGTACGCCAGCTCATTAAATATATTTAAGAGGGAATTAGATATATTTCTACAGGCAAAAGGGGTTAAGGGTTACGGAGAGAAGGCGGGGACGGGATACTGAATTGGAGGATCAGCCATGATCTCATTAAATGGCGGAGCAGGCTCGAAGGGCCGGATGGCCTACTCCTGCTCCTATCTTCTATGTATCTATGTATCTATGAAAGCTCCAATTGACCGCCAGCATCTACATCCTTTTGAAGGGAGAGATTTCCACCGCCCTTTGTGTGAAGAAGTGCTCCTGACATCCCCCCCCCCCCCGCCCCCCCGAACGGGCTAACTCAAATTTTAAGATTATTCCCTCTTGTTCTGGACCCCCTCCCTCCCCACCCACCAGCCTCCACCAATAGTTTCTATCTACCCCATCCAGATTCTTTTAACATTTTAAACACCATGGGGCTAGAAATGCGGTATCGCCCCGGTTGGGGGCACTAACATTCGAGAAGTCGGAAGTTCAGCACCAGGCGCCAATCAATCTCGCTGCCCGCTAAATTCAGTCTCAGCGCTCAAAGAATGCTGGGGAGCGCTAAATCAGGCGCTAATGGCGTAGGTGAGTGGCGTTAGGCTCCAAGCGATAACGAATATGAGGTGTGTAATCGGGAGTGAGCATAGAAACATAGAAGATAGGAGTAGGCCATTCGGCCCCTCGAGCCTGCTCCGTCATTCAATGAGATCATGGCTGATCATCCAAACTCAGTACCCTGTACCTGCCTTCTCCCCATATCCCTTGATCCCTTTAGCTTTAAGAAATATATCTAACTCCTTCTTGAATATATTTAATGACTTGGCCTCAACTACCTTCTGTGGTAGAGAATTCCACAGGTTCACCACTCTCTGGGTGAAGAAATTCTTCCTCATTTCTGTCCTTAGACTGTGACCCCTGGTTCTGGACTCCCCGACCATCGGGAACATCCTTCCTGCATCTAGTCTGTCCAGACCTGTCAGAATTTTATATGTTTCGATGAGATCCCCTCTCATTCTTCTATACTCCAGCGAGTATAAGCCCAATCGACCCAATCTCTCCTCATATGTCATTCCTGTCATCCCAGGTATCAGCCTTGTGAATCTTCGCTGAACTCCTTCCATGGCAAGAACATCCTTCCTCAGATAAGGCGACCAAAACTGCACACAGTACTCAAGGTGTGGTCTCACCAAGGCCCTGTACAACTGCAGCAAGACATCCTTGTTCCTGTACTCGAACCCTTTCGCTATGAAGGCCAACATACCATTTGCCTTCTTCACCGCCTGTTGCACCTGCATGCTTACCTTCAGTGACTGGCGCAGGCGCCTTCCAGCCATTAAAGGGGAGGGTCACTGGAGTCTGCACACCAGCCCCCAGTGACTCGGGGCGGGGGCGGTGCAGAACGGCGATATGCTGCGGGATGAAATGCGAAGTCCTTTGATGACCCGCAACACTCCGGCGACTAAGCAACCTTTATCTAGCTGCAGATACATCCTGCGCTCTTTGCCACTCATCTCTGACCTTTGGAACGGAAGTTCCTTGACAGCCAAGGCGCATCCCTTTAAGTAGCGCCCCGCCAGCCGGCTGGTTTGCGCCCCCGCTCCCTGGCGCTGTCGACGTGAGGCGGGGGGGTGGCGCGACTGAAGTTTGCAGATCGGGCGCCCAGCGAGCGTTGCATGCTCACTGACGTCACGATCTGCGTGCCTTAAGGTGCCGAGGCGCCAATTGTTATCGCCGGCGCTACGGGGCCGGAGAATTTGCCGTGCAGTGCGGGATTCGCCCCGCCGTGACGCTACTGCCTGAGCGCCCCGTTATCGCCCCTGCCAGGTGCTAACTGTGGGGTGGGGGGGGGCGCGCTAACATGACGAATTTCTCCCCCCTTGATCAGATCACCCCTCAATCTCCTATACTATACCATTGACCTGAAACTCAACTGGACCAGCCACCGAAATACTGTGGCTACAAGAGCAGGTCTGAGGCTGGGTATTCTGTGGCAAGTGTCTCACCTCCTGACCAATGTTCCCTCTTACTCTCTTTTGGGTGTACGGCCCATTCGCAGTTTAGCGCACGCGCAAAACTTTACATTGAGAAAGCCGGTCCCGGGCTGTGCGGGACCGTGCACCTTAGAGGGAACATTGCTTCTGACTCCCCAAAGCCTTTCCACCATCTACAAGGCACAAGTCAGGAGTGTGATGGAATACTCTCCACTTGCCTGGAGGAGTGCAGCTCCAACAACACTCAAGAAGCTCGACACCACCCAGGACAAAGCAGCCCGCTTGATTGGCACCCCATCCACCAACCTTAAACATTCACTCCCTCCACCACCGGCGTACCACGGCTGCAGTGTGTACCATCGACAAGATGCACTGCAGCAACTCGCCAAGGCTTCTTCGGCAGCACCTCCTAAACCCGCGACCTCTTCCACCTAGAAGGACAAGGGCAGCAGGCGCATGGGAACACCACCACCTCCAAGTTCCCCTCCAAGTCACACACCATCCTGACTTGGATGTATATCGCCGATCCTTCATCGTCGCTGGGTCAAAATCCTGGAACTCCCTCTCTAACAGCGCTGTGGGAGTACCATCACCACACGGACTGCAGCGGTTCAAGAAGGCGGCTCACCACCACCTTCTCAATTAGGGATGGGCAATAAATGCTGGCCTTGCCAGCAACGCCCACATCCCATGAATGGATAAAAATAAACTTGGGGTGGGGTGGGGAGGGGAAACAGATGGCTTTTGATATCTGGGTAAGATGACCAATACCCGGGAGGGACCCAACGGAAAGCCAATTTTATCAGGCATGTCTGGTTTTTATCATTAAGACCTGTGAGGTAAAAAGGGGTTTTCCAGCTAATGAGCAAGTATGACCTGGATCAGCTCGTTAAAATGGGCTCATTAAATGGGCTCGACGTGTGTCTGAGGTGACGTGCTTTATGTAAACATCTTCAAGTCTTTGAGAAGAGAGAGACAAACATTAGACCTGGTGACAGTCCCTACTAAAACACACACACATAGGAACAGGAGGAGGCCATTCAGCCCCTCGGGACTGTTACATAGGAACAGGAGGAGGCCATTCAGCCCCTCGAGCCTGTTACATAGGAACAGCAGGAGGCCATTCAGCCCATCGGGCCTGTTACATAGGAACAGGAGGAGGCC